>OY744551.1:18885845-19033345 GCA_963556195.1 Sepiola atlantica | reverse complement strand
TCTGGAGACGCTGACCTATTGATTGTGAAGACTGCTCTAGAATTGGCACAGACAGGAGAAACCATTTTGATAGCAGATGACACTGATCTATTGGTCCTTCTATGTTATCATGCCAATAGAGATGATGGTTACAATATCTTCTTCATGCCACAACCAAAGGATAGTGCAAAAAGTGTGAAAGTCTGGAACATCAAAGAGATGAGGAAATCTTTGGGAGATGTGGTCTGTTCCAACATTCTTTTCATCCATGCACTACTGAGTTGTGATTCTACATCCAGTATTTATGGAATTGGGAAGGCAGCATCCCTTCGAAAGGGGATGAACAATAGAAACTTCCTCAAACTGGCAGAAGTGTTTGGCAAGGATAGAAGTGCAGAAGAGGTTATTGAAGCTGGGGAGAAGGCTTTAGTGTGTCTGTACAATGGTAATGATGGGAAAAACATCAATCATCTCCGACTGAGGCGCTTTAAGGAAAAGGTTGCAAAAAGCTCAAAGTATGTTCAGGCCAAATCATTGCCACCAACAAGAGCAGCTACGAAATTCCACAGCCTTCGAGTTTACTTCCAAATTCAGGAATGGAAATGTAGAAACCAGCTTAAACCTGATGAGCAGGGATGGAAACTTTCAGATGGTAAATTACAACCAATCAAGACTGACTTGCGAGCTGGTCCTGTAAATTTGTTGGCTATAATTAAGTGTAACTGTACTTCAGGATGTACTACAGCAAGATGCAGTTGCAAGAAACATGGCATTGACTGTTCAAACTGGTAATTGCAAAGACCTCCACTGTGGCAACTCACCGCAGCCAGATCTTGATGATGATGAAGTTACCTTTGACTAGTTCTTGACAAGAAATGTTCTTTGGTCCATTCATGAATTGTTCTGTGGTGGTTATGCAAGAGCCTTACAATTCTTAAAATGTATGAATCTTAAATTTCTTCATCCTAACAAAACCAATAATTCTTAATTATTCCGTAAAAGTTGGCGAATTCAACAAATCTTTAAATTCTCAATTTTAAATTCCGAAGTTTAAACTTTCAAGACTTTGGAATTTCGAAGCCGTTTTTAGAAAATAATAATTTGCTTCATATTTGTCTTTTTATTTCACCTCCAATTTTTCTCACTATGCTACCAACATGCAAAAATTTAAATGTAATGTGAACAAACATCTATCTGCCCCCCCCCCCATCAGGTTGCCCCCTATAAATCTAACTCCTATCACAATAGTCCCTATGCTTCAGTGACAATATGGCTTGTCCGGGGTGAATAAAAGTAAAATAAAAAAATAAAACAACAACAAATAAAACTTCTGCGAAATGTGCAAAATAAGGAGTTAGTGCAGAAAAAATAAAGAAAAATGGTAAGTTTTGAAAATTTGTTGCGCAATATTGATCAACAGGATTTTGTGTCAGCACATAAATGTTATAAATGTAAGAATCAGCTGTTATTCCAGTCTGTTGATTTTTTTACTGGAAACTTTCCAATGTTTTTGATCAAAATTTTGAAAATTTGTAATTTACATGCTGCCATGTTGATACACATAGTTTTTTTTTCCAAAGATCGATGTTTAAGCACTGACCACAGATCAATGAAGCAATTCGTTTTCTAAGCCAATTAGAAATTGATCACAAGAAGAATATTTTAAAAGAACAAATTAATGTCATCAGCAAACATCTGAACAAAACATTTGAACAAAACATTGGAACAAAACATGGGAACAAAACATTTGAACAAAACATTTGAACAAACCATTCGAACAAAACATTGGAACAAAATATTAGAACAAAACATTGGAACAAAACATTTGAATAAAACATTTGAACAAAATATTTGAAAAAAACATTTGAACAAAACATTGGAACAAAATATTTGAACAAAACATTGGAACAAAACATTTGAACAAAACATTAGAACAAAACATTTGAACAAAATATTTGAACAAAACATTTGAACAAAACATTGGAACAAAATATTTGAACAAAACATTGGAACAAAATATTATGTTTCTAATATTCTTATCAGAACATTTGAATATTTTGTAATATCTCCGTCAACAGACTTTGATATGATTTTAAGTTACCCGATGTCACAACATAATCAGTTTAAACATGAAACAGATCTCAAAATTGTATGACTTTAATTTTCTTGGTGATATATTTTCTAAAATTTCTGAAAATCAGAAATAGGGAGCGAATTCCAAAATTCTTTATTTAGAAACAGGCAACATAAATTGGAACAAATGCATAGAAGTCATTGCCAAAGGCTGTTGCAAAACGAGTTGGCCCCACTCTACCACACTAGAAAACTACTCACACCTGCCAGTATCCTATATCTCTACAAAGCCACCATTCGCCCATGCATCGAGTATTGTTGCCACATCTGGGCTGGTGCATCAACCACTATTCTCTCCCTATTAGACAGGGTCCCAAAAAGAGTCTCCAATCTAATAGTTCCCGCACTGTCAACCAAGCTCCAATACCTGTCACATCGCCACAATGTTTCATCCCTGTGCTTGTTTTGCAAGTAATTTAATGAAATGTGCTCTAACGAACTCATGGTACTTGTGCTACCTCGACGTAAATACCCCCGACTAACCCGAAAAGCAGCAAAATCACACCCCTTCACTGTAGAGATCTCCAGATGCCAGAAAGCTCTCTACTCTAATAGTTTCTTCCCTTGGACTGATACACTTTGGAATTCCCTCCCTGTTTCCTGCTACTCTGACTGTACTAACATGCAGAAATTTAAATGTAATGTGAACAGACATCTCGCTACTCAACTCCCTACTGTAGGCATGGCTCCTAATAGTAGCCCCTTACGTTCAAGTGGCAATGTGCCTAGTTTGGGTGAAGAAGAGTAAAAAAAATGTTTATGTTTTGAGTTGATGAAGAGTCTGTGAAAGCTTCTCTATGGCAAAAAAGGATGACATTTATTTAGTTTTGCTGACAATTCTTGACGGAATAAAAAACAGTATTAGTCATCATGTTAAAATGTTTCCATGGTGGACTAAAATTTTTACTTCAAATGATTTCAGTTGCCAAATTGAAGTCCATTTTTGATATGAAACAGTTTCATATATTGCAGAACTAATCAATCAATTAAATGATCAAGTAACTGCATGTGGCAAAAAAACGAATGCATCAATCTCTTAAAAAATGCTGCTTTTTATAATAAACCTTGGTTAACAACATGTATTGAACTTACCATTTTTTTTTAATATTCGGAATAATTGGGTTACTTATAAGCTTCTTATGAATTACTATTTGATTTTGAAGTCAAAAAGATGATAGCAAAATGGGAAGTTGTAAAATATATTTTTGAACTTGAAAAAAATACTTACTTTTCATAGTTTAAAAAACTAACTGTTCAGCGACAAATTGTCTTCCATTATTTAAAAGATTTTTGTAAGCAAACTATAGAGGCAAAAAGTCCCCATCAATATTTGATCATTTGCCGTCAAGTTTAATACCAAGTCGCCAACCAAAACCAACAATAACTAATAGAAATTCTGCTTATGTGCAAAAGATGAGTTAATATATTTTCTAGAAATAAAAAGTGGTTTGTAATGTTTCCATAGCCTCTTCATAAGTACTGCAATCCATAATAATTTCGTGTATCGTGTTAGATACATAGTTGGTTAGTAATCCGAGTTTGTTTAGCTGTCGTAGTGGATTTTCTGCATGTAATGTTTGCAAAAAGTTTTCAAATGTCACTCGCCAATGAGTCCAACGTTTTTCAGAGCTCGTAGTGTCAGGTTGCACGGCGAACCGTTGTGGGCGCATTAATTGTTCCATGTTGAGTTTATGCCGAATAAATTGTAATGACAAACGAGAACAGTCGTAACTTAAGAAAGCTTTATTCGGCATAAACTGCCAGTACAATATTTGCGCTACTATTTATATCAAAAGACAAACAGGATAGTTCTCCAAAGGGGAGATAATTTAGAATAGGGAAATTATTCGTAATTGTTCATTACAACTGGCTCTGTATTGATGCCCCATAATTTCTAGAAAAAAAAAGAAAAATTACCAGTTTTGAAAATTTGGTGCACAATATTGATCAACATTTGCATACTGTAAATGTAGGAATCAGCTGTTAATCCAGTCTGTTGATTTTTTTTACTGGAAGCATTCCAATATTTTTGATCAAAATTTAGAAAATGTTTACTTTGCATGCTATTATGTTCATATACATAGTTTTGTTCTCTTTCCAAAGATCGATGTTTCAGCAGTGGCCACAGATCGATTAAGCCATTTGTTTTCTCAGCCAATTAGAAATCAATCAATAAAAGAATATTTTAAAAGAACAAATTAATGTTTTGTCACCAGAAAACATTTGCAGGAAACATTATGTTTCTAATATTCTCAGCAGATCATTTGAATATTTTAAAAGAACAAATTAATGTTTTGTCACCAGAAAACATTTGCAGGAAACATTATGTTTCTAATATTCTCAGCAGATCATTTGAATATTTTCTAACATCTCGGTCATTAAGAAACAGTTCTCGAAATAATTGTAAGTTATTCTGCATGAAAACATTCTCAAAAAATCTAAAAATTAAATGACTTTAATTTTCTGGATGATATTTTTTCTAAAATTCCTAAAAATGGGAAAAAAGTGAATTCATTTAGTTGATGAGGTGTACATGAAAGATTCTCAATAAGTTTTACTTAATCCTGCAAATAGTTTCCCTTTTTCCTCCATATATGGCCAGCTATACTCGACTTTTCAATATCTGACAATGGTTCAATGGTTAACGACACGGGTGTGCCAAGTTCGTGCCACAGACAAACTTTTACTAAGGATGTTGGCAACCTTCATGTAGTCCCTCCCGTAAGCACCTGATGTCTTTATAGAAAAAATCTTACTAGAAAGATTAACTTATAGGGGAAACCAATGCCATCTGATTTATACGAAATGAATATCTTTACATATTTCAGTTTTTCAATGTTCTTTTGGCCTTAGGCAATTGATTCATTATTTTTTGGCATATCATCTAAAAATGTCCGTATTGGCGGCGAATGAAGTGATGTTTATGTTTCTTTTATCATGGAAGAGTTTGATTTTGTTCTTTCTTTGTAGATTTGATTTTAACAAAAGAAGTCAGTAATCATAAGTTACTTCCTAATAACATGTATATTTGCTAATAAACTAATTAATAGACCCCACTTTCAAATTCCTTACGAAAACCTTTCTCAGTAATAATTATTTAGTAGTAATTTTGATATTCATATGTCAAATATTGAACGGGTAGATCACCTAGTATATAGTTTAGCTAGTTGAGAATAACAGGAAATGAAACAGCTGAGGGGTCAGCAGAGGTTAATTTGATGATCCCAAGTTAAAAATGGCTTAGACTGTAGGAATGTACTAAAAACGGATATGACGTCACATGGCTCAAAAGTGAGAGGGTGATAGAAATGAGACCAAACATGCCCTTCTCTCTTGCTGTTAAATATTGAGCAGGTAGATCACCTAATATATAATTTAGTTAGTTAAGAATAACAGGAATTAGAACTGCTGAGGGGTCAGCAGAGGTCAATTTGATGATCCGTGTTGAAAATTGCTTTAGCTGCGGGAATGTACTAAAACAGATATGACGTCACATGTAAGCACACAATGTGTTCAGACGTGTAATGACATGGGCTGACAAGATATAAGTAATTAGTAGTTTCGATCTGTCTCTGTGTACACCCCCACTGGTGAGTGATTTGGAACAAAGATCATGTTAAATAAATGTCTCCTTGTCTTCCATCAGTTTTGTCTCCAGTTAGTCTTTTTTGAAGGTATGAATAAAACGTTTTAATTAGAGGATGGCATTCCCTCAGTCTGGAAGGATCATGCAGGGTCATGTACAAGAAGAATGAATAACTATTGTGAACCTGAATGTTTGTGCAACGATTACGGCAAATTGGTTGCTGCATGTGTGACACAAGGTGTAGAACACAACACATATATCTGCCCCAACTCATGGAGTGCAGTCGTATGTTTTCCAAGCCTGGTTAAGTACCACCAGGGTATGTATATTTCATGATGTCCCAAATATAACATCTTTTGATTGGAAAGAAAAACAGTTGTTTAAAATTGATCTTTTTCTTTACGTGTCTTTAAAACATACGACGGTTTCCCACTTCTTTATGCGTTCCTTTGCATTATTACTGTACTTTACAAAATCTTTCAAGTTGCACCGGTTGGGCAGTAGAGGGCCGGCAAGGCAGTGTTGCATCGTATGGTCCTCCTCTTCACGTTCGCAGATGGTTGGGTCAGTTTTGTAGCCCCATCTAGCTGTTCTTAGCTGGTTGAATGCCTTCCACTGGACTCAGGTTGCTTCTGAACCAGGGGGTAAGACTTCAGGGGCCATTCACTAGTCCTATGGTTCGCAGCTGCAGTCTGATCTCTTTCTGAAATGTTATTAGGGGCTGGACATTTCATTTGTTTGTCCGTTGGTTCACATCCACGAAGGAGATGGCGTAGATCACTTTGAAATTGATGAAACTTCGTACTCCAAAATATGTCTAAAGTTTCTGTTATGAAATGTATCAATCGAAAACCACCCAGTTAACAATAGAAACTGGAATCCCGAGGTTTGCGGCGATTTGGCACTAATTAAGTCCACCTTCATATTGACCTATAGGTTATATGGCGCCTGTGAAAACTCTCAGAATTCGAATGCTTCTTTGGCCGATTTCATACTTAAATGGTAATATATAATAGATATATTTATACCTGAAACACCAAAAATGTCAGTTAGTATAAAATAGAACACACACATCTCTCTCTCTCTCTCTCTCTCTCTCTCTCTCTCTCTCCATTATATTCAATAATAAATATTTAATTATCCACATGCGTATGCGTTTCATCCTGATGGAGTCTTCATTGTGGAAATAACTGTTCAAACAGGTAGTACGATTCGAACCCCGGAACATGAGTCACCTTTAACTTAAATCTGAGCAATCTAACTGGTCAGGCCAATTCAAACCATTATGCGACAATTAGAGAAATAAACCCTATTTATGCCAATTCAAGCGGACAACATAGCCAGCCGTCTTAACACTGTTCAAACAATCACGTAAATAGGAACTTGCATTTTAGCTTAGACTGTTTATATTATTACTCTTAAAAGACCCGGCCGAAAGCGGGCTACAAATAATTATTTAATAGTAAGTATTTAATTATTATCCACATACGTATACGTTTCATCCTAACGGAATCTTCAGTGTGGAGATAACTGTTCAAACCTGTCGTAAAAAAGTACATAGTGATCCTCATTCAATCCCGAGCAACGTCGAGTCTTCGTGCTTTTTCACTAAGCTCATAAAATCATATTACTGCCTTTATTTTTACTGCCCCCTCCTCCATTTCACTCCTAATATAATCGAAACAACTGAAATGTTAGAAAACTCTCTGAATTAGTGTCTTATACATATGGTTGAAATTTCATTAAAATCGGACATACGTATTTGAAGTTTTAAGGGTTTTTGTCCCAATCGAGCATTAGATATTCGGCGTAGAGATTCGGGACCACTTTCATTGTCTTCCCCAGAAAATTTTATACATATTATATAAATTTAATGAAAATAGGATATATTTAAAGTTTTAAACGATAGCTCCTTAGGTTAGGAGGGCACCTAGAGAATCGGGACCACTTCCATAGTTTTCCACAGAAAATCTCATACATATGATTGAAATTTAATCAAAATAGTTTATATTTGAAGTTTTAAGGGTTAGGGTTAGGGTTATGCTATCACAGACCCCTTAGCGGTGCACTTAGAGATTCGGGAAAATTTTACTTTAATAGGGAACACACAAACATCACATACATACACAGAGACATTGAATATATATATATATATATATATATATATATATATATATATATATATATATATATATATATATATATTCCATGTAAGGTTAATGAGAGAGAACTCCAGCAGAGTGCTCGATTATTAAGAAGACTTAACAAATGAGAGCGTAATATTTATTTATATATGTATTATAAGAAATCAGAACAACACCATGGACTGGCTGAGGAGAGAGAGTCCATAAAAAGCGGTCACGTGCTGTTCCCCCTTGTTAGATTTGAAACCGACGGTACTGTTGTTGTTCTGATTTTCTGTAATACACACACACGCATATATATATATATATATATATATATATATATATATATATATATATATATATATGTGTGTGTGTACAGATTTGAAAGTTGATTCCTCAAGTCTGCTGGAGTAGTGTTGGGGCTTGACAGGGTGGGGGTGGAGTGAGGAGTGCCCTCCTCATCAAGTGAAGCTTCATCTTGTGAATGAAAGTTTTACTTTCGCAGCAGAATGCAACCAAAAGCAAAAAAAAAAAAGGGAACGTGTCCAATTTCCCCACCCACGTCATACCCCAACCGTAGGTAATCTTTTCCTTTTCAACTTTTGAAAAACGGGGATTTCTCTGTCTGCGAAATTCACTTCCATATCATAACATCTCCCCGCCCCACCACCCGACCGGTGAAGAGGTAGATTCCTGCCATCGTAGAATACCAGATGGTAAATCTGACAGAAATTAACGCCTGCTTCGTACATTTCGGTAGGATAGTAAAAAAAAGGGGGGGGGGGGATGGACGACCGTGTAGACAAACAGGCGCGTATGAGAAAAAGCTGAATAAATATCATCATCATCATCATCATCATCATCATCATCAGCAGCAGCAGCAGCAGCAGCAGCAGCAGCAGCCGAGGCAGCTCGTGCCCATTCGGACGATTACGATTCACCACGAACTTCACTGTTTTCTTATTCCGCCAGAACCGACACTTATTATGCAAATAGTTCAGATATTTTAAATACCTCGGTTTTCTTTATTTCATAAACAAGTGTACACCCTCCGTCAAAAATGGCCGAAAACAATTATCCTTTGCCAGTGTTCGCACGAATATTCGTATCCATATAAAATAACGTCTCAATCAGTGAAGTTAAAAAACGAAATAAAAAGAAAGAAAACGTCTCAAACAGGAAAGTTTAAAAAAGAGAAAAAGAGAAAAACGTATAAATCGACATAAACAGCAGAAAGAAAAAGAAATCGACCCATTATGGAAATATTGAGAAACAGGGAGTCACGAGACCCCCTCCCAATCTCCCGTGTTGTCCTTTAGTTTTTATTATAGTATTCATTGAATTGTCAGCTATCCATCTTGCTGAAGATACGACATTATCAAATGAAAGAAAAAAATAAATTTGTAATGATAACTTGTTAAGACAATGCAACATAAAATTTTTGCAAAGTGCACAATAAACGTTCTGAGTGAAATAGTTGAGTAGACATGTTCATTTCGGTTGACGCCGTGTGCGTTTACATGTGTGTATATTGGGTAGACAGTAAGATGTGTGTATATTAGCAGGAATTTAAATGTAATGTGAACAGACATCTTGCTGTTCCAGTCCCAACCAAGGTTGACCCTAAAAAATATGGGCCCTATCACATTAGTCCCTGACACTTACACGGCAAAATCACGTTGACACACCAGTTCTCGTTAGATCACAGAAGTTAAGCAACGTTGACCCTGGTCAGTATTAGATGGGTGACCATTTGGGAACACAAGGCGCTGTATGCAGGATGACGTCTATACCTACCTGCAAGAACTGCAAAAACCTAACGTCGCCATCTCATCTGATCGGGATATACATGCGACTGGGAACCGCTTGTGAATTTGATATTCCCTAGAAACTTCCCCTTCAGGATAAAGTTGGTTCGTTCGTTTGTTCGTATATTAGCTTGCTTGCTTTGCCAGTGAGAAAGTGTATGTACGAACTTGTGTGCGATAGAGAGTTCGGTTAGCAGTGTGTATGTGCTGTCGCTATGTTTACTAGTTCGTGTGTGTCTCTTGTCATATGTGTGCTACTTGCCGAGGGCCTTTCGGTTCTAAATCGTCTAGGCAGGATGTGTCGTACGCATTTGTATTGTGTATGTAAGAAATACTGGAAAAAAAAGAAAGTGTGGTTGGGTTTTTATAATACGTGCAAGATTAAGGAGTTATTATCTCTTGTGCTGTGATTGGTTGAAAGGAGCTGTTGATTTTAGTAAACAGGAATTCGGCAGAATTCGCCACTATTTTCTCAACCCGCATGGGCACCTCATCAACTGATTTCACAAGTAACTATTTTTTTTTCGTTTTTATAATGTTTATTTTTACTTGCTAAATAATGATAAAAAGATTGAAAATCTCCACATACTTTCGTAACCTCCGACCTTCGTTAGGTGCATATTGTCGAATTCGGGAACCTTTCTGTCGAACTCGGGAATCTGTACGGAATTTCGAACGAAGCTCTTTATTTCATCCACGGAGTAGCTTGTTCTCGTTCCGTCAGCCATGGCCGGCTAGACTCTTAACTAATTCGTAATTGTATTCTTATTATCGATCGCACCGAAGATTTGACCTTCAACCTCCGGTAGACTGTCACTTAGAACTGATTATTACTTAGCACTTATATCCGTTACGCCACAGGTTGTGAGAATAGCATCCAAGAAGAGAACAGTAGTCCGAATAATCTAAATAATACAAGTTATTAGTCCTCATCTGAAAAATTCCCAAACATAATATTGTGAAATTATGATAAGAGGCTTGAAAATCTCCATATACCCTCCACCCAAAAGAACACGCGACCCAGAAACAACAGCAGGCTCTTACATTCCATGAACAATGTTTCTGTACCAAATACTATATAAAGTGAAGTTATAATTTCCCTTATTTCATTCATCGGTATAGTCCATAAATAAATGCTGCATATAGAATCTTGCTTCATATGCGTTTTAGTCCGATTATTGGTACGTTCTTCCCCAAAAGACAATCAATTTCTTTCCAATTCACTGATTTTATATTTTATCCGCTTAGCCGTTTTCTATTTGCTTAAAACTTTACGGCAGTTTCATGTTTTATCCAATTTTCGGAACGGTTTTATACACCTGAATATAGTTTGAATTTGTATTTAAATGTAAGAAAACGTTCAGAAAATCACAACAATGATAAATCATAATCCTCAAAATATCGATGGGAATCAATTATTTATTAAATTGTTAAAAATATTATTCTAAAACATTTCTATTAGCCACTAAGATGTCTAAATACTAACACAGAACCATAGGAACAACTTTCCTTACATAGGAAGAACAGTCTCTGAACCTGCTAAGTTGGACAAAGAAATTGAGCAAACCACAATTCAGAAGCGTAGAATTCGCATAATCAGTCTGGGAGCGAGAGTGTCTTGTCAGCACTTAGCAAAAACATTGTTAACCGCTGTCCAGCCATCTATGTAAAACTGTATACAGCCCTAGTGTACTTCGAATTCGCAGCATCAGTCTGGAACCCCCATCTTGCTCAGAACATTGGCCGCTTGGAAAACGTTCAGAGACGTGCAACCAAGCGAATACTTTCCATCAGACACCTAGCATATTCTAAACGCTTAGCTTCCCTCGGTTTGGATTGAATCCCCGACGCCTAGCAACTGACTCAGTCAACATCCACAAGAATAGAATTTAATTAGAAACCCGGTCATGGCTGACGGAACGAGAACAATCTACACATGGTTGTTTTCGAAATACCATCTAGATTCCCGAGTTTGACAAGACGCACCTGAAGAAGGTCGGAGGCTACATCGCTGAAATGTTGTGAGAACAGTAGTCCGAATCATCTAAACAATACTTTTCATGCGCAGAATTGCTGAAGACTGGAATAAACTGCCTGCATCAGTTGTTGGCTGCCGAAAACTGCATCCTTTAAAACCCTCATGTTTTCATGAAATTCGCCCAAATCACACCAATGCCCCCCCCCTACATATACATACATGTACATGCACTTTTGATCAGTCGTAATGCACCTGGCCACTGCACACAATGATTTCATTAATTTTGTTATCAAAAAAGGACTGGAACCGCTGAACTAAATTCTGAAACATTCCTCGACCGTATTCCTCAAATTTCGGTCCACTCTGTTTAAGATATTAAACTGAATTCTGTGATAAAACCCCAATTTCGGGAGGTTTGATGAGCGTGGAGTCACCCGTCAGTTGCCATTATTCCCAGATTAATTATGACCCGGAACGATAGTGCCTGTCAGGGTCCCATCTGTGGGTTAATTATTAATTTACAAAATATACGGTGCCGGGTTGGCTTATTATCTACAAGGAAAGAATATCTACATCGTACGGGTGCTACTTTGGCTTGATATCTGCAAGGAAAAACTATCTACACCGTACGCCTTTCAATTTCTATTTTCCATATACGAATCTTCGCTTCAAGCCATAATCTTTCAATTCCTTGCTCCGGTGTCGGGATCGACGAAATCTTGTTGATGATTTACGGAAAAATGACGAAAATTGTGTTGGTTCATATTAGCGTAAGCTGTCCATTCGTCGGAATATATTACTGAGCATACAACAACTTCTTGTTGAATAATTGGCTGAAGTATCGCACGGTCTCTTCTTTGAACGTTAGGGTTAAGGTTAGGGGTTAGGCTTAGGGGATTTGGGTTAGGGTTAGAGGTTAGGCTCAAGGGGTTAGGATTAGAGGTAGGGTTCCAGATTCGGTAACGCCACATCTTGAAACCAATTAAGAGAAGTGTTGGGGAGAAGTGTTTTCCTTGCTCTTGTACTGTGTCGATTGCAATATGAAGTGTAGAACGCATAACAAAGTGTAGATATCATACCAAAGTAGATTCATGATTCGTAGGTAACAAGCCAAAGCGGCACCAGATGCCTACAGAACAAGTTCATATACAAAAGATACATTTAATTATTAATACATTTTGAAGTAATAGAAAAAAAATCTTTTACGGAAATGAAGTTAACGAATATGTTATATTTTAGCTTCAATGTTTTTAGCAACCACGTGTTCATGCATACTTTTCTCGTACAGGCGGTCGTCATTTTGCGTGTTGTGTTAACGTGCATAACATACGCGAGGGTCGAAAGAAAAAAGACATAGCAGTAGTGAAGAAACTCTAACCCTAACCGTAGTCTGATGCCCCCCCCCCCCATTCACAAAGATGCACACGTGTATATCATGACTCATACACTGGTCATTTTTCGGACAGTGCCTTGTATACAGCCATGTCCGCCAGCGGTGATTGCTTCCTAGCTTTCGATATTTGAAAGAGATTTTGAAGCCTTTAAACTAATTTCTGACACTTTATCTCTATAAAGCGATTATTCGCCGTGCATGTGGTATTGTTGCTACACCTGGTCTGGTGCACCAATGGCTAGCCTTGGACAGTGTGCAAAAAAGAATTTCCAACTTAATAAGTCCCGTACTATATGACAAACCCCTGTCGCATCGCCGTAGGGTATCATCCTTGTGTTTGCTTTGCAAGTACTTCCACGGAATGTGCTCCGACGAACTTACTGCAATGTAGAGGTTCCCAGATGTCGGAAGTTTCTTTTACTATAATAATTTATTTCTTTGCCTTTGAAATGCCCTCCCTGTTCTCTGTTTTCCCGACCGTACTAACATCCAGTAATTTAAATGTAATGTGAACAGACATATTGCTGCCCCACATCCAACCAAGGTTCCCCCTAAAAATATGGGGCCTACGCTTAAGTAGCAATATGCCTTGTTTAGGGTGAACAAAAGTTTAAAAAATGTCAAGTATTATGGTTCATCCGTGCTCTTAAATCAAAGAAAACCAGTATTTTCCGATCGTGTCAATATCGCGCGAGGAAAAGATATCCTCGTTCAGTGCTTTCTTTATTGTTGCCACTTCGACGCCCATCTCTCTTGCCAAAGTCCGCAAAGCCTTATCGGGATCTTGCCGCACCTTTTCATTGCAGCTTCTCGAGCAATTTCGTTGCGCTGACACAGTCAGAACGCCAGCAATGATCCTTCCTGCTCTTGCTTCGACATCTTTATTAGAATTCTCCAACTCAAATCTCACGGCTTTCAAGGGATTCAAGGAGCATTGAGGTGCAGCTAAGATTTTTCGATTTCTTTTTAATATGGCGCGAATAGTCGTGGTGCAGGTCACTCTCTTCCAATGTTCAGATGCTTTAAAAAAATTCTTTTAAATGGAAACCGTTCCAGACAAAGTATCTAAAAAAAGCAAACGGGGGCATTTCAAACGAAGAAAATATTCAATCACGAATCACGTCCGTCGGCAAAATCACAAACGGGGATATCAACTACGCCCCTCTTTCCCTTTTCTCTCTCTTTAAATGAAAATGTGACGAACGTGATGAACCAGCACCTGGGTCAGGGGATGGAAATACTCTTCTGATCACCGTCATAAAAGAGGCCGTCTTTGCCTGGCGTGTAGAACCTCGATGTGAGAAAGAACAAGTACGCGCTGGAGCGAGAATATTTATGTGTCGATCATGTGTGACCGACGTGCATTGCCATCCATAAAAGACGGACTTGATAGAAATCAACGGAAGGCGTTTTTAAAACTTTAATAGCGAAGAGCGACGGAGATCAGTATTTAAAACGGTGTTGTCAGAGAAACAACATTTCAGTGGAAAGTACGTTGTTTACACTAAGCGAAAGCATATTTCCCTCCTTTTTCTCTTTTTGATTCCTTCAGACACAAAAGACAAGAACAAAAGAGACAACGAAGGAAAGAGGAAAAAACGACAACAAAAACGAAAAGAGAAAAAAGAAAGATAGAAAGAAGAACAACATAAGAAAGAAGAAGAAAAAAGAAGAGAAAGAAGAAGAAAAAAAAAGAAAAGAAAGAAGTATTGGGATTTCTGTTCCCGAAAGCAGTTCTTACATGAGACAACATAAGAAATGTACTCAAAGATAGGTAGAGAAAGTTGAATCGGAGCGACAGCCTTTGAAGAAAAGGGACAACAACCGTGTATATTAATTGAATAGTTTTACTTCGACAAGTAACACACACACACAGTAAAAAGTAGATACACAGAATGAGTGATTGCGAATTCACGCATCTGCGGAAGTTATCTTACGTGAAGAAGCGTTTTGGTAAGAGGCGCGCACGCTTCAATTCCAAGAGTTGTGGGCTCTTTTAGAAGGAATTCTTTGCTTGTGACAGTCGTCTGGGGCTTGAGTCGTAATGCAGTCAACCGTTAACAAACGTAGATCGAAAAGAGGCTGAGGCCGTAAGCGTTTGAATTTATACATGCTGGTTCAGCTGACCTCTAAGGGGTTAGTGTTTGCGTTACCTGTTGGTCAATCAACGCCACCTTTAAAGAGAGGAGGGGTCATAACCTCATCGACTAATCTATGTGTGATTTATGAATTCCAATGGAGAAAGAAAAAAAGGAAGGAAAAGAAAACGGTACAAAAGGAATTATATTAATAATATGATGGGGACGAAAGGAAGAAAGAAGAAGAAAATAAAAAAGAAGGAACGATGGAAAGAAGAAGAAGAAGAAGAAGAAGAATAACAACAACGCAATGAAGGACGAATAAAGAAGAGGAATATAGGGAAGAAAAAAATAATAAAGGAAAAGAAGAAGAAGAAAAGAAGAAGAAGAAGAAGAAGAAGAAGAAGAAGAAGAAGAAGAAGAAGAAGAAAAGAAGAAGAAGAAATGAAGAAGAAGAAAAAAAGAAGAATGGGAGAGAAAAAGAAAAAGAAGAAGAAGAAGAAGAAATGTGGTACACCCTTTTTAAGGGATCACTTTTGGGAGAGCCTGTTTTAGAGAAACATTTTTAGGAAAACAGTTTAGGGGATACGCGAATGATAGAAATGTTATATAGTAACTACACACAAAATAATGAGAACAAAAGAGATATTTTATATATATTTAAATTGGAGGTTTACATAGGAAAACAATGACGAATGTTTATAGTTGGAGAGTGATTGCAGAACAATTAGCTGAGATAACTCCTTATCTCTGAGTTGACAAATTAAGAGCTGTGAATTATCCACAGGTTTGAAAAGTCGTAATCAAAACTTCGTCACCCAATTATAAAAATTACATTTGATTAAAAGTTATTCATAAAGGTTAATATTCATGTGATACGTACTTTTCATAGAAGAAAGTTTAGTGGAAAATTGTTAAAAGTGTTAAAATGAATGTGTTTATACATTTGTTTTAGTGAGTGTGTATCTGTGTGCGACACTGTGAGAGATTAATGCATTGTATGTGTGTGTGTGTGTCGTGCTATTGTCAAGGTGCGTATGCGTATGACTGCGTGAGTTGAGAGATGAGATTAGCCCTCCTAAGCCCAACAGGGGCGAGGGAAGCTGAGAGTAATATATATATATAATATAGATGTTAGCTCTATCCTGGATTTGGGTTTAACTGGTTTGTGAAGGAAAATCTGGCCTTATATGCGCTCGAGGTGGATCAAAGAAGCAAATTCGACAATTTCATAGAGACGCCTCTGTTTTGCTCAAAATATATTTATTTGTTTTTATTAATTCAAGCGGATGTATGCGCTGAGCCATGTGCGCACAAACGATTTCGTGCACATTCATTTTGTGCCTCAAAAGATAAACTTCCGGTGCCGCAGAAGAATAAGAAGAAGAAGAAGAAGAAGAAGAACAGACACAAATATGAAGAAAAAGGAGAACGAAAAAGAAGAAGAAAGAGAATGGGAATAATAATAATAATAATAATAATAATAATAATAATAAGAAGAAGAAGAAGAAGAAGAAGAAGAAGAAGAAGAAGAAAAAGAAGAAAAAGAAGAAGACGAACAACAATGAGAAAAAAAGAAATGAAGGACGAGAATGAGAAGAATAAAAATAAGAATAAGACAAAAACGAGAAGAACGAGAAGAAAAGAGAAGGGACGACAGGAGGAAAAAAAAAAAGTGATACTGTTGGTGGTAGGGTCTTTGAGGATTGCCAAGAACAACGCTAACAATTAATATAATGTAGCTAAATTAGCGAATGAAAAGGATGGATAAAAATATGTCAAGTGCTAAATTTAACAACAAGGTTTTGTGAGTTAAAGAACAAAATATATCCATATATCAACAATATTTCAGAGATATAAAATATAATTTGAAAGACCAAAATTCGTTAAGAAGGTTGAAAGTTCTTTAATAAGAAAAATACATGAGCGTTAGAAAGTTCATTTCAAAATTCCGTTGTGAATGTATGTGTGTGTGCGTCTACCTTCTTGGGGATTAGGCTGTTACTGGAAAGAACGCAGTTGTGCTTAAAGGATTTTCAGCTTGGAGCACTTATGTCGTGTTTCTTGGATGGACGGTTGTTGTTGTCATTTCCATGCGAGTCGCCAAGAATAACTCTGATTTCGTTGAGCAGTTCGCTGTTTTTATAAGTATTTTTTATTTGGCATCGGCTTGTTACTTTTTGAGTTTAAAAAAAGCGGGAACCATTTTCACTGGTTGAAAAATGTTCAATTCACACCTCTAAGTCAAAATCATGTTTTTTTATTTGTCAGTGTGTACTTAGTTTAAAGCAAATGACTTTAATCACTCCCTTTTCTAACCCTAACCCTAACTCTCTTCCAGAAGAAAGAAAGAAAGAAGCGAAAATGATAGAAGAGGAAAGAGTAATCCAAACGAACAAAGAAAGAAAAAGGGTAGATTATCCAAACTAGTAACTTTCCGTTCATGTCCGCTTGTCTCGCATATCAATTTCTAATTTATCACAGACCCAACGGAAGGACCAAGATAGAAGAGAAATGAAAACAAAAAAAATAAAGAGAGAGAAAGGAAGCAGAAGAACAATGAAAAAAAGAAGGGAAGAAATTTAAAAGAAGAAGAAAGAAAGAATAAACTGAAAAAAAGAAAGAAAGAACGAAGCATGACATTGGCAGACGCAGCTGTTTGTTAAACAAGACTCACTTAAAAAAAGAAATAATATTTTTTGCTGTTCCCAGTTGCATGCATCACGTCCTTCATATTTGGACGTCGATGCATTTCGACTCCCGCCCTCGCATCAACCGATGCACAACATATCAGCATTTTTCTTTATAATAAAAGTTAATTATTACATTTCTTCTGACAAATGACATTCTGGTTCACATGCATTCTGGGATCGATTTCATTACTGACTGTGTACACAGCGGAGACGTTACGTTTACACTTATGCCCCCAGCGGTGTTAACGTTTATTAATATTTTTCGATTCTGAAAAATTGTCGGCGCATAAGAAAGTAATATTCTGGATGATAATCAACATAAAGATAGTGTTTCGGAATAGTGGCCGCATCACCTTTTTTTTCATATATAAAAACATCTATATCATGAAAAGTGAACGTCCTGCGCGTTTTCGGTAACAACAGTGAAGCTAATGACTTTTCACGGCTCCCAGCGACCCCCCAATTCTTTCTGTTATCGGTCAGTAATGGAGAAATCCTTCTAGATTGACGCAATTTAAATTTTTTTCTTAATCCAGAGTGCCTCTTTTGGGAGAGCTGGATTTTCCTCACATTAAGAACCGACATTGTTCTAATTCTGCCCTCGTGGGGAGGCACGTAAATAGGCAGTACATGATACTGAGATCACGTTTAATCACAGAAACCTTTTACATGTACATTTCTCCAAAATCCTCAATGTTTTTAGGTTAAACTACGAGACTCATCCAACGCAAACACAGTTTTTAACATGACATCTTTTTGTTGTATTGACCAATTTTTTAAAATGACATCTTTTAACATGACATCTTTTTGTTGTATTGACCAATTTTTCGCCTGCTGAAGGAGACTGGAAGACTACGTAGAGAGACTTGAATTCTACTTCGAGGCAAACTCTATCCAATACTCTAGAAAAAAAGATAGTCGATCGTTCAGTTTCCAGGGTAGACTACTTTAAAACCTTGTCATGCCATATAGCCAAAAGAGGAACTCACGCAACCACGCAGGAAGCATTGCAACCCAACGCCATACGTAACAGTTGAAAGATTCAAATTCTTCATGCGCTGCCAAAAACTAGATCAATCTATTTCTGATTTGATTTTCTCACTTATAACGAAATTCTGTGAGTTCAGAAACACGTTGAAGAAACACGTTGGAGACTTGATAGTTGTGGGCGTGCCAGACAACCACATTCGCAGGCGTTTTTTATCCGAAAGGAAACTAACATTTCGTAACGCCCGTGATACGGAAAATGAAAGAAAGAATTAGTGACATAGCAGCCTTTACAACGCATAGTCTATCAAAGTAAAACGCCAACCAGGTTAAACAGCCGATTTCACTTTGGAGATCAAAACTGAAGCATAAATAAAATCGTGTTTTGTTTGTAATGGCAAACACCCTGTTGCGTCCTGTCGTTTCAAAGAAACAATTTGTAATTTTTGCCACAAAACCGGTCACATCTCACCAGCTTGCTTTGCCCGGAAGTACATGGAGTGAACCGGAAACGGGAGAATTCACAACATCAGCAGTGGCGAAGTGACACATGAAGCTACATAAAGTGCACCTGCTTCAAGCTTTTTACTCTTCTTCACGGAAATAGCAGAATAAACTCCTTTATGATGGTGAGCATTAATGGCTGCAACGTTAAGATGCAGATAGAGACGTGAGCTGCTGTTTCATTGATCAGTCGTATTGCATTTGACAAACTATGGCGTCGACACGATAAACCAAAACTTTTACCCATGTTACGAAAATTAGCGACCTATATGGATGAAAGCATCACACTATGCTGTAGATGTCAGGTGTCGTGGATTATGATGGTTTACAGTTTCGTAGACGATTAGTGGTTGTTCCCTATGCTTCAAGGCAGAAACTGGTTACAATCGCGTAACTTACCTGGAAACGAACCATCAGTTAAAATCAGTAAATGCTACACCGGCCATCGAAGATATAGCTAAATATCTTAATGTTTTCAAGGATAGATTAGACACACTAAAGGGTTTCACGGCAAAATTGACCCGAATACAAAGTCAATATTCTTAAAGGATTGACATGAGCCCTTTGCCTTGCGTGAAAAGATGAATAAAGAGTTAGATCGACTGGAATCATTAAGAATATTATATTATATTTAGTAAAAATAAATAAAAATATATAAACAATATGTGATAATGTATTAATTATTTTTAATCCGTTTAAGAATAAAACCATTTGCGGATTACAAAGTTTGATTAGCCAAAGAAAACGCATCAAGCACTAGAACATATAAAATTTGCATCTTATTAAGAACGTACTCGGATGAAAACCATATGTTTATATCATGAAAGATAAACAATATTTTTGTGACAAGATCACAGGTGAAATAAGCATGAACCTGTTGTTACCACAACCACCAAACCATGAAAAATATTTGAAAATCAGAATGAAAGCCGTGGGACTCAGAAGAAAGATATGAGTGTCATGATCGGCAGGTGCTTCCTCGTTAGCAAACATGGTGGACGCAGTCAGCATCTTGTGAATGTTGGCTGCTCCAATTCGAGCAACAAGAATATCGCGGTCCAGGACAGGTGATAACGACAATAACGCAAACGAAACATAGGAAAGCACTAATAAACAAAACAATAAACCCAAAACTCAGAGCGAGAACTAAACAACAAAAGAGGATAGACTGGTATTGAAATGCTGCTACAAAAACAACCCCAAAGACAAAGTTTATCGAAAGCGAATAAAAAAACTATGGGACATGGCTACTGACTACCACGTAACGGAACAAAGGATAACAGATCAATCAAGACATATTCTCAAAAAAGGTTGATTCTTAGAGCTGTAACTAATGGAAACCCAACAAGAGATAAATGATGTAAAAGATAATGAAAACCCACAAGTAGAAGAATGGCAAAACATGAATAATGGCAAAACATGAATAATGGCAAAACATGAACACTTAAACTGAGAAGATCGATAACTATGAAATAACATGACTTCATGAAGAAGAAGAAGAAACAGAAGTTGAAAACCTCAAAAGATTTATGAACGAGGACAAAACAAAACTCCCATCTCTAAGAAACAAAGATTGAAAAAAATTAAAATTAGACACGAAAAAAGTAAATAGACTCCTCCCACACATCTCAATAGATACTATCGCGTGCCTAAACAATTTAATACATGCATTAGTATGAAACTAAAAATAGAAACAAAAACGGCACAACTGAAAGAACAGATTAACCACTCCCTTAACAATCGTGGACTACTTCCCGAGGAACAAAAAGGATACCGGAAAGAGAAAAGAGGGGCGAATGACCTGTTATACATAGATTAAAAGATCCTGAAGAAGGTAAAAGCAGAAAAAGCATAGTTGTCATACCACTGATTAACTACAAAACAAAAACGACAACAGAATCCGTCAAGCATGGGTAATTGAAGGCTTGAGAATGTACAAGATACCCAACAGGATTATTAATCTTATTAAGAAATCAATGGGAACATGGAGACTGGAACTGACAGCTGAAGGACAACACCTGACTGAGATATAAATACAGAGAGGCATCTTCTTCACTACTATTTATCACAGCCATGATGCCACTCAACTACATACTCAGGAAATGTGATGCCAAATACAAGATTACAGACACATAAGAAAGAATAAACCACCCGATTTATATGGACGACGTGAAGCTATTTGCAAAAAGCAAAATAGGAACTGGAAAAGCTGGTGAACACAACTAGAATATTCGGCCAGGACATTCAAATGGAATTCGGAATCGAAAAGTGTGCAGTGCGAGAGATGAAAAGGGTAAAACTTGAGATAACGGAGGGTATAGAACTGCCAAACCAAGAGAAGATGAGGATGCTTGACGAACATGATGCCTATACATATTTGGGAGTTTTGGAAGCAGACACCTTCAAATCTACAGAAATGAAAGAAAAGATTTGAAAAGAATACATGAGAATAACAAGACAATTCTTAGAAACGAAATTATATAGTAGAAATCTAGTAAATTGAATAAACACTTGGGCAGTATAACTAATACGATACTCTGGACCATTCATAGACTGGACAAATGAGGGACAGCTTGACCAGAATACTAGGAAACTAATGACCATGCACAGTACACTACACTCGAAATATTATACTGACCGACTTTATGTGAAGAAGAACTGGTAAGTATAGAAGACTGTGTGAAAGATACAAAAAAGACCTGGAAAAATATATAACCCAGACACAGAGAGGCTGATCACCGCAGCAAGAGACACCGTTAAAATTAACAATACAGGAAGCAGTGAGATCAGAAACAAAATGACAAGAAAAGAGAAGTTGGAAGAGAAACAGCTACACGGACGATTCATAAGAATGACAAGAAAAGACACACACGAAAATACCTGCACATAGGTAAGAAAATCTAGAAAACTGTAAATATAGACTCTGCAGACAAAGGGACGAAACTGTAAATCACGTAATAAGTAAATGCGGAAAACTAGTCCTCAAAAGAATACAAGAACAGACACAACTGCATGGAGAAAATCATTACACTATGAAACGATGCAAACGAATATATCTGAACATACAGACAAAGCAGGTTGGCATGATATTGTTTCTACTATAAAGAAATGCTCTGCTGAGCTGGCCACTCTCCGCTCCAAACTATCCAACAAATGCATTGTCGAATCTTGCCTATGTGATAGCAGTGTTTAAGAATTTTGATAAAAGAACTGACCCGCAAAATTATTGCCCCACTAGTCTCTTCCCGCTCTTCGCAAAAATCTTTTAATTATTAATCAATCTAACGATAGTCCATCATCTCGTTTATGCAAGACTTCTTTCTGATGAGCCGTACAGATTTAGGCAAGTCCATTCGACTGCGGATATCTTAACAGTCATCTCTGAACGCGTTTACCATACACTGAACAACGCAGGCGAAGCTAGGACGGTAGCGCTTGATATATTCAAAGGCTTTGACAAGGTCTGGAAGGAAGGTCTTCTCAGGGAAAAACATTTGTACGGTATTACTGGACAGATATAATTAAACCGTTCTTAGCCAAAAGAAAGACCCACGTTGTCCTCGATGGCCGCACATCTAAACATGACATTAATGCGGGTGTGCCCTAGGAGTCGATTCTTAGACCATTATTAATCCTAATTTTCGTAAACGACCTCCCTGGTGCAATTGTGTCTGAGATGTGTATATTTGCTGATAACACCATGCTCTATTCTTGACATACTGGCAAAAAAAGCACGCACATATCCAAGGCAATGGCCGAATTCTTAGAAAGTGACCTCCAGTCTGTAGTTGAATGGGGCACAAATGGATCGTAACATTTGAGCTCCTTTCCTTAAATAATTATAAGGTACAATTTCAACAACCGATTGCCATGACTAATTGCACCCTACCATCATTTAAACTCCTCAGCCTAACATTCACATGTAAGATGAATTGGAACAAATACATAGAAGACATTGCCAAAGCTGCTGCAAAGAAGGTGGGCTCCCTCTACCGGGCTAGAAAACTTCTCACACCTGCCAGTATCTTATATCTCTCCAAAGCCACCATTCGTCCATGCATGGAGTATTGTTGTCACATCTGGGCTGGTGTACCAACCACTAGTCTCTCCCTCTTAGACAGGGTTCAAACAAGAACCTCTAATTTAATAGGTCCCACACTATCTACCAAGCTCCAGCCCATGTACCATCGCCACAATATTACACCCCTATGCTTGTTTTACAAGTACTTTAATGGAATGTGTTTCGGATGAACTTGCTGCTCTAGTGCCCCTCGAAGTAAATTCTCCCGACCGACCTGACAATCAGCAAAATCCCACCTCTTCACTAGAGAGGTCCCCATATGTCGGAATGCTTTCTTAATAACTTCTTTCATCGATCTGCTAGACATTGGAATTCCGTCGCTGCTCCCTGTTTCCCAAACTGTATCAACATGCAGACATTTAAATGTAATCTGAACAAACATCTCGCTGCTGAAGTCTCAACTTAGGATTTCCATGTAGGTATGACCCCTAATCACAGTAGCCCCTTACATCTGAATGGCAATGTACCTTGTTTGGCGTGAATAAAAGCAAATAAAAAAATGGTGCAGGCACAAACCGGAGACACTACTGGAAAACGAAAATCACAAATAAACGGCTGTTGCGATAACGCATAATCATTTGTAATGGTTATCGAAAGAGACGGAGAGTACTGGAAATCTGGGTAAACTTGTCACTCAGACTACAGGGAGCACCACCGGTTAACGAGATAAATCACTGATGATGACCTGTGTGAGAACTCCTAGTGAGTAACAATACTAAGATTTTTGATAGTGTTAAACTATGAAGGGAAATGCAACAAGCCTACTAATAAATAATATGCATCTTATCTGGAATGGCTCTTTCGAGTCAGATGATGGACGAATTGGAGCGCAAGAGATGCATTTCTGAGAAATGTTGAAATGATGGGTGTGGCGTGGGTTGTGGTTGGTGGTGTGGGGCTCGTCGGATAAAAAGACAAAGGTTGAGAAACGCCGACATAAAATGATTGTGGCGTTCTAATAGAATTAAGGCACGAGGCGATCGTGTATATTTACCAGTCCCGGTGCAGGGCAGGGAAATTAACCATCTCCCCTCGGGACATTAATGGCTTCAGCATAAGCCGATGAAAGTGGAGTCAAATGGTTCATGATCTCCTGGGCCAAAACCATCCGGATTACCGACACTAGACGTGCCCTCCTTTACCCCGATGATTTAGCAATGCCAATTACAAGGAGACGACCCTCATCCCGGCGTTCTCTGATTAGCAAGTTTCAAATACGCGTGGCCAGGGATTCGAGCCTAAAAAGGCCACACTGGTTCGCGATCCTCAACCCATTAAGATATAAAGGGCCCTTCCCATATCCCCTTCCTATCCCCCCTCTCTCCCTCAGTCTTTGTCTGTCTCTCTCTCTTTCTCCCTCTCTCTCATTTCCGAGTACAGCTATCACATAGCATTACATAGCTTCACAGTCTCAATCATGTAAGTAAGAATAAGCAGTCAACCAGTGTTTTTTTAAGCACATCAATTACTAGCGGACGTACTCAGCATTACCCGGGTGTTTCATATGTTGAACACACACACACACACACACACACACACACACATACACACACACACACACACACACTAGCTTGATCTTTCATCGATACCTTTAGTTTCACAGAAACACTGAAAAGATACCAAATGTAAACGTTCTTCAGTTGTTTCCGTGAAACTAAATGTGTCGATGGAAAATCAAACTGATATATAATAGTGTTCTTTAAAATAAAAGAATATATGCTTCGACACATAAATAATTGAGCATTCTGGTCATTTCACTGAAACAGTAATATATATATATATATATACAGGGTGGGCCAAAATAAGGGTCCTATCTTTAAATTTGAATAACTTGAATTTGAATAACTTCCACAAAATAAAAGTTAAACTCACCAAACTTTATGTGTGTGTAGACTGACCCTTCCGAGATTTTTTGAAATAAACAAAACAAATTTTAGCCGAAAAACACTTCTTAAAACTTACAAAAACTAAAGTATTGTTTTTTACACTGTTTTGAGTTTTTTAAGCAAACATAATGTTTTCTAAATGAGGGTACGTTCCTTAGGGCTAATACGACTCATGCTTGCTTCGGAAGGGGTCCTTTACTTATTCTAAAAAAAAATTTTTTTTTAATCAATAAATAAAAAAGTTATGAATTTTTTAAAATAGGACCCTTATTTTTGCCCACCCTATATATATATATATATATATATATATATATATATATATATATATATATATATATATATATATATGTGTGTGTGTGTACATATATATTAATCAAGTTCAAATATGTTGATAAAAAATAACTTAAACCAATATTTTTTCGAAAGTAAAGATTTATAAAAATGTTATAAACATTAAATCAGTCTGTACTAATTAATTTGTGTTTCTGTACTAAACGTACATCATTCAGGGTTGGCTTCTTCGACAATAACTGAACTTATCCAAAAGAAACTTTAGATGAAGAATATAACCGATGTTCTTTCCAAAGTCATGACTACTGAGGTTGGCCTTTTGGCTAAGATCAAAGTGTAGTATCTGTTCCGATGGATACTGCACGCCTGTCCTGTGCAGTTCTAGGAGGTCCACCCTCCCAGGCTTTGCCTCCCCTCTTTGGGGAGGAGTAAGTTTATTGCTTACTGTCTGAGGCGCCCCTACCGGGGAATGCCGACGGGGCTGCCCAGGCAATTTTTAAATGGCCAGAGTGCACACCTCTCGAGCGCTGGCTTTTCAAACCCCACTTTCCGACCCGACCTTGGGTCACATCTTACTTGTGGGAGTAGGATAAAACTGGCCTTGTGCCTAACTCCTGGAGAGGAGTAAATAATACTTCTGTGGTAGTCTTGGCCTTTTGGCTAAGATCAAAGTGTAGTATCTGTTCCGATGGATACTGCACCCCATAGACTGGTATTGTCTTGGCCTTCGGGGCTTGATTTACGCCGGTTCATGGGTCTGTCCTGTCCACCCTCCCAGGCTTCGCCTCCCCTCTTTGGGGAGGAGTAAGTTTATTGCTTACTGTCCGAGGCGCCCCTACCGGGGAATGCCGACGAGGCTGCCCAGGCAATTTTTAAACCCCACATTCCCGACCCGCCATTGCGTCACATCTTACTTGTGGGAGTAAGATAAAAACTGGCCTTGTGCCTAACTCCTGGAGAGGAGTAAATCAATACTGAGGTAGGGTCGGAATTAAAGATATTTTATGCTGGTAAAATATTATCATAATTTAACTCGCCTCGACCCCTACACATTTACTCATTCGAGAATTGTAGGTGTCACTGACATATACGAGTCATGATACATCCGCATATTCGCACGAACATTTCTGTTTTTAGGAGGATTTTAAAATTGAAATTGAATTATTACGGTATCATTTGGTCATTAAGTTATTAACTGAAGTAAATTTTTATGAAACAATAACTAATTTTTGTAAATTGGTTCATAAACGTTTAATTTAAAAAAAAACATAAGCATTTGCTAAAAAAATTAAAGCCAGTTTAAATGACTTTCTATTCGGAAATTCAATTGTTTCCTAACTCTTTTCAACTGTATACGTAATAATCCGTTTATTTTACAACTATGGTTTACACTATTATTCAAATATATCAACTGTTTACGAAGAAACCAAAATGAATTATGATGGATTTTATTTGTAAATAAATTAAGTTTTGCTTAAATACGATTTTTGGAAATTTCGTTATACACACACACACACACACACACATAAATATATATATATATATATATATATATATATATATATATATATATATATATATATATATATATATATATATATATATATATATATATTCTGTATCAGAAATTGTTCATCCTCAAGATAACATATATAAAGGTAATCCGACGTAATGGTAAATGAAAAAAGAAAAACCAAAAAGAATGTTTTTTTTATGTATTCATCAACGTTTCGTCTTTATTTGTAAGACTTCTTCAGGATGATAATATTGAATATACTGGCATGACATTTTTCTCAATAGTATCATCCTGAAGAAGTCTTACAAATTTTCAAACGTTGATGAATATATAAAAAAAAATATATAAAAAAATAAAAAAATATCCTGTTTGGTTTTTCCTTTTTTATTTCCCATATATATATATATATATATATATATATATATATATATATATATAGTAAGCTATGAAAATATATTTATGGCAATTAAGCTACACAGAAGCTTCCGCTTTTTATCACCAGGTCTCCTCAGGGGATAAACGTGGGAGCCTGTGTGTAGTTTAATTGCCATAGATATATTTTCATAGATTACTACATAGCTCTACTTACGTATCGAGCACTGTTGAAGTAAATACTGAAAATTGATACATAAAAAATTATATGTCCTTATAAAATTTTATGTGGATACATGAAATAGTAATATATATATATATATATATATATATATATATATATATATATATATTGTATTTCGAGATTGAATTATTCCAAATGAAGAACGCGGATATTGCTTAATTGGTGTGTTATGGCTATAGATCAAATTAAATGCGAATCTGAACACGGACCTCACTACTATATAAAGAATGCTCTAATAAGTTCTCAATAATAAGTTCAGGCCTAGTATATAAATAATGATCTAGTATATAAATAATGATCTAGTATATAAATAATGATCAAGTATATAAATAATGATCTAGTATATAAATAATAATCTTGTATATAAATAATAATCTAGTATATAGATAATGATCTTGTATATAAATAATGATCTTGTATATAAATAATGATCTAGTATAAAATAATGATCTAGTATATAGATAATGATCTAGTATATAAATAATGATCTAGTATATAAATAATAATCTTGTATATAAATAATAATCTAGTATATAGATAATGATCTAGTATATAGATAATGATCTTGTATATAAATAATGATCTAGTATAAAATAATGATCTAGTATATAGATAATGATCTAGTATATAAATAATGATCTAGTATATAAATAATGATCTAGTATATAAATAATGATCTTGTATATAAATAATAATCTAGTATATAGATAATGATCTAGTATATAGATAATGATCTTGTATATAAATAATGATCTTGTATATAAATAATGATCTAGTATATAGATAATGATCTAGTATATAAATAATGATCTAGTATATAAATAATGATCTAGTATATAAATAATGATCTTGTATATAAATAATGATCTAGTATATTAATAAAGATCTAGTATATAAATAATGATCTAGTATATAGATAATGATCTAGTATATAAATAATGATCTTGTATATAAATAATGATCTAGTATATAAATAATGATCTAGTATATTAATAAAGATCTAGTATATAAATAATGATCTAGTATATAGATAATGATCTAGTATATAAATAATGATCTTGTATATAAATAATGATCTAGTATATAAATAATGATCTAGTATATTAATAAAGATCTAGTATATAAATAATGATCTAGTATATAAATAATTATCTTGTATATAAATAATGATCTTGTATATAAATAATGATCTTGTATATAAATAATGATCTTGTATATAGATAATGATCTAGTATATAGATAATGATCTAGTATATAAATAATGATCTAGTATATAAATAATGATCTTGTATATAAATAATGATCTAGTATATTAATAAAGATCTAGTATATTAATAAAGATCTAGTATATAAATAATGATCTAGTATATAAATAATGATCTAGTATATAAATAATGATCTTGTATATAAATAATGATCTTGTATATAAATAATGATCTAGTATATAGATAATGATCTAGTATATAAATAATGATCTTGTATATAAATAATGATCTAGTATATTAATAAAGATCTAGTATATTAATAAAGATCTAGTATATAAATAATGATCTAGTATATAAATAATGATCTAGTATATAAATAATGATCTTGTATATAAATAATGATCTTGTATATAAATAATGATCTAGTATATAGATAATGATCTAGTATATAAATAATGATCTAGTATATAAATAATGATCTAGTATATAAATAATGATCTAGTATATTAATAAAGATCTAGTATATAAATAATGATCTAGTATATAAATAATTATCTTGTATATAAATAATGATCTTGTATATAAATAATGATCTTGTATATAAATAATGATCTTGTATATAAATAATGATCTTGTATATAAATAATGATCTTGTATATAAATAATGATCTAGTATATAAATAATGATCTTGTATATAAATAATGATCTTGTATATAAATAATGATCTTGTATATAAATAATGATCTAGTATATAAATAATGATCTTGTATATAGATAATGCTCTATTATATAAATAATGATCTAGTATATAAATAATGATCTTGTATATAAATAATGATCTTGTATATAAATAATGATCTTGTATATAAATAATGATCTTGTATATAAATAATGATCTAGTATATAAATAATGATCTTGTATATAAATAATGATCTAGTATATAAATAATGATCTTGTATATAAATAATGATCTTGTATATAAATAATGATCTAGTATATAAATAATGATCTAGTATATAAATAATGATCTTGTATATAAATAATGCTCTAGTATATAAATAATGATCTTGTATATAAATAATGATCTTGTATATAAATAATGATCTTGTATATAAATAATGCTCTAGTATATAGATAATTATCTATTATATAAATAATGATCTTGTATATAAATAATGATCTAGTATATAAATAATGATCTTGTATATAGATAATGCTCTATTATATAAATAATGATCTAGTATATAAATAATGATCTTGTATATAAATAATGATCTAGTATATAAATAATGATCTTGTATATAAATAATGCTCTAGTATATAGATAATTATCTATTATATAAATAATGATCTTGTATATAAATAAAGATCTAGTATATAAATAATGATCTAGTATATAAATAATGATCTTGTATATAAATAATGATCTAGTATATAAATAATGATCTAGTATACAAATAATGATCTTGTATATAGATAATGCTCTATTATATAAATAATGATCTAGTATATAAATAATGATCTTGTATATAAATAATGATCTTGTATATAAATAATGATCTTGTATATAAATAATGATCTTGTATATAGATAATGATCTAGTATATAAATAATGATCTAGTATATAGATAATGATCTAGTATATTAATAATGATTTAGTATATGAATAATGATCTAGTATATAGATAATTATCTATTATATAAATAATGATCTTGTATATAAATTATGATCTAGTATATTAATAAAGATCTAGTATATAGATAATTATCTATTATATAAATAATGATCTAGTATATAAATAATGATCTAGTATATAAATAAAGATCTAGTATATAAATAATGATCTAGTATATAAATAATGATCTAGTATATAAATAAAGATCTAGTATATAAATAAAGATCTAGTATATAAATAAAGATCTAGTATATAAATAAAGATCTAGTATATAAATAATGATCTAGTATATAAATAATGATCTAGTATATAAATAAAGATCTAGTATATAAATAAAGATCTAGTATATAAGTAATGATCTAGTATATAAATAAAGATCTAGTATATAAATAAAGATCTAGTATATAAATAAAGATCTAGTATATAAATAAAGATCTAGTATATAAATAATGATCTAGTATATAAATAATGATCTAGTATATAAATAATGATCTAGTATATAAATAATGATCTAGTATATAAATAAAGATCTAGTATATAAATAATGATCTAGTATATAAATAAAGATCTAGTATATAAATAAAGATCTAGTATATAAATAAAGATCTAGTATATAAATAAAGATCTAGTATATAAGTAATGATCTAGTATATAAATAAAGATCTAGTATATAAATAAAGATCTAGTATATAAATAAAGATCTAGTATATAAATAAAGATCTAGTATATAAATAAAGATCTAGTATATAAATAAAGATCTAGTATATAAATAAAGATCTAGTATATAAATAATGATCTAGTATATAAATAATGATCTAGTATATAAATAATGATCTAGTATATAAATAAAGATCTAGTATATAAATAATGATCTAGTATATAAATAATGATTTAGTATATAAATAAAGATCTAGTATATAAATAATGATCTAGTATATAAATAATGATCTAGTATATAAATAAAGATCTAGTATATAAATAATGATCTTGTATATAAATAAAGATCTAGTATATAAATAAAGATCTAGTATATAAATAATGATCTAGTATATAAATAATGATCTAGTATATAAATAAAGATCTAGTATATAAATAATGATCTAGTATATAAATAATGATCTAGTATATAAATAATGATCTAGTATATAAATAAAGATCTAGTATATAAATAATGATCTAGTATATAAATAATGATTTAGTATATAAATAAAGATCTAGTATATAAGTAATGATCTAGTATATAAATAAAGATCTAGTATATAAATAATGATCTTGTATATAAATAAAGATCTAGTATATAAATAATGATCTAGTATATAAATAATGATCTAGTATATAAATAATGATCTAGTATATAAATAATGATCTAGTATATAAATAATGATCTAGTATATAAATAAAGATCTAGTATATAAATAATGATCTAGTATATAAATAATGATCTAGTATATAAATAAAGATCTAGTATATAAATAAAGATCTAGTATATAAATAAAGATCTAGTATATAAATAATGATCTAGTATATAAATAAAGATCTAGTATATAAATAATGATCTAGTATATAAATAATGATCTAGTATATAAATAATGATCTAGTATATAAATAATGATCTAGTATATAAATAATGATCTAGTATATAAATAAAGATCTAGTATATAAATAATGATCTAGTATATAAATAATGATCTAGTATATAAATAAAGATCTAGTATATAAATAAAGATCTAGTATATAAATAAAGATCTAGTATATAAATAATGATCTAGTATATAAATAAAGATCTAGTATATAAATAATGATCTAGTATATAAATAAAGATCTAGTATATAAATAATGATCTAGTATATAAATAATGATCTAGTATATAAATAATGATCTAGTATATAAATAAAGATCTAGTATATAAATAATGATCTAGTATATAAATAATGATCTAGTATATAAATAAAGATCTAGTATATAAATAATGATTTAGTATATAGATAATGATCTAGTGTTACATAGCTACTGAAACGGCGTGGCACCAAAAGGGGATTTGTTACATAACGCTTGTGAACTAATCTTCTCGTAGTCGAAACAATACGAAAGTTTTGTTGAGAGGACTATTAAGCGTTTGTCCGAAAACAATACGAAGGTTTTTTATATTCATTTCGTCAGGCAATTTCTATACACAGTCTCAAGAGTCACTTTTAATACATTTTTTGTAAGGCCGTTTTAAGCCTTTAAACTGTCGGTTCATTTTCAAACATAGCATTTCCAATATAACAATTTAAATATAGTCTTTTAAGTCTCTTTTGATAATGAACTAAGAAAATTACCTTTTCAGTTTTCGTTCGTCGCTGGTCGTGAGTTCGTGGGCACCTCATCTCCGCTGCTGGCTCGTGATCGTCGTGGGATACCTGTTTTATGTGGGCAAAGACTATTGACAGGCAGAAGAGAAACGCGGAGACGATTTTCCATCAGAGAGATTCAACCTTTTATTCGTGCGTTGCGGAAAGGGTTCTGTTTCCATTCGTTCTTCTATTCATGCCTCATTCGTTCTTCTCATTCTTCCGGCTGGGGAATGCTACAATAATTGCTACTGGGTCCACCCCGAGACCCAGTCATCACGACGAGTCTTTAAATTCTTGACTTCGCGCTCCTAACTTTTCGGAGCCTTCCGATGGCTCGACCGTCTCGCTTGCTCCCAAAACTAGTCACTTGCTTTCAAAACAAAAACATCTCTCACCAACAGGGTGTGACGTCATATGTACACGTGTTATCGTCATGCTAAAACATTCGTTCACTCATGTTGTCTAACCTTTTTTTGACCCTAGCATTTCCTCTCGGGCGGCATACATCAAAATTTGTTATGGCTTTACAAAATGAGTCACTATGATACATAGTTGTTTGTCCCAAAATCACATATGCCCTTAAATTGTACTTAATCCTATTTCTTTCATAATTCATACTAGTCGATCTACACACTTTAAAATACAGGGCCAGTCATAATCTAACACTAGTATATAAAAAATGATCTAGTATATAAATAATGCACTAGTATATAAATAATTCTCTAGTATATAGATAATGCTCTAGTATATAAATAATGATGTAGTATATAAATAATGATCTAGTATATAAATAATGATGTAGTATATAGATAATGCTCTAGTATATAAATAATGATCTAGTATATAAATAATGATCTAGTATATAAATAATGATCTAGTATATAAATAATGCTCTAGTATATAAATAATGATCTAGTATATAGATAATGATCTAGTATATAAATAATGATCTAGTATATAAATAATTCTCTAGTATATAAATAATGATCTAGTATATAAATAATGATCTAGTATATAAATAATGCACTAGTATATAAATAATGATCTAGTATATAGATAATGCTCTAGTATATAAATAATGATCTAGTATATAGATAATGCTCTAGTATATAAATAATGATCTAGTATATAAATAATTCTCTAGTATATAAATAATGATCTAGTATATAAATAAAGATCTAGTATATAAATAATGATCTAGTATATAAATAATGATCTAGTATATAAATAATGATCTAGTATATAAATAATGATCTAGTATATAAATAATGATCTAGTATATAAATAATGATCTAGTATATAAATAATGATCTAGTATATAAATAATGATCTAGTATATAAATAATGATCTAGTATATAGATAGTGCTCTAGTATATACATAGTTGGAATATAACAAGACTAATAAAAACCTAAAATGTTAGATAAAGGATGAGAAAAATAAAATTTACCGGAGAGAAGAATGAGTTCTTATAACGTAAACTTTAAAAATAATTAATGATAGTTATACCACAGTAGACATTTAAAAAATATTTCTCTAAGGCAAATTTCGAAAACGAAATTATAAATCAATTGACTATTTTTTGCTAATAAAGTATCATATTTTTGTTAATAAAGTAATTTTTTTGCTAATAACTTCATTAGTATAAAGTACTTTTTTGTTTTGCTAATAAAGTATTTTTTGCTAATTAAGTAATTTGTTTTGCGTATAAAGTATTTTTTTGCTAATAAAGTAATTATTTTGCTAATAAAATATTTTTTTGCTAATAAAGTATTTTTTTTGCTAATAAAGTAACTTTTTGTTAATAAAGTAATTTTTTGATAATAAAGTATTTTTTTGCTAATAAATAAATAGATAATGGGAGATGGGGAAGGTTCTCATATTAACACACAACCTTTTTCATTTTGTTATAAATATTTTCATTCTATTATTGTATATAAAAAGTTTTATCTCCGATCTGCATATTGTATAATGCCTGGGTTCTAATTAGATTATTCATTGCCCGATTTTGTTGTGGAATGGTGGGAAACTGTTTAGTGTGTCTGTTATTTTGGTGGATGGCATAAATGTGACTAGCTAAGTTGGTATTTGTAATGTATGAGTATCTGGACGATTTCAGTACTTTGATGGAGAATCTTTAGTCAGTACCGGAAACGGCCGAATATGTTTATAATTTTAAAGCCGCGAAAAAATGTAAAACGGCAGCCGACACTACGCATGCGAAGGGTTAAGATAGGGTTAGTTTTAAAAAGATTTTTAGGAAGTTTTTACTTTTAGGAATTTTTTTCAAGTTTTTTTAAAAATTTTTTTAAATTTTTTTTTTTTTAAAGAAATAAACAAAGAATGTGGCTTTCAAATCGTAAACTGCTTGGCCATTCCAGGACTGACTCCGGATTCTTTGTCAATACTCGGAACTGAAATCTTCGTGGTGCCTATTCGTTACAACTACTTTTTTTATTTCCAAACTTGTAATATATGGGTTCTAAGCAGGTTATTCATTTGGCGATTGTATTGTGGTGAATAGCGGATTCCGTCTCTCGGAGCGGGAAAAAAATGATTTTTACGCACGTTAACAAAACGAGCCGGGTTCTGCCATTTTGTTTTTGGTTTTCGAGTTCTCGAGTGTTAACTATTCTGTTCTTTCACCGTTAAAAATATTAAAAATCGTTTCCACACATTGAGATTTGGTGGGTTCGGTAGAGAATTTCATGCTAATGCGTTTGATATAAATTATGTGATGTTGTTTATTTTGGTTTACGAGTTATCGAGTGTTAACTATTCTGTACAATAGTACTGAGCTCCTTCTTGATTGGGGCAATTTTAATTTTTATCCCAGCCAGAGTATACCTTTTTTGTGATCCTTGAAAGCCCACATAAAAAAACGACCTTGAGTCTTAATTTGCTCTCGTGGGGAGGAAATAAATAAATGGTTCATCTTGAAACAGACCCGTCCGAGCCCGTGTTTAATAAAATTAATATTTCCATCTTGATTCTGTCTTTGTTTAAATCATTGCTTGTGAGATAAAATATATCATGTGTCCGCCGAGTCGGCGTACAAATCCTATATAATTACTACTAGAAGTACTTGTAGGTGGTTAGGGGTGTTAGGGTTAGGCTTAGGGGTGTGTCGCAATTTAAATTCGACCACAAATTACTGTCTACTTTTATCAGTACTAAAAACGTCAGATGGGGTTTGTCATCCTCCCCTCTATAAAAAAGAGCTATATGTATTTATTTGTAAATATATATCAGCGCCATCACACAAAAGTTTACGATTACAAAAATGTCAGACAAAAGAGAGACGGAAAAGCGCAAATTCATTTCCATATCGTTTGCTTTCTTTTTTCCTTTCTTTTTTTTTCTTTTTTTCTTTCTTTTTTTCTTTCTTCTTTTTCTTCTTTCTTTTTTCTTTCTTTTTTTTTCTTTCTTTCTTTTTTTTCTTTCTTTTTTTTGTTTGCTTTTTTTCCTTTCTTTTTTAGCTTTCTCTTTTTGCTTTCTTTTTCTTTCTTTCTTTCTTTTTTTGCTTTCTTTTTTTCTTTCTTTTTCTTTTTTATTTTCTTTCTTTTTTGCTTTCTTTTTTGCTTTCTTTTATTTCTTTCTTTCTTTTTTCTTTCTTTTTTCTTTCTTTTCTTTCTTTCTTTTCTTGTTTGCTTTTTTTGCTTTCTTTTTTTAACTTTCTTTTTTTGCTTTCTTTTTCTTTCTTTCTTTCTTTTTTTGCTTTCTTTTTTTGCTTTCTTTTTCTGTCTTTCTTTCTTTTTTGCTTTCTTTTTAGCTTTCTTTTTTAGCTTTCTTTTTCTTTCTTTCTTTTTTTCTTTCTTTTTTGCTTTCTTTTTTGTTATCTTTTTTTGCTTTCTTCTTTTAGCTTTTTTTGTTTCTTTGTTTTTTTTGTTTTTTTTTCTTCGTTTTTTTTCTTTTTTTCTTCTTTCTTTTGCTGTTTTTGCTTTCTTTACCAATTAATACGTTTTTTAGGGGCTTTGAAAAAAAAAGTTCCCAGTTCGGAATATGTGTTTTCTGATTTCTTTATATGAGTACGATTGTTCTCTTTAATTTCTAATGTCTTTGATGTTTTTAACATCCGATATCTATCTGCCCCCTACGTCTCCACCGGCGTTATATTTTTATGTCTAGTTCCCCACCCTCAATAATCAAAGGAAGACATTTAAATAAAGACAATTTTTAAAAAGCAATGTTGGTGTTTTTCGGTCATCAGAAATGACCTTTTCTCAACTTGCGATAGTTCAGTTCTATCGTACTGAATAAAAAAGCATTAGAAAGACTCACATTAGAAAGCAAACAGCAAGTCAGCCAACCCCAGCCGTCCGAAATATATTCGGAAATAAACCTTTACTCTAAATAAAAAGTCAACGGTAGGTGTTTTTCTTTAGGTCATCAGAAATGATAATTTATATATGAAAAATTAAATTACTGAGAAAATTCTATGATTTTATATAAATATTCGTGCGAACACTGACAAATAATACATTTCTTTCGTCATTTTTGACGGAGGGTGTCCACTGATTTATATTTCGTGTTTGTTCGTTTAGTGTGTACACACTTTTACCCACTTTAAACAAATACAGCTAAACGTTTGTCGTGTACGGCAAACGCGCTATTTATAACATTTCCGAATTCATCCTATTTTTCCGGGTCGATATTTCGCTGCGTCGAATCTATAAAAAAGCCTCGCAGAAAAGCAACCCTGCTCTACAAACATTTACTAAAAGAAAACAGACAAAAAATCCAAAAAAAATCAGTGGAATATAAACAACCACATCGGAAAACAAAACAACAACAAAAAAACAAAACTAGAAAACTAAAAAAAGTAGTCCATTTCAAGAGCGAAGTGACGGTTTTAAATTATGATACTTTTATCAAGCAATGCTTTTTAAGATTCGCGGCGACTAAAGGCCGACGAAAAGTTTGAGGACGCTAAAAGAAAGAACCAATAGCAAATAAACATTGAGTAATATATCAAGGTGGGTGAGTTAACTAGTTTTAGTTCGGCTGTACTCGGATGTTCAAGTACAGATGTCTAGAAATGTTTAAGGGGCCAAAAAACAGCTTAACGTGGAAACGGAAGTTAGCAATGACAGGATAGAGAATGACGTCATAGAGAGAAGGACGAGTTTTTTTTAAAAGTAAGAAGTGAGTGGTTAGCAAGTAGCCCCACTAAACGGACGCATGTAATATGGGTTATGAATAGAAATAACTAAAGACTCCCGTTCTCTCCCCTGTGCATGTCCGAAAAACCAACAAACACTCGTGTCGCTGTGGAGCTTCTACCCGACACGGGGGGGGGGGGGGAGTACTGAAGGAGCAACAAAAACTCGTCTAGCTACAACCACTGTCAATTTTTTCCGTTTCTCCCTTTCTGTGTCTAAAACTAAACGAAACTTCCATGAGCAAAGTTTCTTCCCTAGAACAACCTGTCTGTGGAACTCAATAGCGCGGGGCTGCTTCCCAGCTGACTACAACATTGTCGTTTTCAAGTAAAATGTAAACAAATACTTGTTAAACCGTCCTCCTAAATAATCGAATTCTGCCAAACATCCACCATCATTACTAGTTACCATGGTGTTGTCTAACCCTAACTCCTTGACACTCATTAACCCTTATCCTCGAGTGGCTTTTAAGACTTGATAAGTGATGACTCTTTAGAAAAAAAAGGTAAGCAATGAGCGTAACGTCAGAGGTAGAAATGTCCGTTTTACTGGGTCTCGTAGTCTGGTTCCAATTACTATCACTTCCTCAACACGGAGACGCTTGACGAAAAATAGACGGTGAGGGGAAATGGTCAAGCAACGTGCCTAAGATAGATGCCTCTTCGCGCTCGGTAAGCTAGTTGTGTGGGGTAAACCTGATAAGTTCACTAAAAGCGTAACTCACACGGACCGAAGAAAAGACCGAAACTAAATGAGAACAGAACTGATGAAATAATTCATTATAATGGATTATTTGAGGTTAAATCTGATCAAATCCAAATGTGTTAGAATTCCGGACGAAATCACTTTCCATTATTATGGACAATAGGGAAGTACTCAGGCAAATCGTCAGTCGGACAAGCCAACCCGAACCTCCACCGGTGGAAGATAAGTAACCATACTTTTAGTCTGGGAGACGCAATAAACGATAAAAAGTTTCCTTCTAATTCATTTTTAATGGAAAAGAATCCCTTGAAGGTTTACGTCAAGCTTCCCGAACCACCTCGTCACGCACGACTGACGGTTATTAATAGACGAGAACGGCCCGTCACAACATCGACAACTGATGCGAAAGGAGAATTGAGGTATGGAACACCGAAATGATAAATCCACACACAATCCACACACTTGCGTTGTAAAGCATTTTTGCTCCGTTGTTTTCTCAAACAACGATTTGAATAACAATCTTAAGTGACCAACTTTCTTCTATTTTTCGCAGATAATTTAAAGATTTTGTTTGCTACGGTCCACGGAAACCAATCTTTGATATGGTTCAAAATAAGTTTAAATAATTACTTACCCAGTTTAAGATGTATGTACTTTATAGTTTAATAGACTTTGCATATCTAATTTGCATATTAATTTGCATATTGCATATTTTATTTGCATTTAAAATTTGCATATTTAATTTGCATATTTAATTTGCATATTTAATTTACATATTTAATTTGAATATTTAATTTGCATATATTAATTTGCATATATTAATTTGCATATTTAATAACGTTCGAAACTCTGTTTCTCTTTCTGACAAACGTGTAAATTAAACAAACAAATCGATCCCCTTTTCACCCCCTCTCTCTCTCACACACACACATACGCACACATTCACTCACCCACACACACACACACACATACATACACATCCACACGCGCGCTTCGAGACTAGCTTTACCCCAAAAAAGGAATGCCACTCTCCTTGACGAATCCCTATCTTCTTTGATAAGCTTCTAAGAACCGACTTTCACTCTAAACCGTAAATGGAAGACTTACATCTAATCCATTACTAGAGTCGCTAGAAAAATGGTTGGATCATTCTACTGCTCCCGAAATTACATGGCTCCTGATGCAATCCTCTACGTTTATAAGAGTCAGCTATGTTCTAAGAAGGAGTACTGCAATCATATATGAGCAGATGTTGCCCAGATCAGCTTGTCTTACTTTGACAGAATGCAAAATCGACTTCACAATCTAGTGAGAGAAGATCTATTGTCTACAGCCCCTTTCTTACACAAGACACGTGCCTGTTCTTTCTTACAGAAGACACGTGCCTGTTCTTTCTTTACTCTATCGTTATTTTCATGGTAAGTGCTCGACTAAACTCCAGTCTCTGGTTTCCTCATGTAAAACATGAACAACAGAAACGCGTCTGTTCGGGGAATACCGACGGGGTTCCCAGGCAATTTTTAATGGCTAGAGTGCTCACCTTCTCGGGCGCTGGCTTCTGACCACGACATAGTTGTTTTCAAGTTGACCACGACATAGTTGTTTTCAAGTTGACCACGACGTGGTTGTTTTCAAGTTGACCGCGACATGGTTGTTTTAAAGTTGACCACGACATGGTTGTTTTAAAGTTGACCACGACATGGTTGTTTTCAAGTTGACCACGACGTGGTTGCTCAAAGTTGACCACGACATGGTTGTCTTCAAGTTGAACGCGACATGGTTCTTTTAAAGTTGACCACGACATGGTTGTTTTCAAGTTGACCACGACATGGTTGTTTTCAAGTTGATCGCGACATGGTTGTTTTCAAGTTGACCACAACATGGTTGTTTTCAAGTTGACCACGACGTGGTTGGTCAAAGTTGACCACGACATGGTTGTTTTCAAGTTGACCGCGACATGGTTGTTTTCAAGTTGACCACCACATGGTTGTTTTCAAGTTGACCACCACACGGTTGTTTTCAAATTGACCGCGAAATAGTTGTTTTCAAGTTGACCGCGACATGGTTGTTTTCAAGTTAACCACGACATGGTTGTTTTCAAGTTGACCGCCAGATGGTTGCTTTCAAGTTGACCACGACATGGTTGTTTTCAAGTTGACCGCGACAGGGTTGTTTTCAAGTTGACCGCAACATGGTTGTTTTCAAGTTGACCACGACATGGTTGTTTTCAAGTTGACCACGAAATGGCTGTTTTCAAGTTGACCACAACATGGTTGTTTTCAAGTTGACCACGACGTGGTTACTCAAAGTTAACCCCGACATGGTTGTTTTCAAGTTGACCACGACGTGGTTGTTTTCAAGTTGAGCACGACATGGTTGTTTTTCAAGTTGACCACGACGTGGTTTCTCAAAGTTGACCACGACATGGTTGTTTTCAAGTTGACCACGACATGGTTGTTTTCAAGTTGACCACGACATGGTTGTTTTCAAGTTGACCGCGACATGGTTGTTTTCAAGTTGACTACCACATGGTTGTTTTCAAGTTGACCACCACACGGTTGTTTTCAAATTGACCGCGACATAGTTGTTTTCAAGTTGACCGCGACATGGTTGTTTTCAAGTTAACCACGACATGGTTGTTTTCAAGTTGACCGCCACATGGTTGTTTTCAAGTTGACCGCGACATGGTTTTTTTCAAGTTGACCGCAACATGGTTGTTTTCAAGTTGACCACGACATGGTTGTTTTCAAGTTGACCACGAAATGGCTGTTTTCAAGTTGACCACAACATGGTTGTTTTCAAGTTGACCACGACGTGGTTGTTTTCAAGTTGACCGCGACATGGTTGTTTTCAAGTTGACCACGACGTGGTTGTTTTCAAGTTGAGCACGACATGGTTGTTTTCAAGTTGACCACGACGTGGTTTCTCAAAGTTGACCACGACATGGTTGTTTTCAAGTTGACCACGACATGGTTGTTTTCAAGTTGCCCACGACATGGTTGTTTTCAAGTTGACCACGACATGGTTGTTTTCAAGTTTACCACGACATGGTTGTTTTCAAGTTGCCCACGATATGGTTGTTTTCAAGTTGACCACGAAGTGGTTGTTTTCAAGTTGACCACGACATGGTTGTTTTCAAGTTAACCACGACGTGGTTGTTTTCAAGTTAACCACGACATGGTTGTTTTCAAGTTGACCACGACATGGTTGTTTTCAAGTTGAGCACGACATGGTTGTTTTCAAGTTGAGCACGACATGGCTGTTTTCAAGTTGAGCACGACATGGTTGTTTTCAAGTTGACCACGACATGGTTGTTTTCAAGTTCACCACGACATGGTTGTTTTCAAGTTAACCACGACATGGTTGTTTTCTAAGTCCAATGTAAACAAATCAACAAATTCTTAAGTAAATAAAGAATTGTCACAAAATGGCGGATTTGTGGTTTTAGTTCCGTGTTTTATTTGATTGTTTAAATGTAATTTTATTTCATATAATTATGTTTCAGGTAAAAGATAACAATGTTATGCATAAAAGCGCGTTTAACAAGATAAAAAGTTAAAAATAAATAACAGAAGTCGTTTTGTTGTTTATTTTGATATACATCCGTATTTACTTTTCGCTTCTATTTTTATGGCTTTTGGTTGTTTCAATTAAAACTGTATATCGAAGCGGGGGTTAGGGTTAGGGTTAGGGTTAGGGTTAGAAAAAAAGTGCAATAGTAATAAATATTTGATTGACAAATTCGATTTTATTGTTTAAAAACGACATTAAATTCAGCCGGAAATCGTTAACAAGATGGTTTAATACCTTGTGCACAGGAAAACATAACGAGAAATAAGAGAACATAGTCATTGATGAGACTGTATACTTCCGCCTGACAACGTAAGGATGGGACAAATTATTATCTGGGCTTTACTTCTCCATATTGTACAAAGTATTCCGGAAGTTATGCAATGGAAAATTCGATATGATCAGGTTGAAGTTTTGCATGGTGGTTGCCAAAGAGCATCAGATCCCATGCATCAAATTAGAAAAAATCGGAAGGTGAAATTCTGTCAAAATCTGTGACCATGACCTAGATATATAAACAGTTTTAAGTTAGACCATGACCGATTTTTTTTATCAAGTTTGGTGCCGATTGATCAAGTGATGTGATGTTAGGCTGTACATAAACAGACATAGTTAAAAACCCGACCGAATGCAACCTTACCCTAACCCTAACATCAACCTGGCGGAAGTAATAAAGTAAAACGTTTCTTTTTTTGGCCGTTTATAAATGCCCTGCACATATGTGTTACATAGTGAAGACCGTGTTTGGATGAAAAGGTTTGAGTGGCACCTTTTAAGGTGACCTCTAAGCTGAAGTCGATGAAATCATGACCGGGGGGGGGGGGGAGGGTTCTGTCTCGTTTTGGCTAACAACTTCAGAAAGCGGACGCCAATGTGGACGTTCCCCTAGCCCGGATGTTCTGAGTTTATGAATGGTCCACGTTATCTACATTAATAAACCATATAAACTAATACCATCGTCCGAGTGTTTTATCTACAAACGATCATGAACCTCGGTTCACAACGACTAGCATGATTTGGATTTGGATTCAAGAAAAATGATTTGGATTCAAGAAAAATGATTTGGATTCAAGAAAATGTCAAAAATTCAAGGCTTATGATTAGGAGGTCTTAAGAATGAATTGCAATTCAAGGAGTCTTGCTTAATTTGTGTCTAATAACTATGGATCAAATTCAATCTGAAATATTTTCATTTTCAAATGGAAGATTATGCCTATATTATACCCCTTAAAAACCTTTAATATAGTTCAAAATAACTGAAATTGGTGGAATATTTATTAATTGATGGATATTAATCCATTATTAAAATTGTACCAAAAAATTCTGAGATGTCTGAATTTTCACGAAGGGCTTCCGCTCTACTTTTACCACGTTTGCATAGAACTTAATTAAACTAAATATAGCCCACATTACAACCACTTACGTGTAGTAGCTGTGTTCAAAAATTCATAATCATCGGTTGATTAGTTTAGGACATTCAAATACATAAACCTATAAATATACATAACACACACACACACATATATATATATATATATATATATATATATATATATATATATATATATATATATATATCATGGACAGCGGCACCGGAGGCAGGGGGGGGGGGCTTAGCCCCCCCTACTTTACAATCATCAATAATGAAGTTATATATGCATGTGTTTAACCGCCCCCCCACTTTTTAGGAGAGCCCCGCCCTCACACACACTTTTATAATTGTCCCGCCGGTCCTATATATATATATATATATATATATATATATATATATATATATATATATATATATATATATATATATATATATTAATTAAGTTCAAATATATTGATAAAATGAACTGAGCGCTAATATTATTTCAAAAGTGCAAAGTAGAGCTTTATAAAAATGAACTTATATAAACATTAGAACAGTCTACGCATAAAACTTTCCCAGCCTCGCACACCCAGACTTTACGCATAAAAGGCAAACCTAACGTAGATTCAGCCACACACTTTCTCGACATGGGTAGATTACTGACCTCACACACATACGTTATACCATATATTAACTGTTTACATACACAGATTATAGAGAAGCAATTTGTAATAGTGCACACACACACACACACTTTTACTCAATTGCATACGCAAATACCTCTGAATTAATAAAAACTTTCAAATCACAGTCACTTAAAGCAATTGAAATTTGTATTCTATTAAAAAATACTCCGACCCGTTCATTAGAATATTTAATTGATGTAAAATAAACTGATTTATTTTATACTAAAAAAATAAGTAAATAATTTTTTCTAGAAAATATAATTTCATAATCATAAAGTGGTATATAACACTGGCAGATCTACCCGGCATTGCCCGGGGACATAAAAAAATAGAATAGAAGAAGTCAGCGTGCGTAACATATTTATATTAAAACTTCTATCTCTCTCCCTTTCTCTCTCTCATAGTCCAAACTAACTAGAAAACCTATTAATTGATGTCTAATACCTATTGTTAAAATTTCACAATTTCACGTCTCTTTATCTCTCTCTTTCCCTCTTTCCCATTTTTCGTCCCTCTCCCCAAAGCCAATCTTTCGCCTTGGCCCAGCCTATTCCTCTCTCCTGTTTTAATGTGTTGAAAAAAATGTAATTCATTTACTGTAGCTATCCCTTTTTAATGTAATACATTTATTGCTTCTGGACAACAACGAGTAGAACAAAACACAATTAAATTCTTGATGCCGGGTAATTCCGTCCACCGCCTCCTCCCGCTTTGAAGAGAAATGATGTTGATAATGAAAATCGTCCAAAAAGATTTGAGTGTAATACTGTAATTTACATATAATGCTCCCGGACAACTCCAAGTAGAACAAAAGATTCTGTTACATCCCTCGTTTACCAAATATAATATAGTAATGTTAATAATGCCAATTTTATTGCTCCCAATCTACGCTGAGTAGAACAAAATTTTCTGTCCCCCCCCCATCCGACTCACCAAATATAATACTGTAATGTTAGTAAAGAGACCTTCACAGCACTGCCAAAAGTACGGTTAAAATGAAAGTATGAAGAGAAATGATGCTGATAATGACAATTTATTTGCTCCCGGACAACGCTGAATGAAACGAGTTTCTGTAACCCCGTCATTTAATAAATATAATACTGTAATGTTAGTAAGGAGGCCTTCACAGAACCGCGAAAAGTACCGTCGAAATCAAAGGATTCTTCTAAAAACTAATATTGATAATGATTATTGCTTCCGGACAACACCGACTAGAATCAATAGTCTCGAGCAATTCCTAATTTCTTGTCTCCCCCATTTCACAATAATGTGAAGATAAATGATGTTGAAAAAGACAATAGTCCGAAGAGATTTAATATATACCTGTTATCCCGGACAACACCGTGTAGAACAAATAGGCATAGTCAATTCTTAATTCCCTCCCATCTTAATTTAAATATATTAAGAAGATAGTGATGTTTATGAAGTTAATAGTCCGAAGAGATTTACTATATATCTCTTACCAAACGTTATACTGACATTTAACAATTTTGATCCCGGACAACCCCGAGTAGAACAAATGGTCCTGGTTAATTCCTAATTTCTGTCCCCTCTCCATTTTAACATATTAAGAAGATACGTAATGCTGATGCAGTGAATAGTCAGAAGAGAGTTAATATATACCAGTTAATATATACCAGTTAATATATACCAGTTAATAAAACTAATACTAAAACTTAACAATTATTAATCCCGGACAATGCCGATTAGAACATATGGTCCGGTAAATTTGAGGAATAGAATATATTGTGGGATTTTTTGCGGATTAATACCGGTTTCTAATTTCTAATTTTAGAAAGGGCAGCCATGGGCAAGTGGGTATCTTCTATTTTACCATTAAAGAAATTATTGAAAACAAATACCATCCTCCCAGGGATTATCTCCTCCTTTTTAATTGTGTAATGAAGTATCTGTTCTATTGTCATAATACCCCCCCCCCCGTTCTGTAGTATCTGTTCTGTTAAAAGGTAGTTTAGACTTCAGAACAGAATGCTATAAAAATTGCGTGTAGGCGATAAATACCGTTTCCTGTTGTTTTCCTTAAATATTGTTAATATTAGTACAAATATTTGAAAAATGAGTCTTCAAACCATTACTTCTGTTTCTATGAAAACTCCATTTTAAGCGTGTTTTTCATTGCATAAAACTAATTAGATTTTATCTCGAAATGGTTCCACATGTTAGATATTTAACAATATTTAACAAAAACAACAACACCATTTTGTAAAAAGAAATATGTAAACGATGTTCTTTAGCGTAAGTTTAATTATGACGGCCAATAAAACAAAGACGCACGCACATATTTGGGAGTTAACAACTTCAACATAGGCAAGCTTCAATATAGCAATCCCTAATTCCTGAAGTACACTCATCGTACCAGTTGATTGTTGTGTCCGTTATTACTAGTACACCTATAGTTTGTACAGAGAGAGAGAGAGAGAGAGAGAGAGAGAGAGAGGGGGAGAGAGAGAGAGAGAGAGACAGACAGACAGACAGACAGAGAGAGAGGAATGATTGAAATTATCAGAAATTAAAACTTTTACGAAGGATCCAGTTTTATTTACGTATTACACCGTAACGATATTATGAGGTTAAACTTGAAATATAAAAAAATATATATTTATTAATTGGCAAATAATTATTTTAAAAGTATTCTTCTAAGAACAACACGAAAGTTAATTTCCTTTGTACAGACATAGAGAGAGAGAAAGAGAGAGAGAGAGAGAGAGAGAGAAAGAGAGTGAGAGAGAGAGAGAGAAAGAGAGAGAGAGAAAGAGAGAGAGAGAGAGAAAGAGAGAGAGAGAAAGAGCGAGAGAAAAAGAGAGAGAGAGAAAGAGAGAGAGAGAAAGAGAGAGAGAGAGAAAGAGAAAGAGAGAGAGAGCGAAAGAGAGAGAGAGAGCGAAAGAGAGAGAGAGAGAGGGAGAGAGAGAGCGAAAGAGAGAGAGAGAGAGAGCGAAAGAGAGAGAGAGAGAGAGCGAAAGAGAGCGCGAAGGAATAATTAAAATTAGGACTTAATTTCGTTGTTATGATGTAGCTATTATATTATATAAAACATGTTAGCTGTTAGGCATTTACAATCGGCAAATAAGTATCTGAAAGAAAATAATAAGAAAATAGTTTTTACTAATTTCTACATACGGAGTTTTAACAGAAAAATGGTTAGTTTTTAGCAAAGATCTCCTTTTATTTACTTTTCGAATATCGATAAGATGAATTATGAATATGTTCAAAAAAAAGTGTTACCATAATGAAAATATTACATGTTTGTTAAAAAATAATAGGAATATTTTATAAACAAATAATTTATTTGTTTTAAACGATATTTAAAAGCTGTAAAAGAAATGTAGATTATTATAAACGTGTCAATATGAGATAGACAGAAATCGTTTTTTTCGGCTTTAAAAAGAAGGTTTTAAGAGCAAATGTAGTCGGTGTAAGTTTTTTTTGTTATTGTAACAGTTTCAGCAGAAAGTTACGTGAATGAATTTAAGGGTATTAAAATCAAAATTTATTTTTTTGTTGTGCTTATGTTACATTCAAAATGTTAATATGTCGATAACAATTTTTTAAAACTTGTTTCGTGTTACTTTTAAAATCAAATTAGGTTTAGTCCTAACACCTTCGCTCTCGCAAAAGAGGATTTAGTCTTTGGTTGTATGAGCGGAAGTGTGCAAAAAATTTTGCATGCGCAGATCAAATAAATAATGGAAAACGAAGAAATTTGACAATCAGTTTATGGTCATAAAATCAATATTTTTTCTAATCTTGGCATATTATTTGGCCGGCTGGCAGGAAAATACCAAATTTATGGGTCTGTATCGAGTATTTTCCGAGCCTTTTGCAGACCTACAGACCTACATAAAGACGTTTGCTCTTTATACAATAGAAGATTTACATGCATGAAAGCGTATATCTACAAAACATATCACACTTACACAAGTATGCAAATTAGCGCTAAAATCAAACGAGCCGAACAATGTGATAAAACTTATTAATTCATCCCTACATTAAAATAGTTATGTGCTTATTGTGGGGCGGGTGTATATTTTATGCATGCATATCAGTGTTCACCGAGGCCCTTCCAATGTGTATGGGCTACAGGTAGGGGTTGATATCAGTTGGTCGGGAATAATGACATGTTTAAAAGAGCCTTACCCCACTCACCCCATAGCGACGATCTTATAAAGAAAAGTAATTAAAATTAAAAAAAAAATTGCTGGACAATTTCATTCTGTCAATTTAAATTTTAATATTCAGTTGATCTTACAGCAGTGAGAAGATGTTTTTATGGAGATCGCTCCAGACAAGGCATGAAGCCACTTGATGTAAGGAGCTAACAAGAAAAAATATGATTATCGCAAAGACATGAGATGCCTATTGACCTTAGTCTTGAAAAGACCAAGATTATAGGTAGGAAGAAAACAGTCAGCACGAAGAGAGTTCCACAAACTCGCGGTTCTTAGAAAGAAACTACTAGAATAGAAAGCTGTATTACAATGAAGTATCAACACAGCGAATTGATGGAGACCACTAGACCAATGAGGCAAACGAACTAGAACAAAAGAAGCAGGGAATAGATCACATAATTCTGAAGAACACATGCCATAATAGTATTTATGGAAGAGACTGCGAGAGAGAGAAGATGTAGAGAATAAGAAAGAGTAGGGCCGATCAAATTACAGATGCGTTTCTGCACCTTATCAAGAACCCTCAAATAGGACAGAGATTCACCAGCCCAAATATGGCAACAGTACTCCATACATGGTCTGATTGTAGATTTGTAGAGATAGAGAATAGCCTCAGGTGTGAGAAAGTGTTTGGAGCGATAGAGAGAACCGACTTTACAAGAAGCAGAAAGAGCAATGGATCTAATGTATGAAAGAGCAATGGATCGAATGTATTAACATAAAAACGCTAGTTGACTCGCCATGTTCAGAAAACGTTCGTTGAACATCCTGTCTGTGTCCATTTTGTTTTAGCATACATAAAACTTAATTCTCTTTCTTTATGCGGTAATATTTTGTAGAGCGCTTGCTTGCGGAGTCTAGGGTGATTCTGTAGCTGGGTTCGAATCTTGCGACCATTTGAAATTATCATCTCCTACACTGATGATAGCGGAGCTTGAAACGCCGGCGTATGTAGGTAAAATAATTTAATATTTACTTATATATATATATATATATATATATATATATATATATATATATATACATTACTACCGTCACCCGACTGCAAAACTTGCTTGACGAAACCATTTCAAGTGTTTAGGGGAAAGGAAGAAGCAAATAGTCCATCAAACAACCTCAATTTGAAATAAATTCGTGAAGAAATCTTCCATTCTATTTCCATAATGAGTCGCCTTCTTTCGTTTTCTTTTCTATACTGATTCACACGTTTTTCTTTTTTAAAAACTTTCCAGTTTGAGACGTTTAAATTTCACCGATTGAAACGTTATTTTATATGAATATTAGCGCGAAAATTGTCGAAACACTATTTTGTTCGTCTATTTTGACGGATGGTGTTTACTCATGTTTATAATACGCTTATTCACGTTTGTTTGTACATTATAACCTTTCACACCCATTTTAAATGAATGAGATCGTCCGATCGCCAAAGAGTAAATAATTGAAAAGTAACTAGTGTGGCTATGGTCAAAACCCCGACTTTACCTATTTTAAAATGAATTGTTCTAAAATCGAATTCTGTGGTCCCATTGACTTAACCAGTTGTAAAAATATACTCTTTCATTATTTTAATGTTAATATAATTTTAATAAACAGCTCATTGTTACAATTTTAAATAAATAATTAAAAAGTGACATTCGTTTTATTTATTTAAAGAATATTTAACTGACAATTATTTTGTATTTCAATTTTTTATTGACTATTTATTTTAAATAAATAATTAAAAAGTGACATTCGTTTTATTTTTTTAAAGAATGTTTAACTGACAATTATTTTGTATTTCAATTGTTACAACCAATAAATTAAGAATGGTAAAACGTCCGTTTCATTAATTAAAAATATTTAACTGGCAATTATATTTATGATCGGAAAAAAGCAAACATTAATTGTTTTAAAAAGATTAATTGTTGAAACTTTCAATAAATATCTCTAAATATAAAACTCAATGTTTGTGTGCATGTGTAAAACTTTGAATATATCTTATTTTCTGAAATTTAAATCATATGTATAACATTTTCTGAGGAAGACAATGGAAGTGCTGTCCTAACCTAAGGGAACTATTGTGGCCGAAGCTCCTTTAAAACTTCAAATATATCCTATTTTGATGAAATGTAAACCATATGTATGAAATCATAAAACGGAAGTTGTCCCGAATCTCTACGATGCCCTCTATATTCCGAATCTCTACGATGCCCTCTATATTCCGAATCTCTACGATGCCCTCTATATTCCGAATATCTACGATGCCCTCTATATTCCGAATCTCTACGATGCCCTCTATATTCCGAATCTCTACGATGCCCTCTATATTCCGAATATCTACGATGCCCTCTATATTCCGAATCTCTACGATGCCCTCTATATTCCGAATATCTACGATGCCCTCTATATTCCGAATCTCTACGATGCCCTCTATATTCCGAATCTCTACGATGCCCTCTATATTCCGAATCTCTACGATGCCCTCTATATTCCGAATCTCTACGATGCCCTCTATATTCCGAATCTCTACGATGCCCTCTATATTCCGAATCTCTACGATGCCCTCTATATTCCGAATCTCTACGATGCCCTCTATATTCCGAATCTCTACGATGCCCTCTATATTCCGAATATCTACGATGCCCTCTATATTCCGAATCTCTACGATGCCCTCTATATTCCGAATATCTACGATGCCCTCTATATTCCGAATATCTACGATGCCCTCTATATTCCGAATCTCTACGATGCCCTCTATATTCCGAATCTCTACGATGCCCTCTATATTCCGAATATCTACGATGCCCTCTATATTCCGAATATCTACGATGCCCTCTATATTCCGAATCTCTACGATGCCCTCTATATTCCGAATATCTACGATGCCCTCTATATTCCGAATATCTACGATGCCCTCTATATTCCGAATATCTACGATGCCCTCTATATTCCGAATCTCTACGATGCCCTCTATATTCCGAATCTCTACGATGCCCTCTATATTCCGAATCTCTACGATGCCCTCTATATTCCGAATATCTACGATGCCCTCTATATTCCGAATCTCTACGATGCCCTCTATATTCCGAATCTCTACGATGCCCTCTATATTCCGAATCTCTACGATGCCCTCTATATTCCGAATCTCTACGATGCCCTCTATATTCCGAATCTCTACGATGCCCTCTATATTCCGAATATCTACGATGCCCTCTATATTCCGAATCTCTACGATGCCCTCTATATTCCGAATATCTACGATGCGCTCTATATTCCGAATCTCTACGATGCCCTCTATATTCCGAATCTCTACGATGCCCTCTATATTCCGAATATCTACGATGCCCTCTATATTCCGAATCTCTACGATGCCCTCTATATTCCGAATATCTACGATGCGCTCTATATTCCGAATATCTACGATGCCCTCTATATTCCGAATCTCTACGATGCCCTCTATATTCCGAATATCTACGATGCCCTCTATATTCCGAATCTCTACGATGCCCTCTATATTCCGAATCTCTACGATGCCCTCTATATTCCGAATCTCTACGATGCCCTCTATATTCCGAATCTCTACGATGCCCTCTATATTCCGAATCTCTACGATGCCCTCTATATTCCGAATATCTACGATGCCCTCTATATTCCGAATCTCTACGATGCCCTCTATATTCCGAATATCTACGATGCCCTCTATATTCCGAATCTCTACGATGCCCTCTATATTCCGAATCTCTACGATGCCCTCTATATTCCGAATCTCTACGATGCCCTCTATATTCCGAATATCTACGATGCCCTCTATATTCCGAATCTCTACGATGCCCTCTATATTCCGAATATCTACGATGCCCTCTATATTCCGAATCTCTACGATGCCCTCTATATTCCGAATCTCTACGATGCCCTCTATATTCCGAATCTCTACGATGCCCTCTATATTCCGAATATCTACGATGCCCTCTATATTCCGAATATCTACGATGCCCTCTATATTCCGAATATCTACGATGCGCTCTATATTCCGAATCTCTACGATGCCCTCTATATTCCGAATCTCTACGATGCCCTCTATATTCCGAATATCTACGATGCCCTCTATATTCCGAATCTCTACGATGCCCTCTATATTCCGAATATCTACGATGCGCTCTATATTCCGAATATCTACGATGCCCTCTATATTCCGAATCTCTACGATGCCCTCTATATTCCGAATATCTACGATGCCCTCTATATTCCGAATCTCTACGATGCCCTCTATATTCCGAATCTCTACGATGCCCTCTATATTCCGAATCTCTACGATGCCCTCTATATTCCGAATCTCTACGATGCCCTCTATATTCCGAATCTCTACGATGCCCTCTATATTCCGAATCTCTACGATGCCCTCTATATTCCGAATATCTACGATGCGCTCTATATTCCGAATATCTACGATGCGCTCTATATTCCGAATATCTACGATGCGCTCTATATTCCGAATATCTACGATGCCCTCTATATTCCGAATATCTACGATGCCCTCTATATTCCGAATCTCTACGATGCCCTCTATATTCCGAATCTCTACGATGCCCTCTATATTCCGAATCTCTACGATGCCCTCTATATTCCGAATCTCTACGATGCCCTCTATATTCCGAATCTCTACGATGCCCTCTATATTCCGAATATCTACGATGCGCTCTATATTCCGAATATCTACGATGCCCTCTATATTCCGAATCTCTACGATGCCCTCTATATTCCGAATATCTACGATGCCCTCTATATTCCGAATCTCTACGATGCCCTCTATATTCCGAATCTCTACGATGCCCTCTATATTCCGAATCTCTACGATGCCCTCTATATTCCGAATCTCTACGATGCCCTCTATATTCCGAATATCTACGATGCCCTCTATATTCCGAATATCTACGATGCCCTCTATATTCCGAATATCTACGATGCCCTCTATATTCCGAATCTCTACGATGCCCTCTATATTCCGAATCTCTACGATGCCCTCTATATTCCGAATATCTACGATGCCCTCTATATTCCGAATATCTACGATGCCCTCTATATTCCGAATCTCTACGATGCCCTCTATATTCCGAATATCTACGATGCCCTCTATATTCCGAATATCTACGATGCCCTCTATATTCCGAATCTCTACGATGCCCTCTATATTCCGAATATCTACGATGCCCTCTATATTCCGAATATCTACGATGCCCTCTATATTCCGAATCTCTACGATGCCCTCTATATTCCGAATATCTACGATGCGCTCTATATTCCGAATCTCTACGATGCCCTCTATATTCCGAATCTCTACGATGCCCTCTATATTCCGAATATCTACGATGCCCTCTATATTCCGAATATCTACGATGCCCTCTATATTCCGAATCTCTACGATGCCCTCTATATTCCGAATCTCTACGATGCCCTCTATATTCCGAATCTCTACGATGCCCTCTATATTCCGAATATATACGATGCCCTCTATATTCCGAATATCTACGATGCCCTCTATATTCCGAATATCTACGATGCGCTCTATATTCCGAATCTCTACGATGCCCTCTATATTCCGAATCTCTACGATGCCCTCTATATTCCGAATATCTACGATGCCCTCTATATTCCGAATCTCTACGATGCCCTCTATATTCCGAATATCTACGATGCGCTCTATATTCCGAATATCTACGATGCCCTCTATATTCCGAATCTCTACGATGCCCTCTATATTCCGAATATCTACGATGCCCTCTATATTCCGAATCTCTACGATGCCCTCTATATTCCGAATCTCTACGATGCCCTCTATATTCCGAATCTCTACGATGCCCTCTATATTCCGAATCTCTACGATGCCCTCTATATTCCGAATCTCTACGATGCCCTCTATATTCCGAATATCTACGATGCCCTCTATATTCCGAATATCTACGATGCCCTCTATATTCCGAATATCTACGATGCCCTCTATATTCCGAATATCTACGATGCCCTCTATATTCCGAATCTCTACGATGCCCTCTATATTCCGAATCTCTACGATGCCCTCTATATTCCGAATCTCTACGAAGCCCTCTATATTCCGAATCTCTACGATGCCCTCTATATTCCGAATCTCTACGATGCCCTCTATATTCCGAATATCTACGATGCGCTCTATATTCCGAATATCTACGATGCCCTCTATATTCCGAATCTCTACGATGCCCTCTATATTCCGAATATCTACGATGCCCTCTATATTCCGAATCTCTACGATGCCCTCTATATTCCGAATATCTACGATGCCCTCTATATTCCGAATCTCTACGATGCCCTCTATATTCCGAATCTCTACGATGCCCTCTATATTCCGAATCTCTACGATGCCCTCTATATTCCGAATCTCTACGATGCCCTCTATATTCCGAATCTCTACGATGCCCTCTATATTCCGAATCTCTACGATGCCCTCTATATTCCGAATATCTACGATGCCCTCTATATTCCGAATATCTACGATGCCCTCTATATTCCGAATATCTACGATGCGCTCTATATTCCGAATCTCTACGATGCCCTCTATATTCCGAATCTCTACGATGCCCTCTATATTCCGAATATCTACGATGCCCTCTATATTCCGAATCTCTACGATGCCCTCTATATTCCGAATATCTACGATGCGCTCTATATTCCGAATATCTACGATGCCCTCTATATTCCGAATCTCTACGATGCCCTCTATATTCCGAATATCTACGATGCCCTCTATATTCCGAATCTCTACGATGCCCTCTATATTCCGAATCTCTACGATGCCCTCTATATTCCGAATCTCTACGATGCCCTCTATATTCCGAATCTCTACGATGCCCTCTATATTCCGAATCTCTACGATGCCCTCTATATTCCGAATCTCTACGATGCCCTCTATATTCCGAATATCTACGATGCGCTCTATATTCCGAATATCTACGATGCGCTCTATATTCCGAATATCTACGATGCGCTCTATATTCCGAATATCTACGATGCCCTCTATATTCCGAATATCTACGATGCCCTCTATATTCCGAATCTCTACGATGCCCTCTATATTCCGAATCTCTACGATGCCCTCTATATTCCGAATCTCTACGATGCCCTCTATATTCCGAATCTCTACGATGCCCTCTATATTCCGAATCTCTACGATGCCCTCTATATTCCGAATATCTACGATGCGCTCTATATTCCGAATATCTACGATGCCCTCTATATTCCGAATCTCTACGATGCCCTCTATATTCCGAATATCTACGATGCCCTCTATATTCCGAATCTCTACGATGCCCTCTATATTCCGAATCTCTACGATGCCCTCTATATTCCGAATCTCTACGATGCCCTCTATATTCCGAATCTCTACGATGCCCTCTATATTCCGAATATCTACGATGCCCTCTATATTCCGAATATCTACGATGCCCTCTATATTCCGAATATCTACGATGCCCTCTATATTCCGAATCTCTACGATGCCCTCTATATTCCGAATCTCTACGATGCCCTCTATATTCCGAATATCTACGATGCCCTCTATATTCCGAATATCTACGATGCCCTCTATATTCCGAATCTCTACGATGCCCTCTATATTCCGAATATCTACGATGCCCTCTATATTCCGAATATCTACGATGCCCTCTATATTCCGAATCTCTACGATGCCCTCTATATTCCGAATATCTACGATGCCCTCTATATTCCGAATATCTACGATGCCCTCTATATTCCGAATCTCTACGATGCCCTCTATATTCCGAATCTCTACGATGCCCTCTATATTCCGAATCTCTACGATGCCCTCTATATTCCGAATCTCTACGATGCCCTCTATATTCCGAATATCTACGATGCCCTCTATATTCCGAATCTCTACGATGCCCTCTATATTCCGAATATCTACGATGCGCTCTATATTCCGAATCTCTACGATGCCCTCTATATTCCGAATCTCTACGATGCCCTCTATATTCCGAATATCTACGATGCCCTCTATATTCCGAATCTCTACGATGCCCTCTATATTCCGAATATCTACGATGCGCTCTATATTCCGAATATCTACGATGCCCTCTATATTCCGAATCTCTACGATGCCCTCTATATTCCGAATATCTACGATGCCCTCTATATTCCGAATCTCTACGATGCCCTCTATATTCCGAATATCTACGATGCCCTCGAAATTCCGAATATCTACGTACCTCCACTTCTAAATGACCCGTGGAGACACCCCCCCCCTTAAAACTTCAAATACGTATATCAGATTTTACTGAAATTTAAACCATATGTATAAAACACCAATTCAGCAAGTTTACCTATATTTCAGCTTCTCCCAACTATATTAGGGAGAAAAACGGGAGGCAGTAAAACAAAGAAAACAATATGGTGTTATGGACATAGTGAACAACACATAGTAGTGATCCGCATTCAATCCCGAGCAACGTCGGGCTATTCTGCTAGTAAACAACAAAAAAATATATATTCGTTTTATTGATTCCAATAATATTTCAATGGAGAAAGAGGCAATTCTTTCATTGCACCAATTTTTTTTATCGAAATCGCTCCAGACAAGCCACTTGGTGTAAGGAGCTAACAAGAACTGAACATGCAATTTAATGTCCTTTACGAAGCTTAAAATCAACATATTATGCTACTAAATCATATGTCTAGAATCCTTATTCCAATTTTTATCAAAATTTATTACATCATTTTGATTTTCGAAAACGTCTCATAAAATTAAGAGATACTAAAAAGAAGTTGAAATTCAGAGAATCTTGCTTAATTGGTGTCTAATGGCTATGGATCAAATTTAATGCTAATCTGGAATATTTTAATATTCAATTATGCCACCCTAAACAAATGTATTTCTCATCTTAAAGTTATTATTTTTAATGAAACGAGGTATCCACCACAATGTTATTATTTTAATACTAAATACAAGTCTTTCCGAGTCACATTGTTAGAAAAACACAATAAAAAACAATAAAACCTTTGATTCTTCAAGATCCCCCCCCCCCTTTGATTGCTACGACCACTTCACAGATGTTCGGCATTTCTTTTTATTAAAGACTGAGAATAGACTGAAGATTGTTCTGCCGAGCTTTGCTGCAAGACTTGCCAGAAGTGAGCTGCACTTGTGGGTTGTTTAGCACTGAGTTTTCGGTCAGGTTTATCCCACACTAGTTCAATGAAATTCAAATCCGCTGATTGCGTGCAGGCCCAGACATAAGCTGAAGGGCGTGCTATTTTATTTTACTGTGATTTCATTTCTGCTAGAGTTATCCTCGGCCTTTTGGCTGGGATCAAAGTGTAGTATCTGTTCCGATGGATACTGCACGCCTGTCCTGTGCAGTTCTAGGAGGTCCACTCTCCCAGGCTTCGCCTTCCCTCTTTGGGGAGGAGTAAGTTTATTGCTTACTGTCTGAGGCGCCCTACCGGGGAATGCCGACGGGGCTGCCCAGGCAATTTTTAAATGGCCAGAGTGCTCACCTCTCGAGCGCTGGCTTTTAACCCCACTTGCTCGACCCGAGCTTGAGTCACATCTTACTTGTGGGAGTAAGATAAAACTGGCCTTGTGCCTAACTCCTAGCGAAGGAGTAAATAAATATCTACTTTTTATTTATCTTTTAGTTTTACTTTTATCACCCAAAACAAGGCATATTGCCACTGAGACGTTAGGGGCTATTGTGATAGGGGTCAGATTTATCGGAGGAAACCTGTGTGGGGAGTTGGGCAACAACATGTTTTTTTTTCAGATTACATTCAAATTTCTGCAGGTTGGTACGGTCAGGGAAACAAGGAGTAGGAAGGGATTTCAAAGTGTAAGCGGTCCGAGGAAGTAGAAAATCTTCCGACACCTAGAGTGAAAGGGTGGGGTTTTCTGCTATTTAGATGGGTCGGGGTAACAACATACATACTCTATCTTTGATATGCCAGGAAAATAAAGTAAGATAGTTTGTTTTTCAATTTGATAGTAAAGTATTTCTCTCGTAATAACAAATGCAATAAAAATACTGTTAAACTAAGTGACAGTTGCACACGAAATGTTACTAATAATATCAAAATATTTAAATAAACTTAAATAAATAAAAAAAAGCAGTAAGATGCAAACATGCACCATGCTGCATGTTTAGTTGGGTGCATCGATGCATGTTGTAGACGGGTGCATAGATGCATGTTGCAGACGGTGGACCTGCAATCGGAAAATATTTAGCTAAAGGAAAAGACCACCAAAAATATTGACTGGCGTCTTTGAAATAATAATGTCTTCTTTGATATCGTTTTTCAGCCTGAACCCTCGTGGTCCATGCTGAGAAAACCGAAGACTTGAATTTTTACAAATGTCCACTCCAGATAATAGACACCCGGGTCAGTGTGTTTTTATGTTCATAATTCTCAAGCAGTCTTGTTGGGTGGCCTACCCCAAATGACAATAAAACCTAGATATATTCCATCAAAACGACCAGACGATGTTAGTTTGGTTTTGTTTGGGCTTAGACATTTGGATTTTTGTTCTCGTCTGATTCGTGATATATTTATGTGCGAATCTGTAACACCGGTTGTTTACGTTGTTTACGTTGTCACGTTATTTTTTTAATCGGCACGTTGAACTGTTTAGCTTGTAAAATTGACAATCGTTAGTGTGTGATTTATTTTGTCTCGTCGAGTTGTAATCGATTTTGGATTTTTGTTCGTTTTGCCCGATTCATGATATGCGAATCCAACACAGTGTTTTTTTACGTCGATTTGAGTTCATGTCTAACCAGTTAAACATTTTGGAATAATTTCATTAAATTCTGGGATTGGTGAGACTAATAATTAATGTTAAGATTATTCCCAATGCCGGAATTGTTGTGTACGAATAATTAGTGATTAGTTTGATAGTTTATAAGTTTTTCGATACTAGTATTAATGTGCTTAGGATTAATTATTCTAATAGGTAACGTTTTATTTTTTATTAATGTGCTTAGGATTAATTATTCTAATAGGTAACGTTTTATTTTTTATTAATGTGCTAAGGATTAATTATTCTAATAGGTAACGTTTTATTTTTTATTAATGTGCTTAGGATTAATTATTCTAATAGGTAACGTTTTATTTTTTATTAATGTGCTTAGGATTAATTATTCTAATAGGTAACGTTTTATTTTTTATTAATGTGCTTAGGATTAATTATTCTAATATGTAACGTTTTATTTTTTATTAATGTGCTTAGGATTAATTATTCTAATATGTAACGTTTTATTTTTTATTAATGTGCTTAGGATTAATTATTCTAATATGTAACGTTTTATTTTTTATTAATGTGCTTAGGATTAATTATTCTAATATGTAACGTTTTATTTTTTATTAATGTGCTTAGGATTAATTATTCTAATATGTAACGTTTTATTTTTTATTAATGTGCTTAGGGTTAATTATTCTAATAGGTAACGTTTTATTTTTTTATTAATGTGCTTAGGATTAATTATTCTAATAGGTAACGTTTTATTTTTTATTAATGTGCTTAGGGTTAATTATTCTAATAGGTAACGTTTTATTTTTTATTAATGTGCTTAGGATTAATTATTCTAATAGGTAACGTTTTATTTTTTATTAATGTGCTTAGGATTAATTATTCTAATAGGTAACGTTTTATTTTTTATTAATGTGCTTAGGATTAATTATTCTAATAGGTAACGTTTTATTTTTTATTAATGTGCTTAGGATTAATTATTCTAATAGGTAACGTTTTATTTTTTATTAATGTGCTTAGGATTAATTATTCTAATAGGTAACGTTTTATTTTTTATTACTGTGCTTAGGATTAATTATTCTAATAGGTAACGTTTTATTTTTTATTAATGTGCTTAGGATTAATTATTCTAATAGGTAACGTTTTATTTTTTATTAATGTGCTTAGGATTAATTATTCGAAGAGGTAACGTTTTATTTTTTATTAATGTGCTTAGGATTAATTATTCGAAGAGGTAACGTTTTATTTTTTATTAATGTGCTTAGGATTAATTATTCTAATAGGTAACGTTTTATTTTTTATTAATGTGCTTAGGATTAATTATTCTAATAGGTAACGTTTTATTTTTTATTAATGTGCTTAGGGTTAATTATTCTAATAGGTAACGTTTTATTTTTTATTAATGTGCTTAGGATTAATTATTCTAATAGGTAACGTTTTATTTTTTATTAATGTGCTTAGGATTAATTATTCTAATAGGTAACGTTTTATTTTTTATTAATGTGCTTAGGATTAATTATTCTAATAGGTAACGTTTTATTTTTTATTAATGTGCTTAGGATTAATTATTCTAATAGGTAACGTTTTATTTTTTATTACTGTGCTTAGGATTAATTATTCTAATAGGTAACGTTTTATTTTTTATTAATGTGCTTAGGATTAATTATTCTAATAGGTAACGTTTTATTTTTTATTAATGTGCTTAGGATTAATTATTCTAATATGTAACGTTTTATTTTTTATTAATGTGCTTAGGATTAATTATTCTAATAGGTAACGTTTTATTTTTTATTAATGTGCTTAGGATTAATTATTCGAAGAGGTAACGTTTTATTTTTTATTAATGTGCTTAGGATTAATTATTCGAAGAGGTAACGTTTTATTTTTTATTAATGTGCTTAGGATTAATTATTCGAAGAGGTAACGTTTTATTTTTTATTAATATGCTTAAGATTAATTATTCTAATAGGTAACGTTTTATTTTTTATTAATGTGCTTAGGATTAATTATTCTAATAGGTAACGTTTTATTTTTTATTAATGTACTTAGGGTTAATTATTCTAATAGGTAACGTTTTATTTTTTATTAATGTGCTTAGGATTAATTATTCTAATAGGTAACGTTTTATTTTTTTATTAATCTGCTTATGATTAATTATTCTAATAGGTAACGTTTTATTTTTTATTAATGTGCTTAGGATTTATTATTCTAATATGTAACGTTTTATTTTTTATTAATGTGCTTAGGATTAATTATTCTAATAGGTAACGTTTTATTTTTTATTAATGTGCTTAGGATTAATTATTCTAATAGGTAACGTTTTATTTTTTATTAATGTGCTTAGGATTAATTATTCTAATAGGTAACGTTTTATTTTTTATTAATGTGCTTAGGATTAATTATTCTAATAGGTAACGTTTTATTTTTTATTAATGTGCTTAGGATTAATTATTCGAATAGGTAACGTTTTATTTTTTATAGTTCTGATATAAAAATACGAATAATCAGTCGTGCAGCTGATGATGGGGGTATTTTGCAGTAAATGACATCAGTTTTCCGACTGCCTTCAAAAGTAACAATTAGATTAATTAGGTAGTTAAAAAAAGAGTAAAACCCAAATTAATAAAAGAATTCGGTCAAAAAATAAAAACAAAGCAAAATAAAAACGAAAGTAAAAATAATTTCCGGCAACGCTTGGTAGACACAGCTTGTAATGAATTAAAATGGTCGACTTGTTTACCGTTCGAGATTCGATAATAATTTCCAAGCTTTTAAACTGATGAATAGAAAGTAGTTTCTGGCTTAGATTAAAGTTTAAAGAAAAAAGAAAAAAACAAACAATTATTATGCTTTATTTGTTTTCATAAACGAAAAGGAGACATTAATGTTCTCACGCACCTCTGTCGTATCGAAGAACCAATGGTTCTTGAAACTGATTCGATGTTTAACAGCAGCCATTGTTTCGGTTTGAAACTTGATTGAGAATAAAAAGCGGTGGGCGACGCCACCGCCATTACCGCGTACACTGCTGCTGCTGCTTAGCGACGCCTACACCCAACGCGAAAAACGGAAGTGGTCGATCGAGCGTTCGATTACGTTCCTTCCTTTCGCCGGATCTCATGAAACAAATAATAAAAAAAAGAAATGCGTGATATACTATTTCGAAACTAGCGGGATTCTCCCAGACGAATATTGGTCTCAATTACAATTTAGCGACTCCGTTGAAAAAAGGTGATTTTTTTTTGTAATTTGCGTCACCATACTATCGCCATTTTTAATTGATCTGATGCTCTGGATAAACACCACCTTACCTGTCTACGAGTTGATTCACAGACGAATAGGGGCATCTGGCTCAACGCAATGCCAGCCTCATCTACTAGTATCTTTCTGGATAAAACTCTGGTGATCGAAAGCACCCGGATGGATCACCATTTTTCCTTATTAATGGTGGGAAGTTATTGATTTGGGATGTTCCCTGTGGCGATACATTTTCGGCTGGCAATTTGGCCACGACCGCTGTTGAAAGAGAAATACAACAAAAAATATACAAAGAACATCACACGAGCTCAAGGGAACTCAAGGGAACTCAAGGGAACTTTCTCTACCACATAAACTGGTTAAGAAAGGTCAAGGAGGATGGAAAGACCGAGAAGAGAAAACACCATCCAGACCTTCACTGGAAGGGTGCGCCGAGTACCTTGGGGAGACTTATTGCCTTTAAATTCAAGAGAAGACAAACAGTTGTTACTAACATCCGTTGCGATTATTGATCGAACGATTCCAATATTTTCCCCGATTCCGATACAATTACCGATTATGTTCAAAATTCCCGATTCCGATACAATTACCGATTCTGTTCTAACTTTCAACTACCGATTCCGATTCTAAAATCGGCTAATCGCCTAAAAAAGTAGAATTTCATTCGGAGTGATTTAGGTGAGAGTCCTCATCTACTTTTAAAAGTACATATACTTTTCTTTTTAATTTGACAAACTTATTGATGTTTTCCATTTTAGCATTGTATCCGTCAGCCATTTTCTTTTTCGTTCTAACGTAACATATTTGATCGTACTTTTTGATTGAACTTAAAAACGCTATAAAACTTAATCAGGTAGATAGAAAAGTAATTTGTCTGGCCTTTAGTAACATTTATTTGTTGCCTATTTGTTTTTCACCCTTTTTTGTTAACTATTATGCGAATTTTCAGTTAACCTTCAACGTTGTCTGCTATCGTGTACTAGGAGTCACATGGAAATTCTATCTAATTATTTCGCATATGGAATCAGATGAACCTTCTATCACATCCAAACTTTCATTATCATGAAAACCGCTCACCACCTGCCAACATTATAATAGCATTGGCGTTATTTTGATACAATCACTCCCGTCACCAAACCGTTTTTTTCCTACGACCTTTTTCGTGTCTTTTTCCGCCTATATTTTGAGGGAGGGAGTTGTGGAGACACTAACAAATTTAATTGTTGTCAAAAATAAAAGAAACGAGCAAAATGTCAGAATACAACACTGGAATAACGATAAGAAAATAAGAATCCAGTACCCAAAAATATTTTATTAACAATAGACAATTTATTAATTAATATCAGCACATGAATGTCTGGACAGTTTCTAAATTACAGTGTTCCTGTTTTTTGAATGAAATGTCTCTTTTAACAGTGAGGATTTGTTGCTTTGCTTTAGAGCACGTACGTGTATGAATGTGTGTGCGTACGTGTGTCTCTTTACCCTTTGTGACGGTGTAGGCATTTGTGTGTGTGTTGCTTTTTTGTCAGGGTGCGTAAGCATGTGTGTGTGCGTGACTGTGTGGTCGACCTGTATTAAAAAAAGAGAAAAGTATGTTAGCTTACATGTGTCCAGCGTCAGTGAGGAAAGGGAAAGCGATGTTTGAGTTTGACCTATGATAGCAGCGGGCGGTGGACAGTTTGGTATATATCGCTCGTTGCTTTTTTTCTTGGCAGGTCCGTCCGACTCGCTGGAATGAAGAAAAGGGTTTTATTGTCGCTGTGGGATGTTTTTATATTTTACGATCAGCTCCTGGAAAACTTACACTTTTGATGAGATAAATCCCTCTTAATCGCGAGGACGTAATTGAAAGCGTATCACGTGACAGCCATTTTCTTGCCGGTTTTGAGAGAAAATCTAATGTCGATTTTAGATGGAATCTTTGGCCGTGGCTTGTGTGTTTTCGCGCACGCTGTTGGTCAGTTAATATTATAGGATTGGGATACACGTCAAACCTTATAGAGTCTCTTGTCACGTGGATTTAGGGTTAGGGTTGGGGTTAGATTAAATGGTAGAGAGTGATTCTATAAAAGTGCTTGATCTAGGAATGATTAAAAATGAATTAAAATAAGTGCCAATTCTGTACTATTGAGAGATAATACGGGACAGACAGACGAAATGTCTTTTATGCTTATAATAGATCGGTATTCTCATTATAAACATCTACAAAAGTCAAAGATGTTTTTGAAAGAAAAAAGATGTATGTCTATTTTCATAATGTCAAACAAAAATGTCGCCCGAAAAAATCAATCCGTTTTTAAAATGGTGTATCGATCGGTTATTAGATCTTGCAGACTTTCCATCGCCATTAGTATTTTCTACTTCTGTCTCTCATTTCTTCAAAAAGATTCGTAGTTAAATTGAATTGAAACGTCTACAATCGACCGACTTTTGCTCCAAATGGCAACGACCAGCGGTTGGCATTCATCATACTTTCAGGTGCTGTTCAACTTTCAGGTGTTGTTCAACTTTCAGGTGCTGTTCAACTTTCAGGTGCTGTTCAACTTTCAGGTGTTGTTCAACTTTTAGGTGTTGTTCAACTTTCAGGTGCTGTTCAACTTTCAGGTGCTGTTCAACTTTCAGGCGCTGTTCAACTTTCAGGTGCTGTTCAACTTTCAGGTGTTGTTCAACTTTTAGGTGCTGTTCAACTTTCAGGTGTTGTTCAACTTTCAGGTGCTGTTCAACTTTCAGGTGCTGTTCAACTTTCAGGTGTTGTTCAACTTTCAGGTGCTGTTCCACTTTCAGGTGTTGTTCAACTTTCAGGTGCTGTTCAACTTTCAGGTGCTGTTCAACTTTCAGGTGTTGTTCAACTTTCAGGTGCTGTTCAACTTTCAGGTGTTGTTCAACTTTCAGGTGCTGTTCAACTTTCAGGTGTTGTTCAACTTTCAGGTGCTGTTCAACTTTCAGGTGCTCTTCAACTTTCAGGTGTTGTTCAACTTTCAGGTGCTGTTCAACTTTCAGGTGTTGTTCAACTTTCAGGTGCTGTTCAACTTTCAGGTGCTGTTCAACTTTCAGGTGTTGTTCAACTTTCAGGTGTTGTTCAACTTTCAGGTGTTGTTCAACTTTCAGGTGCTGTTCAACTTTCAGGTACTGTTCAACTTTCAGGTGCTGTTCAAGCATTGCTGGGTTTGTATTATGAATTGAAAATAAACCCAGCAATGCTTTTAAATGAACGACCCATTTTATTTTATCAACTACGAGCACGCCAATGCTTTTCTTCGTTCGACAACCAGAATTTGAATTCATAACCGCCAACAACACCGGCGTGGAAACACCACACCAAGGACATTTATCAAAGAAACAAAAGAAAAGAGTTTGTTTATTTTTGTTTTTGATGGAAAAAAATGCCACAATACTGGTAAACTCTGATGATGGAATTGTATTCCGAAATTAATAAGATTAAAGTAAAAAAAATCTTGCATTGATAATGGCTTATATTTTCAATTTATAATACAAACGCAGCAATGCTTTTAAATGAACGACCCATTTTATTATATATATATATATATATATATATATATATATATATAGTCTCGGAAGTTTCTCAACCATTAAAACTAAAAAAACAACAAAAGAAAAAAAAACCCTTAAGTCCCAAGTCGTTCAGTTGAAAATCACTCATGTAAGTCAATTTAGTTTTTACAGTTATTATATTAGTTTGCTTCTAACATTATTTAAGGGATCATCAGTTGTTTACCATGAAACACTGTTTCGGAATATATATATATATATATATATATATATATATATATATATATATATATATATATATAAATTACTAGTGGTACACAATTTTATTAACGCAAGGAATATAGACGTTTGGGATATTATTTTTGGGTGGAATGAAATTGAAAAGTGTAAAAGCGAGATGAAAAAAAATCAATACATAAATCTACTAAACCGGCTTTCGTCCACACTCATCAGAGAAAATACGTGGACATAATTCATGCACTGCGATTAAAAACATAAAATAGTGAAATGAAAACCAGTGACAAGTTAAACATGGGAGGGGGGGGTCAAAAGTGGATCACATTAAGTCCTAGAAGCCACTCCTTTTGTTTACAAAGGGAGGGTTTTAATGACTTAATATATATTGCTTCCAGGACTTTAAGGTGAAATAACGAATGTGATCTACTTATGACAAATACCTGTCATTGGTATAAGCCGACGCACATTCGGTGCTATTTATAAGATGCTGAGCAATAGCTGACTCGGATGTGTTGACTAAATTATTTAAATTATTTAGTCGTATTGCAGGGGGATGTGTTTTTTTATTCTGGATTCAGACCTTTGCACTGTAATTCCCACGTATACGGCATCGAACCGACATTTAAATTGATAAATACTATTACTGATATGTTGGGGTGGGAGAACATCATTGTTATACGGATTTTAACAAAGGTCGAGCAGAAAAAAGCGATTCTAGGGTCCGAAGCCTGATAACAACGACGTACAGCTTAGGAAATTTGGTTAGCAAATGTTATGCCAACATTATCTAACCATGGTAATCTGAGGTACGTTGGACATTTTGGAGGACCAAAAAGTTTAAGCTGATGAAAGTGAATTATCTTGGTAACGATATTTGAATTAACAATATCGAGAGGGTAACCATTTTCGGTGAGAACCTCTTTGATAAATTAAATCTCCGAATCAATCAGGGATTCAGAGCAAATCTTTAAGGCGCGATGAACCAAACATTTAATCAGATTTATTTTTCTTTGTTTAAGACAAAAAGATTCCTAGTGACAATATAAACCAGTAAATGAAGGTTTGCAGTAAACAGATGTAACAAACAATGAATCAGATTTATGCACTAGTACATCCAGGAAAGAAAGGGTGGAATTGTGTTCCCTCTCACAGGTGAACTGTAAGGCTGGGTGTAATTGATTGAGTGCATTAAGGAATGATATGGAATCTGACTCATCGTTAAACACGCAAAATGTATCATCAACGTATCGGAAGTAAGTAAGTGGTTTATTAATACGGGCCAAAAGATTATGCTCATGAAAACCTACGAAGATATTAGCTTCTAGGACTCAATGTGATCCACTTGTGACCCCTCCTCCCAGTTTGTTCCTAAACTTGTCACTGGTCTTCATTTCACTATTTTAAGTTTTTAATCGTAGTGCATGAATTATTTCCATGTATTTACTCTGATGAGTGTGGACGAAAGCCGGTTTAGTAGATTTATGTATTGATTTTTTTTTCATCTCGATTTTACACTTTTCAATTTCAATCCACCCCCCAAAAATGTCACAAACGTCTATATTCCTTGTTTTAATATATATATATATATATATATATATATATATATATATATATATATATATATATATATATATATATGTATCTCTCTCTCTCTCTCTCTCTCTCTCTATATATATATATATATATATATATATATATATATATATATATATAGTGTGTAGATTTCAATTTTGTGTAGAGAATCTGAATAACAGAGCTCAATGTAATTTAAACAGAGCAAAACAGAATTATAAAAAGAAAAACTATACACACATTAAGGTTGTACACATAATAACTTATTTCGACCCCTTTAATTAGGTCTCCTCAAATGTATAGACAACCACGTCAATATATATATATATATATATATATATATATATATATATATATATTTATATATATATATATATATATATATGTAAAGGAGTAAGGCTACCAACATTTGTAGAATGTTTTTTTCAACATTTATTTATTATTTTGTTGTTTTTTTCAACATTTAATTATTATTTTACCATTTTATGATTTTATATATAACGCGTTTCAAGCGGTGGCCCGCTTTCATCAGATATGAAAATCCATTTGAAGAAATGTCTTTCGATTCGAGCAAATGTTGTTTCATTTGAGGAATTTGTTATTGTTTTTGCGCATGCGTGGGTTTGCGGGTGTGTGGGTATCTTTGATTTTTATTTTTATTTTTTATTTGTCATTTTTCCTGCTTCTCTTGGTCAAGTGCGTGTTACCCATCCATGATCCATCGGTCATCCCAGCCTTCTAGGGTGCGGGAAATTTTCTTTTGAAATTTGATACTTTTTATTGCTTTTAGTCGTCTCCAAAAATTGAAGTGGTGTCTGCGCGCGTGTGTGTCCGTATGCGTGTGGTCTTGAGTCTTGTGAATAGGTGAGCGATACATACACACACACACACACACAAACACGCACACACACACCCATGCGCGCGCACCCACGGGCGTGTGGTTATAGTGACCTTAACTCATATATAACATGCCCATGTTACTCACCGCATTTTTAGAATTTATATTCCAAAATTCATAATAATCTGCTCTTTTAGTTTATGTGATACCTCTATACATACAAGTTCGCGGAATTTTCAAGAAATTAATTAATTTTACAAAAACAACATATATAAATGAACTTATTTCTCAACATAGTTGCTATTCAGATGAATGCAATTCTCAAGGCGATGTTTCCAGCTGAGAAGACTGTTTTTGAAGAATTCTGGAGATCGTTTTCTGAACCAAGTAGTGGCACAGTGTTTTGCTTCTTCTATGTCATTAAAATGGGTTCCCTTGAAGATTTCTTTGAGTTTTGGAAAAAAAGAAGAATGCGCTGGTGGGTTGTCATGGTGTAACATCACTATGAAGATTCCCCTTTCCGTGTTTGAGTCAGAGCGTTCTTTCGCTTCCTTAAAACCTCAGCATAGTTTATTTCTGTTACTGTTCTTTGATTTTCAAAGTAATCCATCAGGATCACACCCCCTGAATGCCAGAAAACCGTGGCCATCACTTTTTTGAGCCGACTTTTGAGATTTTAACTTGATGGGTCCTGGAGAAAACGTGGGAGCCATTGTTTTTACTTTTTTTACTTTGGTAAATCCAAGTTTCATCTCCGGTGATAATTTCCGTCACAAATTTCTCTTTATCTGCTTCAATTTTGTTCAATAATGTTAAGGAGCGATCACTTCGAAGATTCTGTTGATCAGGCAGCAACGATTTTGGGAGCCATCGTGCTGAAAGCTTACTCAGTCCAAAATCATCATGAAGAATTGAATTTGCAAACCCATAGGAAATGTCTAGCGACGTAGCTACCTGATTGACAGTTATTCACCGATCTTCTTCAATTACATTTTGAGCAGCTTCGATGTTTTCATCATTTTATGAGGTTCCTAGTCTTCCGAGGTTCGTTTGTTTAAAAACGTCTCTTCCTTTTGTGAATCGTTAAGTCCACTTGTAGACTGTAGTCCTTTTGGGAGAATCAGTTCCATGAACCTTTTCCAAAGTCTTAATGATTTGTGATCCTTTCCATTCGAGTTTTAGCAAAAATTTGATGTTCGACCTTATCTAAAAATATCTGTTTTCCATGGTCGAAAAAAGTAGCTTCTCTCTTACAGGGTCTGAACAATAGAGAGGCTTGCATTCAACTGAAACTAAAATCAATTAAACACCAAGTGAAGTGTTCTGACATGTTTGAACTTGTTTAAACTTGATAATTTTACTGCTATTAATAAATTGCGCCAACTTTTTGATCCACCCCTTCTCTCTCTCTCTCTCTCTCTCTCTCTCTCTATATATATATATATATATATATATATATATATATATATATATTTTTTAAATTTCTTCTTCAATAATCGAACACTCTGCTGCATAAATTCCCACTAATCTTACGAAGAATATATATATATATATATATATATATATATATGTGTGTGTGTGTGTGTGTGTGTCTGTGTGTGTATTACAGAAGTTTAGAACAACATGGTACCGTCGGTTCTGTAATACGATATATAAATAAATATTACACTGTTATTTTCCCACTCATCTTACCAAGAATATATATATATATATATATATATATATATATATATATATTTCCCCTATTGTGTCTCTTTATATGTTCGATTTCATTCTTTATATACTATTGGAAATAGCTTGTACCTATCATATCCTAACGCTCCCTCATCCTATCGAATTGCTGTATAACTGATATTTACTCAGCATTGATGCTATGTTTTTACTTCGAAGTTGGTGTCTATAACCTGTGTTGATGAAGAGACTTGATGTCAATAAACATCTATATCGTCTCAGAAACGATCGTACACGAAACTGATGGAACGTATATAAATGAATATGCTGTGAATTTGTTTACCTAGCATCTATAATATTGTATATATATATATATATATATATATATATATATCATTTTTTATTTATACAAAGGAATGTTCTTGAAGGATGTTTCCAGGTTTATTATTTTTTATGTCTGTGTTGTAAATTATTGGAAAGGGTAAAGAAATGTCTGTTTATAAGTGTTCGGTGTTTCTGATTTTCGTTATTGTTTTTGAAAAATATTTGTAGGTTTTTTTTCCTTTAAATATGTGGGTATTGCAGTGTGTTTAGTGAATTTGTGGTGTATTTGAATTTTTCTTCTAGATATTGTAGGTTAGAAATTCTGGGTGAACATAAGAAGAAACCGATTATAAGGCCTGTTTTTATTTTGTTATTATGATGTGAGTAAAAATGTATGTCGTCATTTTTGTGTGTAGTTTTGCGATGTACTTTGAAGGTTAGATTATTGTTGGGCTTTATTATGAGTATGTCCAGAAACATACTGGACCTACGAGAACAAAAATTAACCGAAACGAAATTTCTTCAAAAGTAATTTATGTCACGAAGAATGACCCGCCGTTGCCCCGGAGACAATTTACCCTCATTTTTGTTTCACGATCATAAAATAAAAAAATTGTAATTGAAATAAATTCCGGAAATGTTTGAGTTGTTTGTTGTTTGTGTTGGCTTATTTAAAACAATCAACACTTTAGAGGTTTTGTTTTATTTAACAAAGAAACAAGCAAAAATGTTTGCTAGCTTTAGTAATAAATCACGACCACTTTAGACAATGGAGTTACTTTCCAATAACCTTGTATTTTTATGTACCAACGAGTCGTCGCTTATCAAGGCCAAAATGCCACTCGAGGATAAAAGTTTATGAGTTTGTCAGATGGACGGTGAGAAAACACGTAAGGATCATGGTTGAAACTGGACAGGAGAAGAATTTGTCAGCATTGAACTTGAAAACAACCATATTGTAGTCGGCTGAAAAAAAAATGAAAATAACGATAGAGTAGAGAAAGATTGCCGACCCCTCTTCTGTGAGAAAGGGGCTGTAAGGAATAGGAGAGGACATCGCCCATTAAATTTCGAAGTGGGTTTTGTACTCTGGCAAGGCAGAAAAGGATGGTCTGAGTGACACCTCCCCAGATGTGGCAACAGTACTCCATCTTAAGACGCATTTAACTCTTATACAGGTATTGCGTCAGAAGTGGGATACCTTCCAATCCAACCATTTTTCCAGCAACGTTAGCAACAGTTGAATATAAGTCCTTATGTTTCCATAGGGAAAGTGAATTTATGTATTCATACGTTTCCCAACGATATCAGCGTGTGATTGGATTATCAATCAATAATAGCAGTATCGATCACCATCGAATAAATTTCATGAAACTCACAAAAACCATTGCGTCGTTTGAATGCAAGTTAAACTTTCCGTTGCAGTAAAAGACGTTATTTTCGAAATGGAAAAGAAAAGATTCACTTTTTTGTTTAAAACGAGTTTTATTATAAAACACTTAAATCAAACATTTTAAAAGAAAAAGTAAAATGGATGAATTTTCTCACAAAATGTCGCTGGAAAAATCATTCGACGTTTAAAATGACGTATCGATCCTTCAATAGATCTGGCAGACTTTCCATTGACATAGTTATTCTCGTCCTTCTTCTTATCACCCTTCTTTTTCTTCTTCAGTTTCTTCTTCTTCTTTCTTTTCTTTCTTTTGCTTTTTCAGTTTCTTATTCTTTTCTTTTCTTTCTTTTTCTTTTTCAGTTTCATTTTCTTACTTTTTTGTTCTTTTCTTTTTCTTTTTCTTTTTCAGTTTCTTCTTTGTTTTCTTTTTATTCTTCAGTTTCTTCTTCTTACTTTTCTTTTCATTTATTTTTCTGTTTTAGTTTCTGCTTCTTACTTTTCTTTTTTTCATTTTCAGTTTTTTCTTCTTACATTTCTTGTTTTTTTCTTTCATATTCTAATTTGTGCGTGTTACAAGCGGCTATAAACTACTTCTTACATTTCTTGTCTTTTTCTTTCATATTCTAATTTGTGCTTGCTACAAGCGGCTATAAACTACTTCTTACATTTCTTGTCTTTTTCTTTCATATTCTAATTTGTGCGTGTTTACAAGCGGCTATAAACTACTTCTTACATTTCTTGTCTTTTTCTTTCATATTCTAATTTATGCGTGTTACAAGCGGCTATAAACTACTTCTTACATTTCTTGTCTTTTTCTTTCATATTCTAATTTGTGCGTGTTACAAGCGGCTATAAACTACTTCTTACATTTCTTGTCTTTTTCTTTCATATTCTAATTTGTGCGTGTTACAAGCGGCTATAAACTACTTCTTACATTTCTTGTCTTTTTCTTTCATATTCTAATTTGTGCCATTTGTTACAAGCGGCTATAAACTACTTCTTACATTTCTTGTCTTTTTCTTTCATATTCTAATTTGTGCGTGTTACAAGCGGCTATAAACTACTTCTTACATTTCTTGTCTTTTTCTTTCATATTCTAATTTGTGCCATTTGTTACAAGCGGCTATAAACTACTTCTTACATTTCTTGTCTTTTTCTTTCATATTCTAATTTGTGCGTGTTACAAGCGGCTATAAACTACTTCTTACATTTCTTGTCTTTTTCTTTCATATTCTAATTTGTGCTTGTTACAAGCGGCTATAAACTACTTCTTACATTTCTTGTCTTTTTCTTTCATATTCTAATTTGTGCGTGTTACAAGCGGCTATAAACTACTTCTTACATTTCTTGTCTTTTTCTTTCATATTCTAATTTGTGCTTGCTACAAGCGGCTATAAACTACTTCTTACATTTCTTGTCTTTTTCTTTCATATTCTAATTTGTGCGTGTTACAAGCGGCTATAAACTACTTCTTACATTTCTTGTCTTTTTCTTTCATATTCTAATTTGTGCGTGTTACAAGCGGCTATAAACTACTTCTTACATTTCTTGTCTTTTTCTTTCATATTCTAATTTGTGCCATTTGTTACAAGCGGCTATAAACTACTTCTTACATTTCTTGTCTTTTTCTTTCATATTCTAATTTGTGCGTGTTACAAGCGGCTATAAACTACTTCTTACATTTCTTGTCTTTTTCTTTCATATTCTAATTTGTGCGTGTTACAAGCGGCTATAAACTACTTCTTATATTTCTTGTCTTTTTCTTTCTTATTCTAATTTGTGCGTGTTACAAGCGGCTATAAACTACTTCTTACATTTCTTGTCTTTTTCTTTCATATTCTAATTTGTGCTTGTTACAAGCGGCTATAAACTACTTCTTACATTTCTTGTCTTTTTCTTTCATATTCTAATTTGTGCCATTTGTTACAAGCGGCTATAAACTACTTCTTACATTTCTTGTCTTTTTCTTTCTTATTCTAATTTGTGCTTGCTACAAGCGGCTATAAACTACTTCTTACATTTCTTGTCTTTTTCTTTCATATTCTAATTTGTGCGTGTTACAAGCGGCTATAAACTACTTCTTACATTTCTTGTCTTTTTCTTTCTTATTCTAATTTGTGCGTGTTACAAGCGGCTATAAACTACTTCTTACATTTCTTGTCTTTTTCTTTCATATTCTAATTTGTGCTTGTTACAAGCGGCTATAAACTACTTCTTACATTTCTTGTCTTTTTCTTTCATATTCTAATTTGTGCGTGTTACAAGCGGCTATAAACTACTTCTTATATTTCTTGTCTTTTTCTTTCTTATTCTAATTTGTGCGTGTTACAAGCGGCTATAAACTACTTCTTACATTTCTTGTCTTTTTCTTTCATATTCTAATTTGTGCCATTTGTTACAAGCGGCTATAAACTACTTCTTACATTTCTTGTCTTTTTCTTTCTTATTCTAATTTGTGCGTGTTACAAGCGGCTATAAACTACTTCTTACATTTCTTGTCTTTTTCTTTCTTATTCTAATTTGTGCGTGTTACAAGCGGCTATAAACTACTTCTTACATTTCTTGTCTTTTTCTTTCATATTCTAATTTGTGCGTGTTACACGCGGCTATAAACTACTTACATTTCTTGTCTTTTTCTTTCATATTCTAATTTGTGCTTGTTACAAGCGGCTATAAACTACTTACATTTCTTGTCTTTTTCTTTCATATTCTAATTTGTGCGTGTTACAAGCGGCTATAAACTACTTCCTCCATAATTCTTTTCATCCGTCTCTAATCTTGATCTTTTAATTCCATTTATCTGTTACGTATTTTAGATGTAGTACAAACTGTTCGGGGAATTCATTGTACCTTCCTTGAGACGGATATTTTTCTAGTTTCTTATATATTTACCAAAACATCACTCTATTTGTGTGCTATTTGTTTCAACTTACGTATGGTTGATGGGTTTCCGCACTCATGGATTTTTCTTAATAGGCCAGCTGTTTTGATGAGTGCCGTTGTTTATATGATGCCGTTCCTCCCTTTAATTCCAATTTCTTCAAGTCTTTTCTAATGTTTTACGGAATTGTTAATAGTTATCTTACAATTATTTCTATTACGATAGTTTTCTTCATGTTCCATATTTCCTTCAGCTCTCCGAGAAAGTTCCATGCATTTATTCATTTTTTCTATCTCCTTCCGCTTCACCATGTGTTCCATTAGGATGGCGAAATCTACTATTTGGCAGATATTTCTTTCTTGTTGATTATTATGGCTGGGCTTTCTGCTTGGATGAGTTTTTCCCTGTGAATTATTATTATTTACACACTAGGAATTATCACATGGCTCGTTACCGGCAAAAGAAAATGGGATAGCAGCAAATCTCCCCAGGATTCCAATACTCCTCGCTACTTTCGATCATTGTTGTCAATCTATTGGTTCTCGCAACGGCCGTCTATTATTTAGTTCTCGTTGATAACGGCCGTTGGTTTACTTTGGCATTTCAGTTGCAATATAATCTCCAGAAGATTCCAGGAATCTCCGTGTTTTTCCAGTTTAGTTTTGGATGATGTTTTTCCCTCCTCGATCCTTCGATTCTTTCGACCATTCACGATCATTTCCCTGTGCAATCAACCGATGCTTGTACCCCCGTGCTTTTTATGTGGTGGGTGAGGGTTAGGGTTAAGGGTGACGGTTGTTATATCATGAGATTTTTCTTATACAGAGTGTTCCAGAAGTCTTAGACACATTTTAAGAATGAATATCTCGAAAACTATCAAGTATATAAAAACGCCTTTGACATATTCTGAAAGCGTTGAATCTAAAGTTTTACATGTAATCTTGAAAGACGTTCAATGTGAGCATTGTTAGTCACACGTCAAGCCGATAGACCAATTCATGCTAAACATGTTCCAGCATGGCATTGTCACTGGTTGCATTATTCGGGGCTTCAGTGCATGCACATGGACGGGGAGGCAGATAGACTTGTCCTTTCACAAATGCCTACAGAAAGTAATCGCACGGTGTGATATCTGAAGACCTGGGATGCCAGTGCATAATAAGGCGATCATACTGCCCCAACCGTCCAATCCATCTGTTTGTTGTGTTCAGAAACTATCCAACTCTACATCTCTAGTGCGGTGAAGCCTCATCCTGTTGGGAAATGAAATCGACATACTCTTCCTTATTGTTTAATTGTGAAGCAAGGGTTGCACAATTATCAACCACACCTTTGCTGGGTCGGCACTGCCTTATTTCATAGGTAAGGAGAAGTCCAGGACGACTGGAAAAAAATGCCGAAATAAGCGGAGAAGACATACAGCACCTGATATTCCCAAATGGTCACCCATTTATATAACGGACCGGGCCCAACGTCGCTTAACTTTGGTCATCTAACAGCGTGATTATGCCCTACATTATTATTATTATTATCATCATCATCATCATCATCATCATCATCATCATCATCATCATCATCATCATCATCACCACCACCACCATTATTATTATTACTATTATTACTATTATTATTATTATTATTATTATTATTATTATTATTATTATTATTATTATTATTATTATTATTATTATTATTTGTACTCACTAGGAGTGCTCACACAAGTTATCGTCAGTGATTGCTCACCGACAACAACCAGTGGTGTTCCCTGGAGTCTGAGTGACAACAAGCCCCCTCAGAGTTCCAGTACTCTCCACCTTTTTTCGATCACCACTGCAAATGACTTTACGGTATCGCAACAGCCGCCTACCATTGATTTCTCGCTGGCAACGACCATTTGTCTCCCCTGGGATTTTGGTGGCAATAAACCTCCCCAACATCCCAGCACTCTATACACTTTCCAGTAGAGGTCTGGTTAGTACTGTGCCCCCTCCCCTCTCGGTCTTTTCAGTCTCCTTGACTTTCTACGACTATTTTGTGTGAGGTAAGCCGAGACCAGTGCCATTTCATTTATTTTTTGGTGGTGGTGGTTGGGGGGTGGGGGCAGAGCAGCTTATAATGTTTCTTGCAGTTTCTGTTCCTTGGTTCGTGATGTGGTGTTCTTCCTGTGGTTTTGTTTTCTTCCTGTTGTAACTTCCATTTGACTAGTTACCATACGTAGCTTATGCGGGTTGGTTTCCGCATTCTATGATTTTCCTTAAGATTATAGCTGTTTTGATCATTGCCGTCCTTTGTATGATCTCAGTGATCCCTTTGATTCCAATTTCTCCAAGTCTTTTCTCCATGTTTTTCGGACTGTTCCTAGTGATCCTACGATTACTGGCATTACATTGAGTTTCTTCATGTTCCATATTCCTTTCGGTTCTCTGGCAAGTTCCGTGTATTTGCTTTGTTTTTCCGTTTTTTGTTTTGTTTTTCGTTTTCCAGTACTGTTTCTGGTTTATGTTTGTACCATTTGTCTGTGTGTTCGAAATTAAATCGTTTGGTCACTGGCAATAAAAATGGTGTTCCCTGGAGTTTGAGTGACAACAAGTCTCCCCAGATTTCCAGGACACCTGACATCTGTACAATGTTTGCAGCTGTTTACCATTGATTTCTCGGAATTTGAATGGCAATAAACCTCCCCAAGAATCGACTACTGGTTGGTGCTCACTCTGCGAGGTCTTTTTTTAATCCCCCTTGACCCTTTACGACAATTTTAGCTGAAGCTGGTTGCACCACATGCATGTTTTTGCATGTTCGTTTATTGATTTGGATTAGGTTATTGGATTCATGGCAGTTTTCAACCCTTCGGTTCGTCGTGTGATGTTCTTTCCATCTTTTGTTCTTTTTCTATTTCAAATTATTTCTGGCACGTTAACGTTGGTTTGTTATGTTGGTTGGTTTCCATATTCAAGCATTTTCCATAACATTTCGGCTGTTTTTCATCATATCCGTTCGTTGCATGGCCTTAATTTCCCTTTTTATTCTTATTTCTCCTATTTTTCCAATTTTTTTTGGTACTGTTCCTAGTGCTCTTACAATTATTGGTATTATAGTGCTTTTCTTCATGTTTCGTGTATTTGCTTCGTTTCTCTCTCTTTGTTTGTCTGTCTCATGTAAACTGCTGTGACGGCGACATTCTTCATATTATTAATCACGTCTTTTTACTTCAATTAGTTTGTCTGTTTGTACATCTACATTCCAGAAGATTTTGTGATTTTCGTTTTCTAATACTGATTTGCCTCTGATTTGTGTCTCTACATTTTATCTACATATTCAAATTGAAGCCATTTGCATAGTTCTCAGTGGATTACCTTTTCCATGCAGTTGTGTCTGTCTTTGTATTCCTTTTGGGCTAGTTTGCTGCATTCAATAATGTAATTAACCGTTTCGTCTCGTTGTCCATATTGTCTACATTTACCGTTTTCTTACATTTTGCTTATTTTAGCTTTGGTATAGTTCATTATAATTGTGTTTTTCTGTGCTGCTGTCAATAGCCGTTCTGTTTCTCATTTCAAGAGACCTTTTAATAGTCATGTCCAAGTCTTTTCGTCTGTCTCTTCTCGGATCAGTCTTATTAATTGTCCATGTAGCTGCTTTTTTCCCAATTTTCGTTTCTATTTTTTGGGGTGTTGAGTTTTAATGTTCCCTTATTCTTCATTTTTCCGGTGTCTCTTGCCGCAATAACCAGCCTTTCTGTGTTCTGGGTTATGAACTTTTCCAGCCACACAGTCTTCTGTACTTACAAGTCCTCTACCCTTTCCTCTACTTTTTACATAGAGTCGGTCAATATCTTCATCATTTGGGTGTATTTCATTTGTGCATAGTCATTAGTTTCCTAGTCTTCTGGTCCAGGTGCCTGAATTCTTCTTTTGCCCAGCTTATGAATGGTCCAGAATATCTTGCTGGTGATACTGCCTAGGTGTTTATTATTTTTATTCGATTTCTGCTAAATAACCTTGTTTTTAAAAGTTTTTATTGTTTCTCGTTAATTATTCGTTTCTAATCTTCTTTTCTTTGATTTGATAGCACCTGCTTCCAGAACTCGAGTCTTTTTTTCAGTTTCTTCGGGATTGTTCCTAGGACTCATACAATTATTGATATATTTTATTTACTTTCTTCATGTTCCATATCTCTTTCAAGTAAAGGTGATTCTCGTTGTAATTGGAACGCTGGGAACCATAACGAAAAGCCACCATAAATGGCTTAAACAGATTGACGAGACAATTTCTTTTCCAATTCTGCAAAAGGCTTGCCTGTTTGGAATGGCGAAAGTGTTAAGGTACAGATTGAATGTCTAAAGTCAAGGGAATTGACTTGATGTTCAAAAAAAGAACAAATCAACTGAAAAGATCCAAAAGTTGAGAATTCTATGAAATAATAATAATGATAATAATAATTATGAGAAGAAGAAGAAGAAGAAGAACGTAAAAAGACGAAAGAAGTAAAAAAGAAGAAACTAAAGAAGAAGACGAAGGAGGAAAACGAACTCATAATCCAAAAGAAAAAGAAGAAAAACGGAGAAGAAGAAACTGAAAATGAAATAATGATTTTTCAGTTTCTTCTTCTCCGTTTCTATATTCACAACATCTTCAACACTAAGTAGACCTCGACCACCTTCCTTTTTAGGTAGATACAATCGATCTGCATCTCCTTTCTTTGCAAAAGCTCGATAACTTGTAATAATAATAATAATAATAATAATAATAATAATAATAATAATAATAATAATAATAATTATAATAATAATAATAATAATAATAATAATAATAATAATAATAATAATTATTATTATTATTATTATTATTATTATTATTATTATTATTATTATTATTATTATTATTATTATTATTATTATAAGATCCTTTCCATCAAACATGACGGAGAGAAGTGTTTCATTTTCTGAACAAATCGATCAAGCAGTAAAAGATTTTTATATCGCAATAAAATGTATTTAGATTTAAGCAATGAACCATTTACACGGGACTCGTCGACATTTAATGGTCGTTTATTGCCAGATTGCAACGAACGACTCCAAACAAAAGGGATATATATCAAAGCACAATTACTTATACATTTTTATTTATTTACATTCATCGAATTACGTGTATTTACTCTCCATACACACACACACACACGCACACACACACACGCAGACACATGCATGTTATTATATTCTCAAAAGAAAAAAAGGTAAACCGAAATGAATCTTAAATGTTTTAACAAATAATTTAATACGCCGTCCACACGTTTAGTGGGATGAGTCTTTTTGAAAACTATTGTAATCTTTGTTAGACAAGTTTATAAAAATACAATTCATGAATAGTTGCACACGTGGTGTGGCTACTTTAATCTTATTTAGAAAATACCGTTTTAACATTATTGTTACATACCAGTAAATTCTGAATTCGACACAAGGCACATGGAAAAAAGACCAGGGGTGTCGAACCGTTTTGATAACAACAATAACAACGGTGAGGACATGAATTTGTAAACAATAACAAAGTTATAAAAGTTCAGCTCCCATTGTGCGGAGGGGGGTTACAGGTCTTTAATTGCAACAACTTGATGTTCGTGAATGCACTCCGCCCACATCGAAGCAGTGATTGCACACAAATGAGTGCAGCCGACAAAATGCCGACATTCTCACTTCATTGATTAATGTTTCATAGATTTTCATGATTTACGAACGGTGCATCAAAACAAACGCATTTAATTCGTTTGTGTTACGTAGATTACTAAGATGCTAGTATTAGATAGATTACTAAGATGCTAGTATTAGGTAGATTACTAAGATGCTAGTATTAGGTAGATTACTAAGATGCAAGTATTAGGTAGATTACTAAGATGCTAGTATTAGGTAGATTACTAAGATGCTAGTATTAGGTAGATTAATAAGATGCTAGTATTAGGTAGATTACTAAGATGCTAGTATTAGGTAGATTACTAAGATGCTAGTATTAGGTAGATTACTAAGATGCTAGTATTAGGTAGATTACTAAGATGCTAGTATTAGGTAGATTAATAAGATGCTAGTATTAGGTAGATTACTAAGATGCTAGTATTAGGTAGATTACTAAGATGCTAGTATTAGGTAGATTACTAAGATGCTAGTATTAGGTAGATTACTAAGATGCTAGTATTAGGTAGATTAATAAGATGCTAGTATTAGGTAGATTACTAAGATGCTAGTATTAGGTAGATTACTAAGTTGCTAGTATTAGGTAGATTACTAAGATGCTAGTATTAGGTAGATTAATAAGATGCTAGTATTAGGTAGATTACTAAGATGCTAGTATTAGGTAGATTACTAAGATGCTAGTATTAGGTAGATTACTAAGATGCTAGTATTAGGTAGATTACTAAGATGCTAGTATTAGGTAGATTAATAAGATGCTAGTATTAGGTAGATTACTAAGATGCTAGTATTAGGTAGATTACTAAGATGCTAGTATTAGGTAGATTACTAAGATGCTAGTATTAGGTAGATTACTAAGATGCTAGTATTAGGTAGATTAATAAGATGCTAGTATTAGGTAGATTACTAAGATGCTAGTATTAGGTAGATTACTAAGATGCTATTATTAGGTAGATTACTAAGATGCTAATATTAGGTAGATTACTAAGTTGCTAGTATTAGGTAGATTACTAAGATGCTAGTATTAGGTAGATTACAAAGATGCTAGTATTAGGTAGATTAATAAGATGCTAGTATTAGGTAGATTACTAAGATGCTAGTATTAGGTAGATTACTAAGATGCTAGTATTAGGTAGATTACTAAGATGCTAGTATTAGGTAGATTACTAAGATGCTAGTATTAGGTAGATTACTAAGATGCTAGTATTAGGTAGATTACTAAGATGCTAGTATTAGGTAGATTAATAAGATGCTAGTATTAGGTAGATTACTAAGATGCTAGTATTAGGTAGATTACTAAGATGCTAGTATTAGGTAGATTACTAAGATGCTAGTATTAGGTAGATTAATAAGATGCTAGTATTAGGTAGATTACTAAGATGCTAGTATTAGGTAGATTACTAAGATGCTAGTATTAGGTAGATTAATAAGATGCTAGTATTAGGTAGATTACTAAGTTGCTAGTATTAGGTAGATTACTAAGATGCTAGTATTAGGTAGATTACAAAGATGCTAGTATTAGGTAGATTAATAAGATGCTAGTATTAGGTAGATTACTAAGATGCTAGTATTAGGTAGATTAATAAGATGCTAGTATTAGGTAGATTACTAAGATGCTAGTATTAGGTAGATTACTAAGATGCTATTATTAGGTAGATTACTAAGATGCTAATATTAGGTAGATTACTAAGTTGCTAGTATTAGGTAGATTACTAAGATGCTAGTATTAGGTAGATTACTAAACCATTAGTGACAGGTACATTATTAAACCGTTAGTGTTACGTATAATACTAAACCGTTAGTGTTTAGTAGACTACTAAACCGTTAGTGCTAAGTAGAATGCCAAACCATTAGGGTTAGATAGATTACTTGCCCATTAGTGGAAGTTAGAATACGAAACTGTTTACATAAAATACAGTTCCTTTCTAAACTTATATATATATATATATATATATATATATATATATATATATATATATATATATATAAATTTTATACGTACATAAAAGTAATCCATGGACATGTGTTTCTGGCTCACAAGGAAATATATATATATATATATATATATATATATATATATATATATATATATATATATATATATATATATATATAATCCGAGTATGGTATAGATCCACAGGGTATAAATACAGGAGAGGTAAACCGGGTTTACGAGAGTGCTCAATAAAAATATAGAGCAGAAATATAAATAAATTATTATATATATATATATATATATATATATATATATATATATATTACCGATATTATTTCGCTTTAAGCGATCGTTAGGCAGCCCAAAACACGATCTAAACCGCGATCCTGTAATTGCTTTGTTTACTTCCGGTTTAGCGTAACCATTCGACAGAAATTCACTGCTGGTCACTGGCGTTATCCTTTCTCCGTAGCCAGGAGTTATATTTATCTCTTTGTTTCCTTCGCGCATGTTTTTGCTTTTCTAATTATTGTTTTTTGTTTATATATATATATATATATATATATATATATATATATATTGTTTATGTATACATTGTTACGATCGAGATCGTAAGATTCGGTCCTCTTACTCTGAATACTAGTAGAGGAAGGCGTACGCGAATGAATAGAGACCAAGGCGTGCTTCTCCCTTTCTTTCACCTCTCTTCATCCGATACTTGATGTAGGGTTTTCACGCATTCCTTTACTTGAAGCAAAGGTGCGCCCGGAAAAGGTATACCATCAAGCAATGAAGAAGAATAAGTAGCTATATGGTAGAGTATACTAATTCCCGAACCAAACCATGTGCGACAATTTGAAATAATTAGTCAGTTGGAGAAAAGATTCTGAAATCGGGCGAGAGACTTCTCTTAAAAAAGTTCAGACTTGCTTGTTATCCCTAATTGAAGACGAATCCATCCTCTTTCGTCTACTAAAGCGGACTAATACAAGGAGCAAAGGGCTTATCGGCATATCCCCAAGTTAAATAAAGACACCTCTATCATATCCCCCCCCTCTCTCTCTCTCTCTCTAGATATATTTTGTTTCTTATTCAGGTCGACATATATCACATCACGTCTCCTCAGTAAGCAATAATACGTCTCGCTCCTATTTCATCTCTTCGAGGACCTGTTTCTGAAATAAAACTTTCTTCAGTTCTATACATCTTTGTTTGTGTTTTCATTCACTGGACATTGTGTTTTGTGTTTTTGTTTATCAATTCCCGCCCGACAGACAACTCCCTTAGCCAACAAAACAAGGTTGTATTTACTGACTGAGTAATAAAAAGGACCAAACATACAAAATATCTTTAGTCACGAATACGTGACAATATATTTCAAAGGAACAGGTTTACTATTTATGTTCGACCATTTAAGGAACGACCACTAGCGGCTGCTGCTTCTCTGAAAATCTCAGCGGAGCAACATTTTCGTCATATTCAAGGCACAACTTTCATGAAATCGAAAGTTTATTTTTGGCAAACTTTCGTTTTTTTAAAAAAATATTTCCTCTAAAGCTTGAAAAAAATTGTTTATTTACTTCTTACAAAAATGTTCGGACTAAATTTTAAATGAAAACAAATGATAGTTTTATTTAAAATTTGAATTTTTTAACAATAACAAATCTAAATAAGTAGAACCATAATTTAAAAAAATGTTCGTAAAAAGTAAACAATTTTTTCAGACGTAAGAGTGCAATAGTAATAAAAAAAAATACCAGTCAAGATTTAAAAAAAGAAACAACTGTCCCCTTAAGTTTGAAGAAAAAAGTTTTACTTTAAATTCGCCTCCCAAAACAAAACAACACATACAGTAATCGAAAAGAAATGCTTGCTTAAAAATAGTTTTTTTTTTAAGATACACGATCCGATTCATATCAAGACTGAAATTTATTCTATATGAATTTTTTAAAAGACAAAGAAAAGTGTAGTATATGTTCTGATACTACATTTCATCTTTTCTGTCCTCGGTCAGTGGAGGAGAAATTATCCTAAATTAATTTTAATTTTTGTCCAAATGCAGAGTGACCCTTTTTGGGAGCTGAATGTTCTCCACAATAACAAAACAATTTTTTTTTCAAGCTTAAGAGCGAATTTAAAAAAAATCGAGTTTTCAAAAAATAAACTCTTGATTTAATATAATCGTTGTGGGTCACAGTTGTGACTAAATATGTATCATTTTTTATTTAAAATAATACAGCAAGACGATATTTCAGTTCAGTTCGATCTGACGGGCAGAGATTTTTATTTACTCCTCCCGGAGTTAGGCACAAGGCCAGTTTTATCTTACTCCCACAAGTAAGATGTGACCCAAGATCGGGTCGAGAAAGTGGGGTTAAAAGCCAGCGCTCGAGAGGTGAGCACTCTGGCCATTTAAAAATTGCCTGGGCAGCCCCGTCGGCATTCCCCGGTAGGGGCGCCTCAGACAGTAAGCAATAAACTTACTCCTCCCCAAAGAGGGGAGGCGGAGCCTGGGAAGGTGGACCTCCTAGAACTGCACAGGACAGGCGTGCAGTATCCATCGGAACAGATACTACACTTTGATCTTAGCCAAAAGGCCGAGAATCTGACGTTCCTAGATTACCAGAGAAACAGCAGCAGCAGCCGCTAGTGGTCGTGCCTTGGACGTGCCTTAATTGATCGTACATAAATAGTAAAACATTGGGTAAGTTGACTATTTATGTACGACTAATTAAGGCACGGCCACTAGCGGCTGCTGCGTCTCTTTAATCTCGGCACGTCAGTGGAGCAACGTTTTTGAATATGAATTCAAGGGAATTTGTGCCGGTCAGATTGAACTAAAATATCGTCTTGCGGTATTATTTTAAATAAAAAATGAAACGGATTTAGTCACAACTTTCAGCGATAACGATTATATGAAATCGAGGGTTTATTTTGGGTAAACTCTCGATTTTTTTTAATATTCCCTCTTAAGCTCGGACAAAACATTGTTTACTTTTACAACAATGTTCGGACTAAATTTGATTATTTCAAATGACTATTTCTTTAAAATTTGAGTTTTTTTTAAAACCAGTATAACAAATCTGGATAATGTAAAACTAGTCGCAAAAACTGTAATCAGACGTAAGAAAAATAATAACACTCGTTTTTACCATTAATTTTGAAGCCTTTAAACTGTCGATATTAAACAATTAAATTTTCCCTTCTTTTTTATATAGAATTTTACTCGCTTGTCGTTACCGCGGGGACTTTTGTGGGTGTACATTTATGTGATGACCAAAAGTTAATACAAACAACTTAACTCCTTTTTAAAACAATTTTCTCAAACTCTTAATGCATTTTATATTTTACCTTATTTTGTCTGGCCGTAATTTCACTCTTCGTCGTCTAGTGGTCTACTGGTTGAACGTTGTGCCGTGGAGTTTTCTTCGATTCTTCGTCTGGAAGTGATCTCTTTCTTGGTCATCTAGTGGTTTAACGTTTTGCAGTGGGTTTTTATGTTCTGAAAATGAACACTCTTGGGTACGACAAAAAACTTCGAAGACATTTCGAGAGGTTCAGGAAGGTTTTATTTACCTTGAGTAATGCCTGGGAGAGTCGTTGTCTTCAACTGTTGTTACTTTTTGGTTACCTTACTAAACTGCTAACTAGATGGGAGGATAGGTGGGGTTTTGTCTCATCTTAGAGACCCAGTCCTAAACTTTTCCGACTATCATTTTTTTGGGACAAACCGTCCTCTTTTCTTCCACGACAAATCGTTCTCGACAACTGTTCGCTTTGGCCTCTATGGCGAACTGTCTCTTAGGACATCTGTTCCCTTTCGCTTCCATGACGGGACTGTCCTCGATTCGCTTCGACAACAACAAGTGACCTCACAGTCCCCTGTGTTGTCATGAACGAACATCCCTACATTGTGTCTGACCTTTATTGACCCCAAATCTTTTGAAGTCAGCAAGGCCCTGTCAAACTTATTATGATTTACAAAACGAATCATTCGTGGTAACAGACTTAATCATCCAAAATAGATGTCAGTTTAACCTGCACTGAATCCAACAAATTCACCCTGGTCACAATTAATACTAGTTGACCTACACTCTTTTTAGAAATGCAGGGCCCCTATAATCTAACACACATACTACACTTTTCTTTTTTTCTTTAAAAACAATTAATATTGAATAAAGTTCAGTCTTAATATGAATCGGATCGTGTTCCTTTCTTTAAAAGAAGAAGCAATTTTTAAAGTTTATAAAACTTTTTTTAAACTAGCATCCATTTACAACTACCGCATGTTTTTTTATTTATTTTTTCTTTGCGAATTTAATACTAATGATATTGCCATCACTATTAAAAAAAAACAAACTAGCGAACAAAAAAGTAAAACTTTTTTCCTTCAAAATTAAGGGGACAGTTTTTTTTTAAATTTTGACTGGTATTTTTTTTTTATTACTATTGCACTCTTACGCCTGAAAAAATTGTTTATTTACTTTTTACGAGGATTTTATTATTATGGTTCTGCTCATGTAGATTTGCTATTGTGTTAAAAAATACACGTTTTAAAGAAAACTGTTAATTGTTCTTATTTAAAATTTAGTCTGAAAATATTTGTAAGAAGTAAATAAACAAATTTTTTTCAAGCTTATTGCACTCTTACGCCTGAAAAAAATGTTTGTCTACTTTTTACGAACATTTTTTAATTATGGTTCTACTTATGTAGATTTGTTATTGTTAAAAAAAATTCAAATTTTAAATAAAACTATCATTTGTTTTTTATTCAAATTTAGTCCGAACATTTTTGTAAGAAGTAAATAAACAATTTCTTTTCAAAGTTAAGAGGGAATATTAAAACAAAAATCGAAAGTTTGCCAAAAGCAAACTTTCGATTTCATATGATCGTTATGGGTAAAAGTTGTGACGGGCACAGATTGCCTTGAATATGACGAAAAGGTTGCTCTGTTGACGTTTCTAGATTTCTAGAGAAGCAGCAGCGGCCGTTGGTGGTCGTGCCTTGGTCGTGCTTTAATTGGTCGTACATTAGTAGTAAAACCCTATAAAATGTACAAAGAAAAGGTTGAGAATTTTGGCCAAAGATCACCGTTGAAAGTATCATGAGAATTCGTAGAAGCAGGTTCGATGTAAGGTAAAATCCAGGAAATTTAGGAAAAAATTGGCATCTGAAGTTGTAAAAATCCGTTAGAGTTATGGAAAGTCAAAGACCATTAAATCCGTCCAGTTGGAAAAAAGTTGCGGTGTGTGAAAGTTAACGATGTGAGTCACGTATTTGCAGATTTTATTTCGATAGAATCCATCAAAAACTTCCAGAAATAAAATATTTATAAATATTTTGGGTTTCTATTATTCATCAAATTGACAATATAACGATTGTTTTTTTATTGTACGTCCAATAAATAGTATAAAGATGTTTTTCTTTTTATTATTCGTCAAATTGACAGTATAAAAACTTAGTTATTTCATTATTCGTCCAATTAACAGTATATATTTTTTGTTACTCGACAGTATAAGATTCTGTTAATTCATTATAAGTTCAAGTGACAATACAACAATGTTTGTCCAATTGAAAAGGATATATAAAGAATTTTTTTCATTACTCGTCCCATTGACAGTATAAAGATATTTTATTTCACCCTAATTCTCAGTAGCCCCTTACGTTTACAGTGGCAACTTGCCTTGTTTGGGGGTGAACTAAGTTAAAAAAAAAACTGGGTTCACAACGACGACACGAGTGTATAAAGCATTATACACGTATCGGTAAGTAAAAACAGCAGTGCCACTAACTGTATCAATGTATTATGAGTGAAATAAATAGAATAATAAAAACACGTCGTGTTCACAGACAGCTTCTTCTTTTCAAGTCACGTGTTAGAGTGCAACACTAAATTTGTTATGAATATGAGATGCAAATCACCAACTTTTAGTCAGTATACAAATGAGGATTGATCATTTGCATTAGTTGAATTATTAGGACTACTGTTCTCATCTTAGATGTTATTATCACAACGTTTCGGCCGATATAACCTCCGACATTCTTCTAGTCAAACGCGAAAATGTTTATGTCGAACTTGCGGATCTGTACGGATTTATTAAATCCACATAGACCCGTGACGTAACGGATAAAAGTGCTACGTTATAATCAATTCTAAATGACAGTCTTCTTGAGGTTGAAGGTTCTAATGTAATTACAGACGATTCTAAGAATATAATAAAAAATATATAGGACTTCTACCCGGGAACAATCTACCCTCGTAACCAGATAAATATAAGTGTGTGTATTGAAGTTTATCATTACTTTAATCAGTAGTGATAAACTTCAATACACACACTTGTATTTATCTTTCGATGCAACTGCTGCAAGGAAGGTGGGCTCCCTCTACCGAGCTAGAAAACTATTCACACTTGCCAGTATCCTATATCTCTACAAAGCCACCATTCGCCCATGCATGGAGCATTGTTGCTACATATGGACTGGTGCACCTACTATTACGCTCTCCATATTAGACAGGGTCTCCAAAAAGAGTCTCCAATCTAATAGGTCCCGCACTGTCAACCAAGCTCCAACCCCTGTTCCATCGCCGCAATCTTGCATTTCTGTGGTTGTTTTACAAGTACTTTAATTGAATGTGCTCTGACGAACTTGTAGCGCTTGTGCCAGAGCCCTCGACGTAAACACCCTCGACTAACTCGAAACTCAGCAAAATCCCACCCCTTCACTGTAGAGGTCCCCAGATGCCAGAAAGCTTTATACTCTAATAGTTTCTTCCCTCGAACTGCTAGTCTTTGGAATTCCCTCCCTGTTTCCTGCTTCCCTAGCTGCACTAACATGCAGAAATTTAAATATAATGCGAGCAGACAGTTCGCTGCACTACTCCCTACTTAGAGTGTACCTGTCCCCAATAGTAGCCCTCTTACGTCCCAGTGGAATTGTGTCTTCTTTGAGGTGAATAAGAGCAATAAAGAAACTAAAAAAAACCCAACTAAATCCAACATCTGATTCTTTCAAGAGATTTGTTGAAAAAGAGAAAGAAATATTTGTTTCTCGAAGTAATTTGGAGAACGAGGTGTTTTACGCATCATAAGTAAAATGATAAATTTGTTCTAATTATTATTTACTTACTCGGAATTTTCACACGAGCCATTAGCAGTTATCGCTAACTGACAACAACAAATGATATTCCCTAAGCTCTGAGTGACTTCCAGCACCCTTCGCTACTTTCGATTACCATTGCAAATGATTTCGCAACAGCAGTTTTCCATTGATTTCTCGCTAGCAATGAAAGTCGATCTTCTCTAGACTTTGAGTGACACTAAGCCTATCCAGGATTTCAGTGTTCTCCGTCCCCTTCCAGTGAAGGTCTAGATGCAGCTTTCCCCTCTCGGTATTTTCATCCACTCAGACTCTCCACGGCCATTTTATGTGCTATCAACCGACGTTAGTGACACTGGAATTTTATTTCTAGGGCAGGGGAGGGGAGGGCAGGGCATGGGAGGGGTAGTCAGATTATGGGATTGTTTCCTATATATCTATCCTGGCAACGTTAAATCCCTTTGACTCCTCCCACCACGTTCACCTCTATTCATCTAGCTGTGTTGACGCAGCGCCCTTCCACTTAAAACCACCTGTGATTAGTCGATATCACCTGGCGACGCCGGTTAAATTTTTATTCAAATTTCAGCTGTTTTCAACAACTTTTTATTCAAATTTCAGCTGTTTTCAACAACTTTTTATTCAAATTTCAGCTGTTTTCAACAACTTTTTATTCAAATTTCAGCTGTTTTCAACAACTTTTTATTCAAATTTCAGCTGTTTTCAACAACTTTTTATTCAAATTTCAGCTGTTTTCAACAACTTTTTATTCAAATTTCTCAGTCTTAAAAATATGTTTTCCTTGGTTAATTTTTTAGTTTTTGTTTAAGATACGTGATTTCTCACTGACAATAACCAGTTGTGCTCCCTGGAGTCTGAGTGACAACAAGTCTTACCTGATTTCCAGCACTTCCGTACTTTTCGATCAACATGGCAAATCATTTTGCGTTATTGCAACAACAGTTTATCATTGAATTCTCGCTATCAACGACCGTTGTTCTTCCATGGAATTTAAGTGACAACAAGCCCCTAAAAGTTTCAGTACTCTTCGCACTCTTCTCGGCCATTCTGTGTAGTACCAGCCTCGGCTGCTACAACCAGATGTATGTGTGGGTGGGTGTTTATGGGGGTTAGGGTTATGATGATAATGCCGATGATAATGAGGATGATTATTATTATGATGATAATGCCGATGATGATTATTATTATTATTATTATTATTATTATTATTATTATTATTATTATTATTATTATTATTATGTTTACTCACTAGGATGTCTCGCACAGGCTGTCATCAGTGATTGCTCACTGATAATCAGTTATTATGAACTGAGATCAGAAACCGAATGAAATGGAGAGAAAAAAGAAGAATTTTGAAATCTTAAATTTCTTTTCTTCTTCTTCTTTTTTCTCTCCATTTCATTCTCTCTAAATATGATCTGAGGTTAAGATCGGATTCTAACTCTGCCTGATGAGATCTCAGTTCATAATAACTGTTGATCGATAACATCGACATGCTAGTGTCGCAGATTTTGCACATCTCTGTGTAAATAAAAATAATCATATATATATATATATATATATATATATATATATATATATATATATATCCTCTGCGCTACAATAAAGATCAATGTGTGTTTATTTGCATAAAATATATATAAATAAATGTACTTCTCTCCCGTCAGATGAGTAAAAAAAACGTGCAGGACGAAACCATGTAGAAGGGGGAGGGAAGCTATAGACAAGTCAGACAAACTCTGCTATCTAAAATGCATTCTGAAAAGAAATCCCCCACTCTATTCCCATGCTGAGATTTTTTCCTTTTTTCTTTACTTTCTAAACAGATTAATACGTTTTCTTTGTTTTCGTCATTTTGAGACGTTTCTTTCTTATTTCTTTTATTTTTTAACTTAACCGATTGATACGTTATTTTATATTCTGTACGAACACTTGCGAAGCATAATTTCCCCACGTCATTTTTGACGGAGAGTGTACACTCGTGTATATATATATATATATATATATATATATATATATATATATATATATATATATATATATATTGTAAGTAAGTTATGAAAATATATTTATGCCGTAAATATATTTTCATAACTTACTACCTAGCTCTACTCACGTATCGAGCACGGTTAAAGTAAATACTGAAAATTGATACATAACAAATTATATCTCCTTATAATATTTTATGTGGATATATGAAATAATAGTAATATATATATATATATATATATATATATATATATATATATATATATAATTTAAAAATTCCCATAAGTTCATCAAAAACCGTTTTTATTGGCATACAATTGTTTCTGCCCACCCAAAACACAAATACAAGTAGAAACGCTCATTCTCTCCGAAACTGGAAGAGAATGATGATCTCAAATCTCTAATTTCTGCTTCTCTTAAGCTTGTTACAAGATGTTTTTCATTTTCATTATTAACTTTCGGACTATGACGAAGCATATAACTTGCTGAAACGTAATTGCATTTGCGTAAGTCATTCTAAATGTTTATAATAATGTATATAAATAACTATCTACCTTGTAATTGGCACTTTTTAAATAATATTGCTTTTAAGTTCATTCTATCACTTGTTTAATATATATATATATATATATATATATATATATATATATATATATATATATATATGCATCGTTCCTTCCCTTAAAAAGAAGTACAATGCCTGGACGTTAAGCCGCCGACAAAAGTGTTAAATATTATCATTGTTTATCAGCTATTTAAGATTGGCCGAGCGGTTAGGGAGGCCCTGTGGGCGAGTGGTTATAGCACTTGTCTTTGGGCTGGACGACCCGGGTTCGATCCCACTCACGGCATGCGAATTTTCGGGTCTGAAAACTCCCTCTGTCCACCCAGCAGTAAATGGGTACCTGACTAAAACTCAGGGAAGGTTTAAGGCAGCGGAAGGAGAGGGATGGGTTCCGCCTTCCATATGCTGTGTCCTTGACACGGTGATTCTTAACAAATCACGGCCGCTACGGCCATGGGCAGTGTGCGATGTCGGCAACGACACTCGTGCACGTCCAGGCTATGCGACCTTTACCTTTTACCCTTTTTAGAGACGTTGGATTTGAGTTGAAAAATACTTGTAGTCCAGGGTTTCGAATCGGTAGTGAATAGTCATATCTCTATGCTGAAGAGTCCAGATTAAAAAGAACGAAACGTATACGTACATAGATAATAAACAATAACAAATATATATATATATATATATATATATATATATATATATATATATATATATTAAACATAAACATCAAATAACGTTTTCTCAAATCACACAGCATTATCTTGTGTTTTTTTTTGCAACAGTATCAACAAAAGATGATGAAAGTTTGGAAGGTCGGACCTCTTCCGAACTAGAAACCGACGGTACTGATGTTGTACCGATTTTCTGTATTGAATAAATATTTACGCTCTTAATTTTCAATTTTGAATCTCTCAACTAACTGAGCACTCTGCTGTTTTTTCTCACTATCTTACAAAGAAATATATATATATATATATATATATATATATACATACATATATATATATATATATATATATATATATATATATATATATATATATATATATATATATATATATATATGAAGAACATTTTGGATATATCTGACAATACGTAAAAACGAATGGAAAAAGTTGATATACGAAAACAATATAATAAAATTAATTCATATGATGAGATTTTAATATTTCATCCTTTATTTGTAAGAAGACGTCATCAGAAATGAGTGAAGGTATTTTATTTTTATTTCCCAGATTCGCAATTGAACAAATACACACAATAGATAAACGGAGAGGGGGAATGAAAAGGTGGATGAAGGGCCGGAAAGAAAGGCAAATATGTCTTTGTAAAAAATGCAAGGATTTTAATATTGCATATTTTAAACAGTGTCTAATTCTTGTCTATCTCACTTAAAAGATTAAATCGTGCCATTATCGTCTCGTTTGAAGAAGAACGAAATGAATTCTAATGTAGTTGCTGTATTGATTTTGCAAGTGTGTCTGACTGAATTACATTCTCAAATGATATACACTTAGCATTTCTTCATTGAATTGCTAAAGCGTATCCGAGCCTGTAACGAACGGGCTCGTTCTTAAGAGCCGATCATTCAATCCGCGCGTTTCGCGATTGAAATCTTATTTAAAAATTAAATTCTGACAGACGGATCTTCTTAGACAGATGCTTGGTTGTATGAAAAAGTAAGATACTTCTTTAACATTGAGGAGTTGAGCAATGAAAATACTAGTTTAGACCGACGGACGGACGGACGGACGGACGGACATAGCTTCTAATAGAAATGGTTGGACGTATCTCAGCGACCTGACAAATTTTAATTGTATATTTGTTATTACTAGTTGTTCGCTGTACAAGTAAGTGACAAGAATAATAAATACACATAAGGAGGGTGAATTAAAAAAAAAAGGATTATGGTTGGGTAAGGGATGAGGGTTAGAGGTTAAGGTTTACATTTTTCACTTTTAAATGTTGATACAATCTTTTTAATTTGACACACTTTTAAATGGTTTCCCCTTTATTTACTGTATTCAACATTTTGATAAACTCATTGTGAGATTTTCATCAACATTTTTACTATGTGCCTTTTTTACCTATTGATCCATCTGTGCTATTTTTACCTGTGCAAGTCTTACCTAAATTCATAGCAATGGACATTCTATTTAACGCGTGACAGATCAAAGAAAATATTATTTCAAACGTAAGTGTGACAGACCAACGAAAATAATATTTCAAACGTAATTGCGACAGACCAACGAAAATACTATTTCAAACTTAAGTGTGACAGACCAACGAAAATACTATTTCAAACTTAGTGTGACAGACCAACGAAAATACTATTTCAAACGTAATTGCGACAGACAAACGAAAATACTATTTCAAACTTAAGTGTGACAGACCAACGAAAATACTATTTCAAACTTAAGTGTGACAGATCAACGAAAATACTATTTCATACGTAATTGCGTCAGACCAACGAAAATACTATTTCAAACTTAAGTGTGACAGACCAACGAAAATACTATTTCAAACTTAAGTGTGACAGATCAACGAAAATACTATTTCAAACGTAATTGCGACAGACCAACGAAAATACTATTTCAAACTTAAGTGTGACAGATCAACGAAAATACTATTTCAAACTTAAGTGTGACAGATCAACAAAAATACTCTTTCAAACGTTAGTGTGACAGACCAACGAAAATACTATTTCAAACTTAAGTGTGACAGACCAACGAAAATACTATTTCAAACTTAAGTGTGACAGACCAACGAAAATACTATTTCAAACTTAAGTGTGACAGACCAACGAAAATCAATTTCAAACGTAATTGCGACAGACCAACGAAAATACTATTTCAAACTTAAGTGTGACAGACCAACGAAAATACTATTTCAAACTTAAGTGTGACAGACCAACGAAAATCAATTTCAAACGTAATTGCGACAGACCAACGAAAATACTATTTCAAACTTTAGTATGACAGACCAACGAAAATACTATTTCAAACTTAAGTGTGACAGATCGACCGACTGATGACGGACAAAACGATTACAGAAGATGCTCGGAGTATCTAAAACAAGATGTTTCCATTCAATCTACGCGTTTAACGATGCAACTAAAATTTCAAACTGAAGCCTAACAGACCGGTGACAGACAAAGCCACATGTAAAGATGCGAGGACGTTTGGGAAGGTAGGAATTGGTTGAAACGAACGAAAAATCATCTTCCAAATATTCGTATGCTTTCTATAATTGCAAAGTTGCGAAGACACAACTGGGAATTGGCGGCCATGTTGCTGAAACTTCATTAACGATTTATGCAAATACACAGACATGACAAAAGTAAATAGACATCCACAAACACTTAGATGTTTATTTGAAATATTAATCAACTGGCAGGAAGACACGGCATTGCTCGGGATTCAATAAGGATCACGTCTCTCTACTTTTCACTATGTTCATAACACCATATTGATTTCTGCTCCTCCTCCCGTTTCTTCCCGTTTCGCCCCCTTAATATGGACAGAAGAAGCTGAAATATTGGACAACTATCTGAATTAGTGTCTTATACATATGGTTTGCATTCAGTAACATCGAGTATGATGATGATGATGATGATGATGATGATGATGATGATGATGATGATGATGATGATGATGATGATGATGATGATGATGATGATTACTGTCCTTCATTGTAAACGTATTTGAAGTTTTAAGCGGGTTCTGTCCTCATGAGCCACTTAAAGATGGGGGCACGTAGATATTCGACACATAGATGATAACGTTGAGATGCAGGACTACTTCCATTGTAGAGAATTTATACATATGATACAAATTTAACAAAAATAGGATATATTTGAAGATTTAAAGGGGGTTCGGTCTCCATAGTTACTTTAGGTTATGATGTCACTTAGAGATTTGGGACCACTTTCATTGTTTCCCTAAAAATATACATATGATTTAAATTTCATAAAAATATGGTATATTTAAACTTTCAAGGGGGTTATGCCTTCATAGCTCCCTTAGGGGTGCACTTAGAGATTCGGGAACGCTTGCAGTAAATTTCACATAGAAAATAACCTTTAGATTTTATGTAGATTCTCTAACTTTTCTTTCTATAGGGAACACACAAACATCACACACACACACACAAACATCACACACACACACACACAAACATCACACACACACAAACATCACACACACAAACATCACACACACACAAACATCACACACACACAAACATCACACACCCATACATTGAGATTTCATGAAAGTCTTGCAATAAAGTACGAATACTTATGTAGAAATACCTAATTGACATTCGGTTTGCGTTTTTTCAAAGCCAGGACAATCTTAGACATGCGAGTGATAAGATCAAGAGCACCCCCTAACCCTAACCCTAACCCCCTCGAGGGAGTTCATACCATGTTTCACACAGCAATCTGGTTTACTAAAATGCTTAAGCAGCCCCGTCGGCATTCACCGGTAGAGGCGCCTCGGAGGATTAGGAATAAACTACCCCTTTCTCAGAAAGAACGTAAAGCCTGGGAAGATGGACCTCTTAGGACGGAACACAACCATAACCTCCTCAGCCCGACGGCCATAAATCTACTGTCGGACTGATTTGTATCATAATTCTATCACATGCACGCTCGTATATAGTCGTCGTTTGAATGGAGCAGTTGGCTATTGTGCAGATGCTCATGCCTGTGTGTTGTTGTTTTCTTTAGATAACCTTATAGTGAGGAGCCGGAGTTTATATCGAGTCCTTCTCTTCGGAGAGGTTAACGAATCGCGGTGATTATCCTCTCACTGAAGTGCGGTGACTTCACAAATATGTTGCGTGAAGTATGAGTGGCTTTCTCTCTCGCTTTTCCACAGTTATCATGGATAGATGCAATATATATATATATATATATATATATATATATATATATATATATATATATGAAATTAAAATGGAATAAGCGGAAGACCTAAAAAGCTCAACGCATTTTTTGCATTTTTTTCGTTCGCTCTTGACAAAGCCCATATAACATTTGGGCGAAGCGTTGAGCTTTTTAGGTCTTCCGCTTATTCCATTTTAATTTCATACCGTCGGATTATTTTATCCTTTCATCTATATATATATATATATATATATATATATATATATATATATATATATATATATATATATATATATCTGAACGGCGCTCATTTATATATATACGCGCCCGTGGATAATTATTTTATGAATAAAGCATATTTAGACGCTCCTATATGTGGGGTACGACAATATAAAGGAGGTCATTCAACTACCTGATAACAATCGAGTGTAATGGAGGTAATTCAACTCTCTGATAACATTCAGGTGAACGTTCTCCGTGAATAAGTAAATAAACTATGTCTCTATAGACATGTGACACAACGTGTAACCCTTCCTGGGGTCCTTCACGCTTCGGACCCTTGTGACAGACTTGGTACACGAGTAACATTTATTCACTGCACTGAAAAATATCGACTCGCATACGCGGCCATGTTCTAATCGGGGCCATTGGGTGCGATCCAATATGTCACCTTTAATATCAGACGGCTGCGGTAGACGGCTGCCGGGGGTCAGAGGTTGAGTCAGCTGTCATCCAAGATGTGTTAGAAAATCGGAACTGGTTGTTAAAATCATAAGAAAACATTTGTTGAGGCTGAGAACAGTGACGACTGCATTCCCACCCCCTCTCTCCCCCTCTCTCTCCCCCTCTCTCCCCCTCTCTCGCTTTTATATGATGGCGATAGAAATACTTTCAGTCTGGCGTTTAGATCTGTATGCGTCGGCTCGTAACATTTTTTAAACTCGAAAAATGTTCGTGGCGCATATGCGACTCTAATCGCATATGCGCCACGAACATTTTTCGAGTTTTAAAAATGTTACTTCTTTTCAGCATAAATAAATATATTTTTTATATATATAAAGTGATATGGTTGTTCCATAATTACATAACGTTCAATTTCCATCCCAGCCATCCACAGAGATATTTAATTCTATGAAGAGAATTAATGACGCCTATTGACGCGACCAACAAAGAGGAAATACCCAGCCGGGTATAATTGACGCTTATTAAAGGGATGTGCTTATCGTTACCCCGGGAGCTAGTGTGGTACCGTGCCAGGACTATAAGAGCCCTTCTATAGGCGCCGTCACACTAAGACACACTCCCCAGCAAACGCTTGTGTTACATTTTGTACCGAGCGACAAAAATTCGACCGGCCGTGACTACGATCCAAGCGATAGTACTACAGACAAAACAATAACAGAAGAAAAATAATAATATATAGAGAGTGAGAGAAAAGAATATATATATATATATATATATATTTATATATATATATATATATTTTTTTTTACATGGTTCACCCCAAACAAGGCAGGACGCCACTGTAAACGTAAGGGGCTACTGAGAAAAAAGGAAAAGGGGGGGAAGGATTGGTGGTTCAGCTTAAATTGGGATCTGAGCAGCGAGGTGTCTGTTTACATTAGTTTTAAATTTCTGCATGTCAGTACTGTCGGGGAAACAGGGGGCAGGGAGGGAGTTCCAGAGGCCAGCAGCACGAGGAAAGAAGCTATTTGAGTAGAATGCTCTCCGGCATCTGGGGACCTCCACAGTGAATGAATGAGATTTAGTAGAATGTCGAGTTAGTCTAGTGAATTTACGTCGAGGGGGCACCAGAGCAGCACACTCATCGGAGCATAATCCATTGAAGTATTTGTAAAACAAACACAAGGATGCTACATTGCGGCGATGGGACAGGGGCTGGAGCTTAGCTGACAGTGAGGGACCTATTAGGTTGACTACTCTTTTTTGGACTTTGTCAAGGAGGGAGAGACTAGTAGATGATGCACCAGCCCAGATGTGGCAACAATACTCCATGCATGGGCGAATGGTGGCTTTGTAGAGATACAGGATAATGTCAGGTGTAAGGAGTCCACTAGCACGGTAGAGAGAGCCAACCTTCTTTGCGGCAGCCTTGGCAATGTCTTCAATGTATGTGTTCCAATTCATGTTACCTGTGAAGGTTAGGCCAAGGAGTTTGAATGATGAACTCTCAGGTAGGGTGTTATTTGCCATGGCAATCGGTGGTTGGAGAGGCTTCTTGTAGTTGTTGAAGGAAAGGAGCTTTGTCTTTGCCGCATTAAAAGTCACCAACCATTTATGGCCCCAATCCACTACAGCCTGGAGGTCATCTTCTAAGGATGCAGCCATTGCCTCAGATATGATCGCGTCCGTTTTGCCAACATGGCGAGAGTAAAGCGTGGTGTCGTCAGCAAATAAACCGATCTCAGACACTATGTCATCAGGGAGATCGTTTATATAGATCAGGAACAACAAAGGTCCAAGAATAGATCCCTGGGGCACACCAGCATTTATGTCATGTTGCTTAGATGAACGGCCATCGAGGACAACCTGGATTTTTCTTTTGTTTAGGAAGGATCTAATTATATTAAGTAGTTGCCCAGTAATACCGTATGAGCGTATTTTCAGGAGAAGCCCTTTATGCCATACCTTGTCAAAGGCCTTGGATATATCAAGCGCTACTGCCCTAGCTTCACCTGCCTTGTCGAGAGTATGATACATGCGTTCAGAGATGACCGTTAGGATGTCTGCAGTAGATCGTGCTTGTCTAAACCCATACTGGCGGTCGGATAGAAGTTTAGCATTAACTAAGTGACGTACTATCGCTAGATTGATTAAGGACTCAAAGATTTTGGCAAAGATCGGCAGTAGACTGATTGGGCGGTAGTTGTGAGGGTCGGTTCTATTCCCAGTACTCTTGTAGACTGGTACCACAGAGGCAATTTTCCAGCTATCGGGGAAGCAAGATTCGGCTAGGCATTTGTTGTAGAGTTTGGAGAGAACAGGGGCCAGTTCAGCAGAGCATTTCTTTATTGCTATTACAGGCCCACAAGCTTTAGAGGTGTCAAGGCTTTTTATAATGTCTCTGACCTGGGATGGGGTGATGACCAGGTTATCAAGTGTGGCTTCAGTCCGCAATGGTAATTCAGGGAGAGGGTGGTTACCCGAGTCTAAAGTAGAGTTAGAAGCGAAACGCTGTGCGAGTAGTTCAGCCTTATCAGTGGCCGTGCAAACGACATCATTGTGGTTTGAAAGTGGGGGAATCGTAGATTGACCATTATTCACTACACTATTGTAGATTTTCCAGAAATCGCGAGTACCTAGTTTCTGTGACTGGATGCGTTTTTTTGTTAACTCATTATACCTTCTCTTCGCTTCGCCTATTACAGCCTTGCAATTGTTTCTTGACTCTATAAATTTATGCCTATTAGTAGCTGACTTATTGCGGCCGAATTTACGGAATGCTTGTTGCCTCTCAGAAATGGCAGCTGCACATTCCGAAGTGAACCATTGAGGAGAGTGGGGCTTGCTAAAGAATTTTCGCATGGGGACATAGGCTTCAATGCCTGCTTTGACCCATTCAGTTAATTCGTTTGCACACTGGTTGGCAGGGAGTAAGAAGGTTTCCCGCCATGGGGCGTCACTGATGTGGTCTCTGATTGACTCAAAATCAGCTTGCTCGTAGTATCTTGTTGTTTTGAGCAACGGTTCATCAGCTTTTGGACGACTTTTTAGTGTGATATGTATCATTAGCACAATGTGATCAGCATTCCCGAGTGGGCTATGAGCTTTCGTCACACAAGCCTCGGGTATTGAGGTCAAGAAGAGGTCTAGAAGTGAGGCTTGTTGATCCACACGATCGGGGATGCGGGTCGGAAAATCAACAGTCTGAGAGAGGGAGTGAGCTAGGGAGAAATTATACGTAGAGTTGCCGGCTGCGTCAGTAAGGCTGGAGAATCCCAACCAGTCGCGGTGGTGGGCATTAAAATCCCCAAATACATGTATCTGGGCATTCGAGTCAATTAAGAGTGCTCTATCTATGCTTTCAGAGACAGAGTTTAGCAGAGTACAGTCCTGGGACGACGGGGAGCGATATAGGAAATATAAGTAACTAACGTTGTGATGTAAAGTCAATCTAAAGCACATGTAGTCGTAGTCATCTGATTCTAACCTATGTTCTCTAGTCAGGGGGAGGGTGTTCCGAACATAAACTCCTAGCCCGTGCATGTGTTTGTCAGAGTCTTTACGGTAGAGTGGGAGGTAGTCAGTCATGTCAAAGTGGTGAGAAGAGATTGAGGATTGGAGGTTAGTTTCACTAAGAGCTAGGATATCCGGGGAGTTTGTCAGGAGAAAGGTTTCTACGTCGTTGATGTTGGTTCTAAGTCCCCGGATATTTGAGAATGCAAGCCTCAAGGGCGGAGGCGAAAGTGTTGTTTGGGTGTCTGGTTTAGGTTTGATTTTATTTCTTTGTAATGGCATGTTTGATTTGATTATAGAGTGGATTGGCCAAGGTGGGTACTTGCTTGGTGCCAATAAGCTCACACAACCAGTCCATTAGTCACGACCTGGTCCATGGGGGTTGTGGCCTCGGGAAAGCCCACCGTAGATAATTGCAGGGTCCCTTTCCATGCGCGACATGGCACATACAACTACCCACGGTATTATGCAACTGATGATGGAGCAGCCGTTCTTGGCGCTACCCAAGAGTTTGGGCTCCTGTCCTGTCAGTCGGAAACAGCAGCCAGACAAGCTGTCTAACCTGTACCCTCAACCTGTCGGAACAAGAGAGACCCAGACTGGTCATGTAAGACTTACTAACGAAAAAACTTTCCCCGAGTTGCCCAAATAGAGAGAAAGAGAACGGCGTTCATTGTCCTAGTAAGGAAACAAGGCTAGGCACTGAGTGTTTAGAGGCGTCCCAGCGCTGTTACCTCTGCGCCTGACTAATAAACAAAGAAGGAGTGCAAGGGCACGCGATAGGTAGAACCTATCTACTCCTTAAGCAATTGTAGGTTTGCAAACCGGATACTTTGTTCGAGATTCCAACTCTAGGAAGGTTGTCGATCAGGACTAAGGAAGCCATCCTCCCCCTACAGTTTACTGCCACGGCGTGAGTAACTGGAAGAAGGTTTTTATGTCAGAGATTTCCTTCTCTTAGATGGATAGCCTTACAAGGTCTTACGGGTCCAACACTCCGAGAGGGGTAAAAAAAAAAAAAAATAAAAAAATAAAAAATAAAAAATTCCATATAATATACATTATATATATTATATATATATATATTATATATATTATATATTATATATATTATATATATATGTACACATGTAGATAGAATAAGTTCAATTGCATACTAAGAAGGGAACAGTAAGTTGAAGATAGGTTTCCCTCACCCCCCTCTTTCAACCCCGAACGAGGTTTCGGTTTCTTCACTGCTAAGGCAGATACGAAATGTGTCTTTAACCAGACTAGCATGCTTAGTTTGGACGATATTCATCCCCTACCTACATTCGCTAGTGAACTACCCCCACCCACCCCTTTTCAAACTTGAACCCAAGTGACCCCTGCAGAATGTAGGCAAGAAAAGAAAAGATACAAAGTTACAAAGTTTTGAACAGCCAAGAATCCTGGAAAGAAAGATTATTTTAGCTAAATTCTCATAGCATGTTAATACATGGATTAATTAAGAAAAAATTCAGAGTAAAAATAATTTAAACACTTAGCTTTTTTTTTTTTAGTTGTTAAATGCCACCCATACATCTCAGCTCCTTCAGAAGCAGATACGAAATGTGTCTTTAACCAGACTAGCATGCTTAGTTTGGACGATAATACATGGATTAATTAAGAAAAAATTCAGAGTAAAAATAATGTAAACACTTAGCTTTTTTTTTTTTAGTTGTTAAATGCCACCCATACATCTCAGCTCCTTCAGAAGCAGATACGAAATGTGTCTTTAACCAGACTAGCATGCCTAGTTTGGACGATAATACATGGATTAATTAAGAAAAAATTCAGAGTAAAAATAATTTAAACACTTAGCTTTTTTTTTTTTAGTTGTTAAATGCCACCCATACATCTCAGCTCCTTCAGAAGCAGATACGAAATGTGTCTTTAACCAGACTAGCATGCTTAGTTTGGACGATAATACATGGATTAATTAAGAAAAAATTCAGAGTAAAAATAATTTAAACACTTAGCTTTTTTTTTTTTAGTTGTTAAATGCCACCCATACATCTCAGCTCCTTCAGAAGCAGATACGAAATGTGTCTTTAACCAGACTAGCATGCTTAGTTTGGACGATAATACATGGATTAATTAAGAAAAAATTCAGAGTAAAAATAATTTAAACACTTAGCTTTTTTTTTTTTAGTTGTTAAATGCCACCCATACATCTCAGCTCCTTCAGAAGCAGATACGAAATGTGTCTTTAACCAGACTAGCATGCTTAGTTTGGACGATAATACATGGATTAATTAAGAAAAAATTCAGAGTAAAAATAATTTAAACACTTAGCTTTTTTTTTTTAGTTGTTAAATGCCACCCATACATCTCAGCTCCTTCAGAAGCAGATACGAAATGTGTCTTTAACCAGACTAGCATGCTTAGTTTGGACGATAATACATGGATTAATTAATAAAAAATTCAGAGTAAAAATAATTTAAACACTTAGCTTTTTTTTTTTTAGTTGTTAAATGCCACCCATACATCTCAGCTCCTTCAGAAGCAGATACGAAATGTGTCTTTAACCAGACTAGCATGCTTAGTTTGGACGATAATACATGGATTAATTAAGAAAAAATTCAGAGTAAAAATAATTTAAACACTTAGCTTTTTTTTTTTTAGTTGTTAAATGCCACCCATACATCTCAGCTCCTTCAGAAGCAGATACGAAATGTGTCTTTAACCAGACTAGCATGCTTAGTTTGGACGATAATACATGGATTAATTAAGAAAAAATTCAGAGTAAAAATAATTTAAACACTTAGCTTTTTTTTTTTTAGTTGTTAAATGCCACCCATACATCTCAGCTCCTTCAGAAGCAGATACGAAATGTGTCTTTAACCAGACTAGCATGCCTAGTTTGGACGATAATACATGGATTAATTAAGAAAAAATTCAGAGTAAAAATAATTTAAACACTTAGCTTTTTTTTTTTTAGTTGTTAAATGCCACCCATACATCTCAGCTCCTTCAGAAGCAGATACGAAATGTGTCTTTAACCAGACTAGCATGCTTAGTTTGGACGATAATACATGGATTAATTAAGAAAAAATTCAGAGTAAAAATAATTTAAACACTTAGCTTTTTTTTTTTAGTTGTTAAATGCCACCCATACATCTCAGCTCCTTCAGAAGCAGATACGAAATGTGTCTTTAACCAGACTAGCATGCTTAGTTTGGACGATAATACATGGATTAATTAAGAAAAAATTCAGAGTAAAAATAATTTAAACACTTAGCTTTTTTTTTTTTAGTTGTTAAATGCCACCCATACATCTCAGCTCCTTCAGAAGCAGATACGAAATGTGTCTTTAACCAGACTAGCATGCTTAGTTTGGACGATAATACATGGATTAATTAAGAAAAAATTCAGAGTAAAAATAATTTAAACACTTAGCTTTTTTTTTTTAGTTGTTAAATGCCACCCATACATCTCAGCTCCTTCAGAAGCAGATACGAAATGTGTCTTTAACCAGACTAGCATGCTTAGTTTGGACGATAATACATGGATTAATTAATAAAAAATTCAGAGTAAAAATAATTTAAACACTTAGCTTTTTTTTTTTTAGTTGTTAAATGCCACCCATACATCTCAGCTCCTTCAGAAGCAGATACGAAATGTGTCTTTAACCAGACTAGCATGCTTAGTTTGGACGATAATACATGGATTAATTAATAAAAAATTCAGAGTAAAAATAATTTAAACACTTAGCTTTTTTTTTTTTAGTTGTTAAATGCCACCCATAGATCTCAGCTCCTTCAGAAGCAGATACGAAATATATATATATATATATATATATATATATATATATATATATATATATATATGTGTGTGTGTGTGTGTTTATATATATATAGAGAGAAATATATATATATATATATATATATATATATATATATATATATATATATATATAGAGATAGATAGAGAGAGAGAGAAAGAGAGAGAGAAAGCGGTGAATCTCACTCTATATAGAGAGAGATATACGTTCATATATATTGATATTTTTGTTTCTATTAGTATTGAATGAACAATTTCTCTGATAATCAGCGATGTTAAAATAAAAACTATATATTTTCTTTTCTATATATAGCTGTAAAACGCACGTAAGATATGAAAAAAATAAAAAATTGAAAAAAATAAATATAATTTTGTTTGTAAGACGAAAGAAAAATACAGGTATTCGTCGAAGTCGTAAAATGAGGAAATTGAGAAAAATATATAAATAAAAATTATGTTAATAGATTAATGTTTCCTTTAATTAAAAAGTATATATATATATATATATATATATATATATATATATATATATATATATATATATACAACAAATTCTACATCGGTAGTACGGTGAGGCCCTTAGATGTTAGAATCAAGGCCGAGAATATTAACTTTGTAATAATAATAATTAGGATTAGGTCTGAACAATATTCGGTATATAAGATTAATACTTACTTTAACATTGTATGGGGAATAAAGAAAAATAAAATAAAATAAAGAATTAATACATTACTAAATATTGAAGCAATTCCTGGCGCCTTAAATAACAAAACATTAGGCTGAGAATGTTCACTTTGTAATAATATGAACAATGTGATATCTCCTTTATTTATTCACCGATTGCCCTTATTTTACATGACATGGCAGAATCAACGACCGTGAGTACACCAAGACCTCAGTGGGAACTGGGACAAAGAATACAATGTGTTAAATTTTACTACAAGACAGGCTCGTTTAAGAAAACCCAGGACAGTTTCATGCATCAGTTAGAATGTGAAAAGGCTCCATCCAAAAGCAGAATTCAGAACTGTGTGGACCACTTCGAGAAGTATGGGACCGTGGAGAACCTCAACGCTGCCAGTGAGAACGTCCCAAGAAGCGGACAGTCGAAAGTGTGAGCGAGTCTATCCAGGAGAGTCCGAAACGCTCTGTGCGTAAGCGTAGTCAGTATCTCGGTATCTCCCGTGAGACTTGCAGTGCTGGTGAACGATATCAAGGCTTACCCATACAGAATACAGACGCTGCAGACCATTACAACCTCAGACAAGAAGCAGAGGAGCGCTATGGCAGCCAAGATGCTCGATAAGATCGAGGAGACACCAGGTTCCTTAACCTCCTTTGGACCTCAGATGAAGCCCACTTCCATCTTCACAGAAAGGCGAACTTCAAGACAAATGTCTTCTTGGGGTCCTCCAGACCCAATGAAGTAGCCACCAAGCCCCTGCTAATTGCACGGTGTGGGCTGCAATCTCGGTCAGAGGCATCATCGGACCAATCTTCATCGAATAATCTGGCGCAGCAGTGACAGTCACCAAGGAGCGGTATGTGGAGGTTCTCAAAAACTTTAAGAGTGAGCCCCATACCCTCTACCCGTCGCTCATGAGCAAGTTCTGGTTCCAGCAAGACAGAGCAAGTTCTCACACCTCAAACCTGTCCCGAGATTGGCTGAAAGAGAACTTCGGAGGCCAAGTGATCAGTCTCAAGACTAATTTTGAGTGGCCACCCCATAGCCCAGATTTTTTCCTTTGGGGCTATCGTAAGGACAGAGTGTACGCAGGGAAACCCAGAACCATCACGGAACTCAAGGAAGCCATCAGGGAGGAGATGAGAGCCATTCTCAATTCAGTCTGTAAGAACGTCATGGAGGCCATCTAGAACACATGCTGTAGAACAGAGAAAAAAAGGCCAAAAACCCTAGTGTTTTGATGTGATGTTTTGAATATAATAAACTTGTTATGACCAAAATTCATTTCATTCGGAATAAACACTAAGAAACGGGGCCTAATTAGAGTTGGAGCCCGTTTTTGGGGTCACCCTGTATAAAAAAATTAAAAAAATTAAATGAAATAATAAATGAATAAAAATAGAGGCTATCTCTGATGCCTTAAAAATACAAAACATAACTAATATTTAACGTTAAACTACGGATCTTAACGAACTTGAGAGACAACTCTCAACGGAGTTGTTTCCCTTAAAATAAGTTAATTAGTTAGGAACCAATGCACTTAGATTAGAGAACATCCGCTTTCTAACAATAAAAATTAGGCTTAAGGCTGAACAATATTCGCTATATGAAAATAATATTTACTTAAACATTAAATGTCAAATAAGGAAAAAAAAGGAAAATAAATGAATATAAAGATAAAATAAATAAAAAAGTATCTAAACTAATAAATCAATAATATTGAGGCTATTCCCGACGCCTTTAAAACAGTTAACCGGAACTATAAACCACGGATTTTAACACACATGGGTGACCACTTTCAACGGAGTTGCTTCCCTTGCCTAGAAAAATTAAACTAATTAATTAAATTGAAACTGAATGCAAGATCAGACAAATAAATAAATAAAGCAACATTAAAAAAAACATTTATATAAAATATACGTAATAGGAATAAAATATAAAAATTAAAAATATTAACATTGACATTGACAATAATAAAATTAAAGACGAACAATACATTTGAAACAAATTAAAAAAGAAAACAATTAATTTTAAATCCATTTTCTACCGAATAGTCCTCAACGGCGACGGGTTTCTTATGCATGTTTAAAGTAATATGTAACACACATCTGAATAAGGGAAATCTTATTTCCTAAAATATTTTGTAGTACGAAACTTTCATCAAACCGCACTGACGCAAGTAGGTGTTTAATATAATATATAACAAAATATTGTATTAATAAAAAGGTGGAAACCGCAAAATTCTATCGTTATATGTCTTAATTTGCTCCAGTTTGTGTTTATCCGTTATACCTCTGCATTGTATTACTTTCTATAAATTACGTTTATATACACATTAAACAATGCTTCAAACTAATTGCTTTAACCTATTATATATAGATATTGTTGTATATATATATTAAGAATATAAAAAAATTAATATTATATATATATATATATATATATATATATATATATATATATATATATACATATATATATATATACAGAGTGGGCCAAAATAAGGATCCTATCTTTAAATTTGAATAACTTGAATTTGAATAACTTCCACAAAATAAAAGTTAAACTCACCAAACTTTATGTGTGTGTAGACTGACCCTTCCGAGATTTTTTGAAATAAACAAAACAAATTTTAGCCGAAAAACACTTCTTAAAACTTACAAAAACTAAAGTATTGTTTTTTACACTGTTTTGAGTTTTTTAAGCAAAAATAATGTTTTCTAAATGAGGGTACGTTCCTTAGGGCAAATACGGCTCATGCTTGCTTCGGAAGGGGTCCTTTACTTATTCTAAAAAATAAAAATAAAAAAATTAATAAATAAAAAAGTTATGAATTTTTAAAAATAGGACCCTTATTTTTGCCCACCCTGTATTAGAGAGGCAGAGATAGATAGATTGATTGAGATTAATTATGTGTAGTGGACAAATAAGTTTTGGCTGCTTTTCTATACAATATTACAATATTATGTCGACGTCATCTTCATCTGTTATTTTAAGTTTAAAATCTAGGAGCGTTTTCTATGCTGAACTTCATGTGATCGGTTATGTTAGCTGTCATGGTGTGATAGTGATCTACCCTATTTCGTGACTATATAGACTATTATAGGCATTATCTATAGACGAGCCTACGACAATGGACGAACTCTCTTTCTGTAACATACTATTCTGGACTTTTGTAAATACACGCTCTTGTAAATATACTACCGTGTTGTCTTATTTATTATCGGCCCTTCAAGGTCTTAACACTGGCGACGAGAAACTCGGACTTTATGTCACCCACAACACTGACGACTAATCGAACTTATGTGGGATACAGCGTAACCAGTATTACAACTGGCGATGTTGGATTTTCGAAAATAAAATTGTTAATTACAACAGCTATACTGGATTTTTAACAGACAAGGTTTACCAGTTCTTTTAAAGGAAAGTCTCCAACGTCAGAACATAGGATTTAAAAAAAGTGTTTGTTCCTGAGGTGGATGCAAAAAGATTCCAAGTCATTCTTCAACACGAGGTTTCAAAATCTAAATCGTTTGACCACGGAAAAATAACAAGATGTCTGTCGATTTTTCTTCGTTTTTTTTATTGTTTTATCAGGAGCACGTGAATAAGTTTGAACAAGCTTACTTTTTTCTATTGCTAAGAAGTGAAAATGTTCATTTGGGAAAAGCTACAACCATGTAAAAAACAGGAAAAAGTGACGAAAATGGAGAAATTTAAAAGTGCCATGTTGGACCGATTAAACACTAACAAGAACAACAATTTCGACAGGAAAAGAAATTCCAAGAAATACAAACAGAACAAATGGAATAGTAGAAGAAAAGGGAAATAGAAGAGAAATTCCAAGAAAAACAAACAGAACAAATGGAATATTAGAAGAAAAGGGAAATAGAAGAGAAATTTCAAGAAAAAATTGAAGCAAATGAAAAGATTTGACGAAAATGTTCTTTTCATACGTAACAAGAACAGAAAAATATGGATTATCGAATACGGGTCAAAATGTTGAAGATGAAAGTGCATTTTCACAAAACGCTATTTGGGACGCTATCGATAATTTTACTTACGACTCTGAAAACGAAATTATGTTTGCTTCGCATTTTAGACGATTTATGGTATATTCAACAGAACCCAACTTTCTTAATAGAAAACGAACCTTTTTTAAAATCGGTTTAATTCCCATAGTCTGTATTCTAAATATACAGACTGTGGGTATTAAACCGATTTAAATAAAAAGGTTCGTTTTCTATTAAGAAAGTTGGGTACTGTTGAATATACCATATTCGTTGATTATATATTGCTATAAAAACCCAACCACCTTACATTTGTTTAAAAGGTACAATTATTAACTAAATTGTATGGCTCTAAAACGTATTTTTTCACGATATATGGAAAATCTAACGAGGAAAGAAGACGAAGGCCACACTACTTACTCTAGCATAGTTTAAAAAAAACGCTGCGATGATTTCAAATTGTAGAAGTTGAGCGCTAACAATTTTAAATGCCTAATCTTCGCACAGGGATTAGTATCAAATACGGATGCAGAAATCATACGAAGGGTTCTTTAATAAACGAGAGAATTGTAAAGTCGAACAGAATGAAGGAAGAAAGCGACCACGTGTTTGCGCGTGTTGTCTTACCTGCTGGGATGATCGCGGGGAGGGCGGAAATTAAATTAATGGCGGCTGTGGTTTTTTGTACGATTATTGAGCGATGACGTCAGGCCTCACGTGACTGTTTTTCTGACCACCGATTGGCTGATGATGAACACTTGGACAATAAAAGGAGTATGTTCAGAAGATCAAGGGAGTGTCTATCAACTGCATCAGTGTGATTAGACGTCCGACGTGCGTGTGTTAATCAACTGCCGTAGTTGCGTAGTTGCGATTCCTTTTTCTGCAAAAGACTGTTCACGTTTTATTAGTGTTCTCCAAGATTTAAGGGAGATTAAGCAAAGTCGAGTGTCACATATTAGAAAAATACGTAACAAAAAAAAAATTAATTCGCCAACTAAGGTTGATCGACCATAGAAAACTAATTTGCCACCTGAACCGTGTTTTGGTTGCGGATAATTGCATTGATACAAATAGAAAAAAAGTGTTTAAATTGCGAGCGCATGACACAAAATTACACACTGCAGAGTTAAAAATAAATTTTCAAAAAGCTTTATTGAAATTGCTAAAAGTGAGGAAGCAAAAAATATCTGGATATTTGTGCAAAAAATTATTTATAAAAAATTAAACAAAACAAATTAAATATAAATATAATGCTACAACTTGATTTCAGCTCAAATCTGTCAACAATAAATTCCCCAAAATGGTAAAAACAATCATAAAACAAATTTTAATGAGAATGAGAAAAATAGCTAAAAGCGTCACTGCTGAAAAAAAAAATCAAATTTGAAGGCGAGCTAACCTCTAACGTTACATTAAAAGGAAATACTAAGAATGTTCCTAATGGACAACTCAAACGATCTCTTGTGCAGACTTCTCCACTAAAAAAGTACCACTACCCTCTGCCTAGTTCAGAAGAGATAATGGAATATTTTTTTTTCAAATGTCTATCTACAAATTATGGAGGATTAGGAGTTCTAAAAGCTACTTTCTATAAATACCTATATGTACAAATTCGAACGATTACTATTTTGGGTTAAGGTCGCATCAGTCACATTTCAATATTGCTTAGCGGACTCGAATTTGTGACAGCCTACCTCGATTACATTCTAGCGATCAGTTAAAACATCGAGCAAGATAAATAACATGTCCACAAAGTATTTTAGAGAAATTAGGACTATAGATTTAAATTACGGAAGGAAAACTGCGATTTTTCATGGAAAAAATCAAATATATTGGTCAAATTATAGACAAAGATGGTAGAAGGCCGATAAAAATATGCCGACTCCGGAAAAAGTATCGTCATTTCAAAGTTTTGTTGGTTCAGTAAATTATTTTAATGTGTTTATTTCAAATTTTATTTCAATTTGTGAGCTCTACTAAATGAGCTATACAAAAAAGAAAAAGATTGGACCTGGATTACAGAATGCCAAGAGACATTAAACAAATCTTCACAACATAATTACCTCTGACTCTCTACAATCTAGATCTCAAAACAATGATGCTAGCTTGTACGGAATTGGAGTCTACATATTACACGAAATGGAAGACGGATCGCTAAACCCTATCGACCACGCGTCTCCCACGTTACTACATGCAGAAAAACAGTTACTCACACATCGAGAAAGAAGTATTGCGTATTATTTTTTTAGTCATTAAATTTCATCGATTTGTTCATGGAAGACATTTTGTGTTGCAAATCGACCATAAGCCACTGCTAACGATTTATAGGTAAAAAAGGAGATTAGCAACGCAGACTGCAAACGGATGACAGAGATGTGGGACCATTCTCCCCAATGAAGATTATAGAATAGAGTTTCTCTTATCGTCAAAAATTAGTCACGTTGACGAGTTATCTAGACTTCTCTTAACATATGCTGAACCCTTTGGAGACATAGTGACTGCCTCTCAACAAACTGAGTGTAACGCCATTAGGGAGCTTCCGGTAACACTCGTAGAAATAAAAGAAAAGGCGTAAGACAACGATTTTTTAAAGCATGAAAAATTAAATAAAAGATAAACACCAATAAATCTCAGACGTGTATTCTATCTGTCATGACGTAGTTATGTACAGCGATCGAGTGTTTATTCCTGCAGCACTCGTGAATTTCGAGAATGAGAAGTTTCATGAAAAGCTATGTGTATTGGACATGTATGGACAAAGACATTGAAAATGTGGTGAAACTATGCAAAAGTTGTGCGTTGGAAGCGAAGACACCTCCTATAAAGTTCAGACCCTGACCGAAAACTGACCGACCGTGGTATAGGATCCACAAAGATTTTGTTGGCTGACTGGATAGTATCTATTACCTAATAGTGGTGGACAGTTTCTGAAATGGCCGGAAATATTAAAATGTAAAAACACACACAGAAGTAACAATTAGTTTTCGCCCGCTTCTTAGTCGTTGGCTGTATTGTATCAGACAACAGAACGTAGTTCACCTCTAGTGAATTAACCTTTTTCTGTCAAACATTTGTAGTGGAGCATATCACGGTCGCACTGTACCATGCGAGAAGCAATGATCAAGCAAAACGGTTCCTGGACACGTTCACAAGAATGCTTAAGAAAGCAAGAGGTACATCTACTACAGAGGTCATTAAAACATTTTTGCAGCTATCTATATACTCAAATAACAATGTTCCATCTTCTATTACGCCAGCAGAAGCAATGTTTGCAAGGAAGATTAAAACAGTGTTTGATAGATTATTGTCAACCCATACGAAACCAGGACGTAGAAAAAATGTCACGCTTGAAAGTTGGATAACAAGTTTTTTAGATGTTCAAAAATGATAAATCCTACAGGGAAACAGGGATATTGGATAAACGGATTCAGAACATGATTAACATAGTAAAGGGACCCAATTTTATCCACAAAAGAAACATGATTAACATAGTAAAGGGACTCAATTTTATCCACAAAAGAAACATGATACAGATGAAAAAACGATATTCGGATTCAGTCAAGAATAATATTATAGAGGACATGTTTGAAATAAAAATCCCGTAAATACGTTATGAACAGCGAAGATAAAAAAGAAAAGGTAAGATTACGGACTTGATTGTAATAAACCCTAAAAGGAAAAAAGTATTGACTCTATATGGAGCAAGGCTAAAAAGAAGGGTGTTATGGTGTGATGGTGATCGACTTTATTTCATGACTAAAAGACTCTTTTAGACATTATGTATAGAGGAGCCGAGGACGAAGGACGAGCAGTCTTACTGTACCCAAAGCTACTTGCTGACTGGTATATACCAGTCGAAGATCTGTCCATCGATAATCAGTCCGACAGAAACTAGGCCAACTCGGTGGACTTTAATCTGTCGGGCTGAGATATTAGTCCTAGGTAGTTCTAGGATGTCAACTCTCCCAGGCCTTGCTTTCCCCATTTTGGGAAAAGTTAGTGTATTGCGAAAATCGACGGGGTTACCTAGGCAATTTTTAAGAAGCCAACATGCCCCTGTTGTTTTTAAAAATTAATTATCGTCCCTTCAAGGCCACAATATTAGCTAACGATGTATATATTTTGATGATTTCGTCACGAGTGAAAGTGAGGAATGAGGATGTTATCCCGTACACGGAATGTGTAAATATACACAACATTCAAGTTGAAAGTCAGGTGTGTGTATTTATTTATCAACTTGTGTTGGGTAAACATTGAAATTAGTTAACCGATCATTATGAATTTTTGGAACACAACTGTTAGACTTAATTTCGTTTTATTCAAAAGAGGCAAAAAGGGAAATACTAAATCCTTTTTTAAAGTTCTAATACCTCCGATTCTTATGCAATTTTAACCATAGGTATCAGACATCAAGCCTTCACTTTATAATAAAGAGCAATGTATATATATATATATATATATATATATATATATATATATATATATATATATATATATATATATATATCAGTTTCTTTAGAGTTTTTTAAAACGCTATTCTGCGACAGAATAATGTATACAATTTCCCAGTTGAACATTTGTATATTTCCGATTTGCATTCAATTTGTGTTCATACTTATTAAAACCCCAATTAAGAAAAATTCGCTGTTTTCTGAACAATTTTCTAGAATCATTTAACGAATTTAGATCAAAATTGGAATGATTCTAGATATAGGGTTAAGTAGCATATACAGGGTGGGCAAAAATAAGGGTCCTATTTTTAAAAATTCATAACTTTTTTATTTATTGATTTTTTTTTTTCGAATAAGTAAAGGACCCCTTCCGAAGCAAGCATGAGCCGTATTAGCCCTAAGGAACGTACCCTCATTTAGAAAACATTATTTTTGCTTAAAAAATTCAAAACAGTGTAAAAAACAATACTTTAGTTTTTGTAAGTTTTAAGAAGTGTTTTTCGGCTAAAATTTGTTTTGTTTATTTCAAAAAATCTCGGAAGGGTCAGTCTACACACACATAAAGTTTGGTGAGTTTAACTTTTATTTTGTGGAAGTTATTCAAATTCAAGTTATTCAAATTTAAAGATAGGACCCTTATTTTGGCCCACCCTGTATATCTTGATTTTAATCGTCATAAAGGGGACATAAAAGTGGCGCAAAACTGTGCCCTTTGGTGAATTAATTCTATTATGGATTAGCGGAATAACCGTAACGATGTTTAATATGTTAGTGTGCTATGTATGGTGGCTGTCCATTCGATTTCAAATATAACCACTCTTGGCGTATCGATGTGATATCAGTGTGAAGGTTCTCAGTGAGAGGCGGTGATGTGGTCTTCAAGCCTGCCAGACTTTTACAGACCATCGATGGTCGTGTCGTTCGCCTTCCTGTTTCCTGATCTATTAAAATACATATTCAGAGCCCTCGTCTACACGACAACCCTTCTCCAACAATCTTCTCTCTGACAAGGCTGCTATATGAATGTTGAAACGTGAAAGTTCTCGTTCAACAAGTGCTGTTTGTCTGTCAGAAAGATAACGATCAAGTCAGGTTCTGACGTTCCAAAAAGCCATTTTAAAATTAAATTTCGGTTTACTCATTACATTCATCCTGCTAATCTAGACACTTAGTTGGTATCTAAACATAAATCACATACGCCAAAAGTAGCAGCACAGCAACAGGATTATCGTGATCAACGCTTGTGCGACACGATGACCACTCTCTGAGTATCGGCGAATTTGAATCCGGTGACAGACAAACAGTCCGACGACCAGTAGTCACTTAAACCGCAGGCATGAGATCGGAGTTTTCCTTCTTCTAGATGCCTGCCTTAACAAAGGCTAAAGAGGGCATCTCTCCTCGTAGTATTGCCATATAGCTATGGCTGGAACTCAGGATGCTTGGCACCAGAGTGTGATCCACATGTCGGTGGATCATACATGCCTCAGATGAAATGGCCTAAGCTCTGGAGGTGTCTGTCAGGGCTGTCTCAATCAACAATTAACCTTTCTGGCAAAACCTTAGCCTACAAGGAAGTAAGATCCAGTTTTACAGCACTGAGCACTCACCGTTACCAAGGGCACATACGTATATATATATATATATATATATATATATATATATATACACACATGTAAACAGAAAGACGAATACATATGTAGATATAAAAAATAACAAATATTATATATATATATATATATATATATATATATATATGAAATAATGATAATAAAATTAATAACAAGTATAATTTTTGTTGTTGTGTTTGCAATGTTATGAATAAATCCGCGTGTGGAACAAGCATCTTCACTGAACGGTTTATTTATTTCTTTTTTCTTTTTTTGTAAAATATACTTATTTTGCTACTGAAATCGACGATTTAAAAATATATCTTTTTTTTCCTTGTTATTGCAATCGACGTTCATAAGTCGCCAGATTACTTGGTGATATAATTTGTGCTATATATATATATATATATATATATATATATATATATATATATATATTTGATTTTATTCCATTAGTTGCGACAAAACAAGTTTTGTTTCATTGGTGCAAATAGCGACAAACTCATCGGGCTGGCGATGGAATTCAAATGGCATAAGTTTTAACTTCACCTTAACGGGAGGTTGAAAATTGAAAATACATTGGAGGGGGAGGGGGACAGAGTTGGGGCTTTGTCTATAACGGTGACATGGGACATGAGGTATAGTTAATTACTACCCCTCAATAACCAGAGCACTCTTCGAAAATGTCATAGAATTCGCAACTCTCCTCTCTAATATCTCGGAAGACGAAATAAACATAATCAAAAAATGTCGAACCACAGTACTAATAAATAACAAAAAACAATGGACAAAGAAAGACCATTTCTCTTCCTTCGATGTATCTATGGGCTCTCTTGACTCTGCCGAGGTAACAGACTTGGTTGGCCTGTACTTACTATACAACCTAACAAAAGATCTCGAAGTCGATTCAATCGGCCTCTACAGAGATGATGGCCTAATGTACGTTAAAAACACAAACGGACAAAAATGTGAACAAACCAAAAAAATAATATCCAAAGAAATGAAACGAATAGGCCTAAAGGCTGAAATAACATCAAATGTTAAACAGGTCAATTTCCTCGATATTACCTTCAACGTCAATAGAGATACTTATGAGCCCTATGCTAAAGATAATTCCTACCCCCTTTATGTCAACCCACTATCTAACCACCCTAGATCTGTAAGTAAACACATCCCGGAATCAATTAGTAGAAGGATTAGCAACAACTCCTCCAATATAGATATCTTCAATAAACATAAGAACTTTTATAATAAAGCACTAAAGGAGAGTGGATACAAAAATACCAAAATAGAGTATATTCCAACTACACAAAATAACCCTAATAGGAACAAAAATAGAAATAGGAAAATTATCTGGTATACACCTCCATTTAACAACTCAACTAAAACCAAAATAGGAAATAAATTCCTGAACTTAATAAACACTCATTTCCCCAATAACAGCATACTCCATAAAATTTTCAATAAGAATACACTAAAACTCAGCTATTGTTGTGGTGACAATTTAGAAAAAATCATAAAAAAGCACAACATGAAAATACTAAACACCCCAGTAACCCCAAATTCTAAAAGAACATGCAACTGTAATAACAAATCAAACTGCCCCCTAAATCAAAAGTGCCTATCAACCCAAGTGGTCTATGAGGCATCTATCTCCTCAACTGAAAACCCATCCCAGACTAACTATTATATTGGTCTGGCAGGCAACAACTTCAAGGAAAGATTCTACAACCATAAACTCTCCTTCAACAACCCAGACCATCCTGGGCAAACCGGACTTTCACTACACTACCACAAACTAAAAACCAAAAAAGAAACTCCCATAATAAAGTGGAAAATCTTGAAAAAATCCAGCACCTGCAAATCAATAAACTCTCCATGTAGATTATGCTTAAATGAAAAACTGGAAATTATCCGCTTTAAGGACAAAAACAAACTCTTAAATAGAAAACAAGAGACATCTATCAACTGTAAACATATTAGACTCTACCTCCTTAGCAACCCACATACCCCACCTTAACCCCACACCAACCCTACTTAACTTCAACATAAAATTAACAGTTTTTTGTTTTTGTTTTTTACAAAAATGAATGATAACATTAAACCCCCACTATACACTACCCCAAAACACACTATAACCCCCTACCCACCCACCCAAATTTACCACCCAATCCCACCCCAACAAGTCATGATGAATCTATAAATATATAACCACCCCTCTAAACTACCAATAACATCAAATCTCTACGTACTACCTATAATGCACAGCCTCAATAGCCTCTCAGCCATACTACCAATTCTAACATAAACCCATAACTGGGACAGCTATTAATACTGATATCACTTGGACTAATCTAATCTCAATTACTTAACCCTTCGATCACTACCTTGAACACTTAATTATTAACTGGTACTTAGTCCTTGTAGTAGAACAAAAAAGCCTACCATCACTTGTCGACTTATTTCGCCCAATGACTTCACAAGTAGCAAGATGGTAATGATGGTGATATTTATCATTATTATTATTATTATTATTATTATTATTATTATTATTATTATTATTATTATTATTATTATTATTAGTATTAGTATTATTATTATTATTATTATTATTATTATTATTTTTTAATACTATTATTATTATTATTATTATTATTATTGTTATTATCATTAATATTCTTACAAACTTGTTATTTCTATTTTTATTCTAATTTTATTTATATTTATCTTTATTTTTATTTTTATTTTTATTAAGGCTTTTATTAAGGCTATTATCACTGCGACTATCGTAGGTATGATTGGCAGGCGTTATCATTGTTATCATAATCGGTTTTGTTAATGCTAAAACTGGTAACACCATGAAACTTCTCTTATAAAATGATTCCACTAGTATTGATCTCGGTATAATATAATCACAATTTAAAAAAAATATAATCACAACAAAATTCACTACAAATAATAAACAAAACATTAAAATAAAATAAATAAAATGCAGAAGTAGCAATTAATACCCTAAATTAAAATTATCAAACATTTTTATCCACATGATAATTACTTATTAGAATTAAAATAAAATAGGAATGACGGTTATAATCATAATTTTATTCTCATTTTAAATTTAACTCACTCTGGCCGTCGCCCCATCTCCCTTCCTCCCACCCCGGCCGAAATTGAGATCATCACAGCACAAACACGTGAAAACCTCCCACGCAATAATTTGAAACACGACTTGGGTGGGTCCTCCCCCCTCCCCTCTCATGTCCCATGTCACCGTTATAGACAAAGCTCCAACTCTGTCCCCCTCTCCCTCCAATGTATTTTCAATTTTCAATCTCCCGTTAAAGTGAAGTTAAAACTTATGCCATTTGAATTCCATCGCCAGCCGATGAGTTGGTCGCTATTTGCACCAATGAAACAAAACTTGTTTTGTCGCAACTAATGGAATAAAATCAAAAAATATATATATTGCTCTGAATTTTCATTGAGCACTCTCATAAACCCGGTTTCAACTTCTTTCGGATTCATACCCCCTGGATATTTGTAACGAGTTAATTATATATATATATATATATATATATATATATATATATATATATATATATATATATATATATATACATTTAGTCAGAATTCTTTCATTCAAGCAAAACCCTAACCCTTCTGTTTGATCAGAAGTTTTTTTTATTTTTTCAGTTTCATATGTGTCACTAGCACTTTTGATTCTTCGTCGAATCATCTTCAAGTGACAACAACAAATGGACATAAAGCTGGAGAAACAAACGCATTTTAAAAACAGCCGAGAACGCGCATGTGAAGTCAGTTAGAGGTTAACAGAATAAACCAGGAGAAAAAATTACAATTTAAATTCCGGGACGCAAGAATCAGCGTCACAGGATGAATTGTATAATTTTAAGCATTTTAAATATAGTGTTACTGGTTTCATACGTAATGTTATTTATTGTAGGTTGCTGGGTTTTAATAAAAATAGCTTAAGGTGTTTTTAATTATTATTTTTCAGAATGTATTTTTGTGTTATTAACTAAAATTTGTTATTCTTTTATATGCTGGTAAATTGAGTTGAAGTAATCTTTTGATTTTGACATAAAAAAGATTTTTAGACAAATTGAAAAAGTAAGAAAGGTATAGAATTCGATAATGCTTGCTTATACTTTATATCTTTCAATGTTTGCTTATATATATATATATATATATATATATATATATATATATATATATATATATATATATATATATATATATATATATATATATATATATATATATATATATATATGTGATTTTATGAAGGCTTACCAAAGCATTTCTTTCAAGACACCAATGATCACCATTAAAGATATTTTTTCTTACAAATACTATTTATTCAAATTAAATGTTTTTTCCTACACGTGTTTCACTACCAAGCAGTTACTTGCTTGGCAGATCATCAGGGAAATTAAATGTCTGGAATACTGGTTTCAACTGCCGACAAAACACAATGTGGCGTTGTAATAGTTGAGGTCACTTAAGAAGAGAAGAGGAAAAAAATAAAAATAAAAATAAAAGTCAAACTTAAAAAGCAAGGAAGAACAACGATAAGAAAAGAAAGTCCTAGAAAAGTCTTAGAAAAGTAGCTTGTGCATTATTTCTTCCACCAAGCCAACAAGCAAGTAATCGGTCCCAAATACATTCAATAAAACCACAAAACCTGAACAATGTGCGATAATACACTTTCACGTTAGCCGGTACAATGATGAATAAATCCCCCCCCCCACAAGAAAACAAAAGAACTAAATCATTCAAGATACCGCTCACAAGTTACCATTCTTACCATTAGTTTTCTGCGGGATTGACATTCAACTCGTCGTGTGTTTATTTCGAAGGGTAATAAATCAACAATTGAAATAAGACTCTTTGAACTCGGACGAACATTTGTGTTGACTTTTCTTTGTGAGAAGTTGGATTTAGAATTCCCATACTATCATTGGATTGGAATGGTAACTTGTGAGCGGTATCTTGAATGATTTAGTTCTTTTGTTTTCTTGTGGGGGGGGGGATTTATTCATCATTGTACCGGCTAACGTGAAAGTGTATTATCGCACATTGTTCAGGTTTTGTGGTTTTATTGAATGTATTTGGGACCGATTACTTGCTTGTTGGCTTGGTGGAAGAAATAATGCACAAGCTACTTTTCTAAGACTTTTCTAGGACTTTCTTTTCTTATCGTTGTTCTTCCTTGCTTTTTAAGTTTGACTTTTATTTTTATTTTTATTTTTTTCCTCTTCTCTTCTTAAGTGACCTCAACTATTACAACGCCACATTGTGTTTTGTCGGCAGTTGAAACCAGTATTCCAGACATTTAATTTCCCTGATGATCTGCCAAGCAAGTAACTGCTTGGTAGTGAAACACGTGTAGGAAAAAACATTTAATTTGAATAAATAGTATTTGTAAGAAAAAATATCTTTAATGGTGATCATTGGTGTCTTGAAAGAAATGCTTTGGTAAGCCTTCATAAAATCACATATAAATGCTCTGTACTCTGTAATCGAGTATCATCGAGCTTGTTTTTTATTGGAACAACCCCGGTCTTCACTGAATGATCTATTTTATAAGTGAAAAATCTAAATCTATATATATATATATATATATGAGGATAAAATGCACGATATATTATATAATGAAATGCTGTGGAGACAGGATGTATGAAAAGACAAGAGGAAAGCATGGAAGCATGGATGAAATGCAGTAAAAATAAGTAGTTCGTTTTCATATATATATATATATATATATATATATATATATATATATATATATATATATATATATATATATATATATATATATATATAAGGTTAATGCAACAAAAGATATAAGAGGCAACTAATATCTTTAATTAGTGAACATCCGGATAAAAATAAAGCTCAATATACTAGATAGAGCATTAATAGCAATAGGTAAAGTGAAAGAATAAAATAAGGTGCGAATCAAATTTTATTACAGTTCAATGTTCAGGTAAAGTTCTTTAAAGTCATGAGTTTTCAAAGAAAATCTTCTCCTCAGAGGACCATTACTGCAATGACATTACTGCAGGTAATAAAAATTAAACTTTGAAAATATATAAAAAAAAATATATATATAAAAATACATACATGTATATAAAACATCAAATATATCGGCCCAACACATACTCTTTTGTAAACCTATACAGTTCATCCAAGTCAATAAGTTTTAAATAGCTCCAAGTGGTGAATGGTGGTCCAAAAACGACAAAAGGTATCCAGGCGGGAAATTCGTTTGCTATCGATGCAGTAGATAACAGTGAAAATTGTATTCAAGGTGTATGCAAATTAATAAAACGATAAAAAAAACGATAGAGAAAACAAATCATATGAAAAGTTCAGAATACTCACTTGGTGTTGAATATTATGATGTCCAAATTAAGGGTTTTTAAGAGCTGATAGGAGTATTATTTACTCCTCTCCAGGAGTTAGGCACAAGGCCAGTTTTATCCTACTCCCACAAGTAAGATGTGACCCAAGGTCGGGTCGAAAAGTGGGGGTTGAAAAGCCAGCGCCCGAGAGGTGAGCACTCTGACCATCAAAAATTGCCTGGGCAGCCCCGTCGGCATTCCCCGGTAGAGGCGCCTCAAGCAGTAAGCTATTAACTTACTCCTCCCCAAAGAGGGGAGGCAAAGCCTGGGAGGGTGGACCTCCTAGAACTGCACAGGACAATCCCATTGACCGGCGTAAATCAAGTCCCGAAGGACAAGACAATACCAGTCTATGGGGTGCAGTATCCATCGGAACAGATACTACACTTTGATCTTAGCAGGAGTAACACAAACCATAACTTCCTGAACATTGAACTGTAATAAAATTTGATTCGTACCTTATTTTATTCTTTCACTTGACCTATTGCTATATATATATATATATATATATATATATACAATATTTTTAAAAATAAATATTAAATTATTTTAATCTAAATACACCGGCGTTTCAAGCGTCTGCTATCGTCAGTATAGGAAGTACCAATTTTAGACGGTCGTCGGGCATGAACCAAGTACAGAATCAGCCTCGACTCTGCAAGCTAGCGCTCTGACCCCACGAAGAAATTATTATCACGTAAAGAAGGGAAATTTAATTAGTGTGTTAGGAGCAGGTCACAGATAATAGACAGTTAAAAGTGTTCAACGAACGTGTATATATATATATATATATATATATATATATATATATATATATATATATATATATATATAAACTTCATTTAGCTTTCGATATTTCATTATAATTATAGTAGAGGATAAAATACTCTGGTTTTAAGTTGAACAAAATGTATGAATAAATCTATTTATTTCCGTCTTTCAAATGCCCGATCATCTTTCCATATCCATTTCCCTTTTAAGAATAACGTAATCTTTATCTCTGTGGATCAATTTAGAATTGCATTCCTACATCAAAAGCTATTTGTCATAATTTCTTGAAACAGTTCTCAATAAACAACGACAGTTTTTATAGAAACAAAAATATTCTTTGAGTTTAAGGCGTACAGAAATAATCCCGTCTTTTACGAATGCTGCGTAGATTTCATTTCAAAATAGAAACTTTTATTCATGTATTTAATTCGTATTCATTACGAATATCTATATTAATAAAATTGTTTGACCATTTTTCGTTTCTCCGTGTATCTGCGTGTTTCTCGTCTTTGCTCGATTAAAACATTGTTATTTTATTTATTTTAAATTTTTTATTTTCTTAATCTGCTATTAATCGCTTATTGTATTGCATCAATGCTAGAAATATAACCAACACAATACACATAAAGTAGAAATAATCTTTTTTTATATAATAAAAGTGAACGTACGTGTGCCCGGCTCGCTTCGATAACCACGCATGATACTTTATTTTTCTGCACAAGCTTTATATTTACTGATAATAATAAAGCATGGGAAAAATAATCCCGAATTTTATTTTATTTTTATGAGCAACGAAAAGGAGGCTGAATCTTAATAACTTATAATAAAAATAAAGGAAGTTTTTTTTTTTCATCGTATAATAGACACTAAAAAAAACTTTTGTTCCTCATATTGTTGTGAATAAAATAGGAATTTATGTACGGACACACAGATAGATAGATAGATAAACTGGAATTGATAGATAGATAGATAAACTGGAATTGATAGATAGATAGATAAACTGGAATTGATAGATAGATAGATAGATAGATAGAAAGAAAGATAAGTAGATAGATAGATAGATAGATAAATAGAAAGATAGATAATTAGATAGATAAATAGATAGATAGATAAACTGGAATTGATAGATAGATAGATAGATAGATAGATAGAAATAATAATAGATATAAACTGGAATTCATAGATAGATAGATAGAAAGATAGATAAGTAGATAGATAGATAGATAAACTGGAATTGATAGATAGATAGATAAACTGGAATTGAGAGATATATAGATAAACTGGAATTGAGAGATAGATAGATAGATAAACTGGAATTGATAGATAGATAGATAGATAAACTGGAATTGATAGATGAGTAGATAGATAGATAAACTGGAATAGATAGAAAGATAGATAGATAGATAGATAGATAAACTGGAATTGATAGATATATAGATAGATAGATAAACTGGAATTGATAGATAGATAGATAGATAAATAGAAAGATAGATAAGTAGATAGATAGATAGATAGATAGATAGATAGATAGATAGATAGATAGATAGATACACTGGAATTGATAGATAGATAGATAGATAAATAGAAAGATAGATAAACTGGAATTGATAGATAGATAGATAGATAGATAGATAGATAGATAAACTGGAATTGATAGATAGATAGATGGAGAGATAAACTGGAATTGATAGATAGATAGAAAGATAGATAAGTAGATAGATAGATAGATAAACTGGAATTGATAGAAAGATAGATAGATAGATAGATAGATAGATAGGTAGATAAACTGGAATTGATAGATAGATAGATAGATAGATAAATAGATAAATAGAAAGATAGATAAGTAGATAGATAGATAGATAGATAGATAGATAGATACACTGGAATTGATAGATAGATAGATAGATAGATAGATAAATAGAAAGATAGATAAGTAGATAGATAGATAGATAAACTGGAATTGATAGATAGATAGATTGATAATAGATAAATAGTTTCATTGTTTCATTGTTTCTCTTTTTACAGTAAGATTTACCTCGCTTCATTGTTTCTCTTTTTACAGTAAGATTTACCTCGCTTCATTGTTTCTCTTTTTACAGTAAGATTTACCTCGCTTCATTGTTTCTCTTTTTACAGTAAGATTTACCTCGCTTCATTGTTTCTCTTTTTACAGTAAGATTTACCTCGCTTCATTGTTTCTCTTTTTACAGTAAGATTTACCTCGCTTCATTGTTTCTCTTTTTACAGTAAGATTTACCTCGCTTCATTGTTTCTCTTTTTACAGTAAGATTTACCTCGCTTCATTGTTTCTCTTTTTACAGTAAGATTTACCTCGCTTCATTGTTTCTCTTTTTACAGTAAGATTAACCTGGCACGTGACAACACTCGAACACCAATTGTTATTGATGAAAATAAATTACTTACTTCTAAACCGAGCAACACCGGGTAGCCCTGCTAGTAATGAATATTTTATAAATCACGAAGATAATAAAACTATTTCGAAACTTTGTACTCATGTGGACTTATTGAAGTACGCAATTACTTACAAGTTTGTCATTTTATTTTCTAAAGACTTATTAATTTTCGTTTCTGTTTTTATATGTGAATATTTTGAAAAGTATTCAGCTTATATTTATTTGCGACAAAAAGATTAAATAAATAAAGATAAAACAAGTAATACTTCGGAATTTTTTAGATGAGGGTTGATAATTCGTAGAATTTGGTATATTCGGACTATTGTTCTCATCTAGAGTATTTTTATCACAACGTTTCGGCCGATGTAACCTCCAACCTTCAGGTGTACTTTGACGAACTAGGGAATCTTTCTGTCAAACTCGGGAATCTGGACGAAATTTCGAACGGAACCCTTTATTTAATCCATGCGGGTAGCATTACTGAAGACTTCTCCTAGTCATGGCAGATGGAACGAGATAAATAAAGGGTTCCGTTCGAAATATCGTCTAGATTCCCGAGTTCGACAGAAAGATTCCCGAGTTCGACAAAGTACATTTTAAGAAGGTCGGAGGTATTATCGGCCGAAACGTTGTGATAAAAAACACCCAAATATACCAAATTCTACGAAAACAAGTAATATGTAAAGTAAAATTTAAAATGCTGACATTTTCGTATTATTTGACAATTTGTATCTAAAATGGATTGCTAAAATAATAAAAGCCAATAATAAAATAAGTAAATTGGTTCGATTTTTCTGGCCACCTTGATTGTGTTGGTGGCATTGGTTACCCCGATTCTAGAAAGAATCGAGCACTTACAGCCAACACTCGTAAGTGAACGTGGTGTTATGGAACCGACTAGATTCGAACTGGGAACGGGCAGGTCGTCATTATGCGTCATCATCCACTCCACTACTTTCATCTCCCCATGGCAATAAAATTCTACCAAAGCATATCATACATGCGTGGGTTTTACGATGGACAATTGAGCACTGTAGTGGCCAGTCTGTTCGACCAGAGATGGACAGAAGATTTCAACTTTACTCTTATATATATATATATATATATATATATATATATATATATATATATATATATACTAACGAGTCACCGCTTATTAAGGCCTAAAGGCAACTCGAGGATAAGGGTCAATGAGTTTGTCATGTGGACGGTGAGATAATATCGTGATAACTGCTAACGATGGTTGACAATGTCCAGAATTTTATTATTTAAGGGAATAGCTCAACAAGAATTTGATTACATTGGACTTGAAAACGAATATGCTATAGTCAGCTGGGAAGCAGTTCGCAGTATTATGTTTCACAGACGGGTAGTTATTGGAAAGAAACTCTGGCCATGGAAGCTCCGTTTAGTTTTAGGTACACATGGGGAGAAAAAATTATTGACAGTGGTTGTAGCTAGACGGGTTTTTGTTGAAAATTTATTACAGGAGTAAACCAAAGATTGGAGCTAAGTCGAGCACCTACCATGAAAATAACGATAGAGCAGAGAAAGACTAGCAACATCTCTTTTGTGAGAAAGGGGCTGTAGGGAAGAAAAGAAGAAATCACCAACTAGATTTCAAAGTCGGTTTTGTACTCTGTCAAGGCAGGAAAGGAGCGTTAAGCAGCACCTCCCCAGATGTGGTAACAGCACCTCCCCATCTTAGGACGTATTTGTATCTCATACAGATTATTATCATTATTATTATTATTATTATTATTATTATTATTATTATTATTATTATTATTATTATTATTATTATTATTATTATTATTTCATCATTTGATAATAATTTATACCCAAACCCAGCCAATTTGGTTACAATTGTTTATAAAAAAATTCATACTAAACAAAAAAGTCCAGGTAGGCGTTCTAATATATAAAGTTATGTACCTTTTTGAAGAATAGAAAAATAACCACATGCATCAAAGACTACTAAACTCACCACTATATCACGCTTATACACTCCAGCGTGTTTTAGTAAATTTGTTATTATTTTTCTCCAGCTAACACTAAATATTACTTTTGAGCCACCATTTTCGCCTCTCCTCAAAACATACGCCATATAGGTGGTAGCAAAACTGTTTTTCCCTAACACTTAAGTACTGACACTGCCCCCGTCGGCCATGTGGAATTAATAAACAACGTCTACTTTTCAAAAAAATGTCCGTTATTATTTGCTATTTGTCTGCTACATAATGCAAAACATTACGCACACATTTAATGGACGCTCTCACTAATTCCGTTGAATTTCGAAAATATCGGATTACGTTCATTCTACCTATTACATATACATTTATACTCATTCCGGTTTTTAGAGAATGAATTAACGAACATAGTTCTTTGCAGTATTTCATCTTCCAACATGGCGGCTACAATTTCATCAATGACTCGACTTCCGAATTAAGTCACTATATCCCAAGATACTCGACAGATTTCATAAAGGGTACATTTTCTGATTCATACATCTTTCACACTCATAATATCCAAAAAATGAAAAAATCCCACCAATTTCTTGGTATAGAAATGACCCAAAACGTGTGACTGGTGGACCGTACATTCGGTGGACTTACGGCGGATCGTACGATAACACGCATGCCAGCTACTGACTAGCTTCGCTTAAATGACCTATTTTTTCGCAGGTTTCATGCGCGCTTTCGTAGGCGAAACGTTAGCAGCGTAGATCGAAGACCGAGAAGTTTATGATTCGATCCCAGTCGTCTCACACATGTTATTTTTTTTACATTGTTAAACTTCTGCATACGAGGGAGGGGGAAGAGAGGCCTATGGACTGAATTTTTAAAAATCAACATTATTATGAAGTTATTTAAAAATAAATCAATGTAATATATAGTACTTTTATTATTGTGAATATCATTCCGATGTGACCTATTTGCGTTCGGTCGGATGTTGACAAATTTTAATTCATTCTTTTCTATTTCTCCCGTGCAACGCTGGGGGGGGGGGCGGGTCCAGCTAGATTACTATAAAGAACAAATACCATACATAATAAGTTCGCCAAATGGAGAAATAAGTAGAGTCAAAATTTCATTCGTCTATCACGCTAAGAAGATTTGACAATCGTTATGAATAAAAATCCAAAGACAACAAAAAAAAACAGGATTCAATAAATACCAATTTGATGTAAAAAAAGAAAACTCGGTTCATAATTGCTTCCATTAGCGATGTAATTATGTAATGACATTTTCTTAAATAATCATACATGTTCTATTTAATGCGAATTATAAAGCTTGATTTTTTTTGTAATTGAAATTCGACCCCTACGGGAATTATTTTGATGTATATGAATGTAATTCTAGCCATAAGAATACGCGTCCAGGGACGAAAAAATAAATCTCTGAACAGAATAATCTTTCACCACTTCTATGACCCCTTACGAAGATTAAAATCAAGACAGAATCTAACTAAACCTTATGTATAGAATCTTTATATCAACTTTGATCAAAATCCATTACATGATTTTGTTTCTAGAAAATGTTTAAAATTTAAGGATTGTTCAAAGAAATCGAAATCACGGGAATCTTACTGAATTGGTGTCTCATGACTGTAGATCATCTTTAATGCAAATCTGAAATATTTCAATTTTCAAACCGGCGATTGTGTCCATGTTATGCCCCCGTAAAAGCTTTAAAATAATTCTAAAAAACTGAAACTTGATGAATGTTTTTTAATTGAACATCAATTTAAAACTATTCATAAAGTTTCAGTTTTTTTGAATTATTTTAAAGCTTTTACGGGAGCATAACATGGACACAATCGCCGGTTTGAAAATTGAAATATTTCAGATTTGCATAAAATTGTTATAATTTCACAAAATCGGATTGTAGTTGAATTTTCATAAAGGAATTTCACTCCCTCTTTGTCCTCTTTCTATAAAACTAAATTATGATAAATGTAGTCCACATTACGCACCCGTACGTTTAGCTGTGTTCCACAATTCATAATGATCGGTTAATTAGTTTAGGTGTGAATCCGATACATAGAAATAAATAAGCATACACACACATAACTTTATATAAATAGGGATTATTAGCAACAGTTAAGGGTTTTTCATCGCGTTCTTTTTGTTTAGAATTTATTTAAGGAAATATTTGTTTTCTTTATTGAATCTCAGTTTTGTTATTTCTTATCGCAATTATATTTTTATACAAAATGTTCAACAAAGAACTTATACCGACAGCTATTCTCTTTTGTCGAACGAGCACAAGGAAAAGTCAGTAATAATTAAGAAACTATATTATACATGTTCGTAATTTTTGGCCCCGTACCAAGCATTTTAGCGTTTCTCATATCGCATGGTGCAGCATTCGCCGGGTTGCGCGGTCTGCATTTACGATCTCATTAAAAAGTCTTAAATGTCTCGTACTGAACTATTTTTAGAAACAATATATATATATATATATATATTACACAATAATTTCAGACTTGAAATTAACAAGCGCATCCTGTTCGTATAGATCATCGCATGTTTTGGGATTATGAAATGCATCTTTCTTTTGATGAATCCAAGCATTTTTATTAGAGGCTTCGTCCGTCCGTTGGTCATACGTTACGTGCGTTGTTCTGTTATGCGCATATTTAATGGACGCATCATACTTGAGATACGTTTGGACGCATCTCAAGTATGATGCGTCCATTATAAAATGCTTCGCCAGTTTGTCAATCTAGCGCATCATTTCATTTTCGTTGGTCTGTCACGTTTAAGTCTAAAATGTCATTTTTGTTGGTCTGTCACGCTTAAATCCGACCTAGTATGTTCGTTGGTCTGTTACGCATAAGTTTAAAATATCATTTTCGTTGTTATGTCACACTAAAGTCTGAAATATCATTTTTTTAAAACTTATGAGTTACCACTTATCAAGGCTCGGGCGCCACTCGAGGATAAGGGTTAAAGAGATCGCTAGTAGAACATGATCGCCACCACGAGAAGACCGGAAACAATGGGTGAGATGGGCAGAAGATTAGTAAAGAAGAATTGATTATCAAAGATGGCGACTCATCAAGTATTTGTTCACATTAAACTTGAAGACGATCATACTGTAGTCGTTGTATCTTGTTCCACAAGTGGGATGTTCTAGCAAAAACACTTTGTTCATGGAAATTACGTTTGATTTTTGCTACAGAGAGAGAGAGAGAGAGAGAGAGAGAGAGAGAGAGAGAGAGAGAGAGAGAGAGAGAGAGAGAGAGTTATTTGATGTGGTTGCAGCTAGACGATTTTTCGTTGTGAATGTTTTACAGGAGTTATCATGGATTGGAGCTGAGTCGAGCACCTACCATGAACATAACGATAGAGCAGAGAGAGACTAGCAAGATTTCTTGTGTAGAAAAGGCTGTAGGGACGAGAAGAAATCATTCCCCACTGGATTGCGAAGTCAATTTGGTCTGCTAAGACGATAACGGCTGCTCCAATCGGCAATTCTCCAGATATGACAGCAGTACTTCATCTTAGGGTGAATATGGCTCTCATACAGGCAGAGGATTGTGTAAGGGGTGCGGTACTTTCAGAGCGGTAGAATGATCCAACCATTTCCCCAGCAACTTTAGCAACAGATTTGATGTAAGTCTTCGATTTCAGGTCTGTGGTGAATGTCAGCCCTAGAGGTTTAAAGAAGAGGGTTTCTTCGAGGAGAGAACCCTTCATTTTGACTGGAGATAAGTGAGGATCCGAGCGTTGGCAGTAAAAAGAGTGAAACTTCGTCTTAGAGACCTTAAGGTCCTGGGTATGACCATAAAAACACATCCAGTGGTGAGCTGTGGGGAATATGGAGTTGCCCCATAGTTTCCATTGCTCCCAGGTACACTTTCGCCCGGAGTGGTAGTAACTGTAAGGGCCCCGATCCATAGATCAAATAGAACCTACTGGCGTATCCAGATCAGGCTGTCTAAAGTTATTTATTTCTTGACTCAAAATGCACCAAACATTGATGTTTTATTGTTTTTTTCTTTGCAAAACTCAATCATGTTCTGCAAACTCCCAAACAAAAAACAACAATTTTCCTCCCTCCCCTCTCCCTGCCTTCCCCTTCCTCACCCCACCCCATTTCAGTCAATCAAACATCATGAACATAAGAAGAACTTGAAGCATAAAAACTTTCACCAAAATGACCGGATTCGGCATTAAATAACCCGAAAAGGGTTGATATGCCGTAGAACAAAACAACTAAAGCAAAAACCATGCCTGGTGCTACCAGATCAGACTGTCTGAAGATACTGGCTTCCTGACCCAAAATGGACCAAACATTGATGTTATTGTTTTTTTACTTTCCCTTTGCAAAAGTCAATCATGTTCTACAAAGCTATAAACAAAAACAATTTTCCTCTACAAAACAACCAAACGAAACACCATAGATAAATATTTGTAGATATATAAAACTTGAAACAGAAACACTTTTACCAATATGGCCGTATTCGGCATTAAATAACCCGAAAATGGTTGATATGCCGTAACACAAAACAACCAAACACTTAGAGACCTTACATTTACAAGTCACCTTTTCCCCATTGCACTACGTGCTTCAAATTCAAAAAGAGAAAGTCAGAAAAATCTCGATCGTAATGCTGGCATGAATAGTTGTGTCGTCTGCATAGATGTTAACGAATGATCTCAGAATATGATTTGGAAGATCATTTATGAAGATCAGGAAGAGGGTTGGGCCCAGAAGTAATCCTTTAGGCACACCGGCATGGAAATGGAAAATGTGTCGCATACAAAAATAGAAATGGAAAATGTGTCGCATACAAAAATAGAAATGGAAAACGTGTCGCATACAAAAATAGAAATGGAAAATGTGTCGCATACAAAAATAGAAATGGAAAACGTGTCGCATACAAAAATAGAAATGGAAAATGTGTCGCATACAAAAATAGAAATGGAAAATGTGTCGCGTCTAAAGAAACACGAGTCAACTGTGCGTTAATCACTGACTCAGATCGTTGGGCACTTGTTGGATGCACGACATTCTTTGCTTGGGTTCAGTCGTGGGGTTATGTTATTGCTTTCACCCAGGAAAGACATGACGTGTTGAGATGCACTAGGCGGCATGTTTGCGATGCATGCGAATAACAGGCTTGCTACGAGTGAGAAATATTTAACCAAGAGAAGAGAAACCACACAAGAAATTAGAAATAAGTCTGGTTTGCATTTGGCCACACAGAATTTGATTCGTTTACTTGAGAAAAGACCTTCCAGATATGGAACCCTTTTAGGCATTCACTTTTTTATGGCCATAGATTAGCTTTTTCAGATAAATATCTGGGTGCTCTTACTGGTTTGGTTCCAGGGATATCTAGATATATTCCAGCAGAGTGGCAGAGGGAAGTCAGTTTGTTGTTTGGGCATCTCATGGTCGGTTGAGGTGTCTGTGCCTCTCAGTAAGAGATGAGCCCGAGGCTTTTAGCTAATGGATTATGTTCAGTTGGAACTGTGTTTTGGTTTGTTAGGGCTAAGAATTCTCATTTGCAGTAAAAGAAAATGCGTATCATTGTAACGTCCAAGAAAATAGAACTTTGTTACTTGCTTTAAAAAGGAGTTGTAATTTTATTTAGGGGGTAGTGTCGTAATCAAGCGAGGACTTTAGACCAGCACAAAGAGCGGACGATCACGGCCTGTGCAGTGAACGCATACAGACGCTTGTTAACACCTGGTATAGTTTAGGTGAGCTGAGTCGGCTTCCATTAATAAGCGGACCGCAGCCACATGTATATCCTGTGATGACGCCGTTAGTTTTGCAGCTTTTTTGCAGGGAGGTGTATCTGTCCCCCCCCCCACATACAGTGCCTGGTATTTCCAAATGGTCACTCTCTGGTATTGACGAGGTTCATCGTCGCTTAACTTCAGTGATCTAACGAGAATTAATGTATCAACGTGATTATTCCTCATATTTGGGTAAAATCCATTACTTGAGAAAAGATATATATATATATATATATATATATATATAAATATAATATTTGTTTTTTTGTTTATTATCTATGTACGTATACGTTTCGTCCCTTTTCAATCAGGACTCATCAGCATAGAGATATGACTATTCACTACCGGTCGTACGATTCGAAACCCTGGATAACAAGTATTTTTCAACTTGCATCCAACGTCTTTAACCGCGCGCCCACTCTCTCTCTCTCTCTCTCTCTCTCTCTCTCTCTCTCTATATATATATATATATATATATATATATATATATATATATATATATATATATATATATATATATATATATATATATATATATATATATATAACTAGTCTGGGCTCTGTATCGAGTAGTATTAACACATCCCTCATCGTGGCTTCAATGCAATGTTCCTTTACAAAGTCGAACTCTTTAAGACAGCTGCCTTTACCGAGTTGTTGACAACGGCCGTGTTGGCTAGGGCGTTGGAATTTGAGTTTGATATATAACTCGTGTTCTGTGGTTCGCGTCTGGCGACCGGTATGGATAATTATTCTCTATATTGACGATTCCCGTATACGTATGTAAATAAAAACAAATATTTATAATTAATTATATATATATATATATATATATATATATATATATATATATATATATATATATATATATATATATATATATAACTCAATGTCTCTGTATATGTGAGTAATGATGTTTGTCTGTTCGCTATAGAAAGAAAGGTTAGAGAATCTATAGAAAATCTAAAAGTGTATTGTTATTTAACATTTACGGACGAAGACAATGGAAGTGTCCCCGAACCTCTAAGTGCAACCCTAATGAAGATATAAGAGCATAACTTCAAATATTTCCCATTTTCATGAAATTTAAATCATATGTATAAAATTCATCTGGGGAAGACTTTGGGAGTGGTGCAAAATCTCTAAGTGCTGTCCTAAGGGGAGCCGAATCTCCTTTAAAAATTCAAATATCGCCTATTTTGATGAAGTTTATATCATATGTATCAACTTCTTCCGTAAAAAGAATTGAAGTGGCTCTGAATCTCTACGTTACCCATAGAAACTCAACTCACCCCACTCGTTCTGCTGAAATAGCGATATCATGTGAAGCACGTCGTGAAAGCACTCGAGATTTACCCAATAAAAACTGATTGATCATAGGGGACCACCATCTGGTATGAACATAACTTTTGCCAAGTTTCATGTGGCTCACAGTCGCAGCCTAGAGTTTCGTATCCAAGAAGACATTATCATTTCAACGAGCCAACAGATTCTTTGTATGGTCTAAGCAAGATATTTACCATCACCTTTTGCACGTCTACTAAACATGCAGCATTGCCTTCATCTGTACATCGATATAGATGCGCACATCTGACTATATTAACTATGGAACAACGATTCTTTTTATATAGCTTAAAAGGAATCAATTCACCGCGAACATGAAAGTTTTTTGATTGATTTCCTCGCCAAATTGTTTTAACGAGTTCAAGTGTATTTGAGTCAGCCTTATTTTTTGGCTGTGGAATAATTATAATGGTGTATCAGCACATCTGCGCAGAACAATTCAAAAGGAGTTGGAGAATGGCGGACGCTGAAGATCAAGCCTCGCTTTCGTCTCAATTACGAAGGCCGTCTTTTCATTTGACTGATCCGGTTGTGAATATCTTACGGCGCATGTGTCGATGGCGGGAAGATGCTGGCAAACGTTCAAAGGTTCAAACATCCTAAAATACGCGCAATCAAGAAGAATAAAGAGTGACAGAGAGAGAGAGAGAGAGAGAGAGAGAGAGAGGGAAGAGAGAGAGTAAATAAAATGTAAATAAACGCTTTGTCCGAAATAAAAACAAAATGTCTGACTTTACATTGAAATGATAACATTTATTGACACACGATACAAGAGAGATGAAAGAAAAGCCAATCATACAAATCATGTTAAGGATGTAAATGCAACTATCGATCAATAGATCGATCGAAAGTTTGCTTCTTCCTCCCTTTAATTGTATCGATCTATTTTCAATCTATATCTAGTCTTCATTTTATTATATTCATTCCCCCTCTGTTTGTCTGTCTGTATGTATGTCTGCCAGTCTGTCTGTCTGTTTGTCTGTATGTCTGTCAGTCTCTGTCTGTTTGTCTGTCTGTTTGTCTGTCTTTATGCATGTCAGTCTGTCTCCCCCCCTCTCTCTCTCTCTCTCTCTCTCTCTCTCTCTATATATATATATATATATATATATATATATATATATAGGTTTTGAAAATTCGAGGTTTTCAGATTCAATCCAAATGGAAAAAGATCGGTCTAATATCAAATTATATATACTTATAAATATATACATATATATATATATATATATACGTCACGTTTCCGACTAGAGAGCTCAATGTATTGAGCGTACGGAGCAAATGGATTTTGATTTGAAAAGTTCTTTCTGTCCGAAATAGCTATTGGCTGTATCACGACCTGTATTTGTGACCAAATATATTTACATTTTTGACCCTTTCTGCACCTCCGTCAGTCTAGCTAACGGTGTTTTGTGAGCTAGAAGAGTGTTCCGTCGGACGAAAACTGATAAGCAAAAACACGAAACACAATACACAGTAAAATAAAAACACAGACAATGATATACATATAAAACTGAAGAAATTTTTATTTCAGAAATATGGTCCTCGAAGGATAAGCGATAGAGTATTATTGTTTAAACGAAATGTGGTGTGATGTGTGTGTCAACATGACAAATGGAAAAAAAAGTTCGTTGGCCAATGTGCGAATATGCATAGAAGGAGATAAGGCGAGTTGCTTTACTTAACTCAGGATTATGTCGATATCCTATTTCATTAAATTCCACGTTAGTTGACAGAAAAGGATGATCCCGTATTCAAATCAAGTTAGCAAGCGAATCCAAGTTTTTCGTAAGAAGGATTTCTCGACCGAACGAATGCTTCGAAATCTATTCTCTAACTGACTTCTTATTCAAATGGTGTTTGGCCTACGAAAGTAACATACTGAACACTATGACCACTCGTATCCTTTTTTATTGTTTTATCTCCCTTTTCTGGGCCGCTCCATTGAAACAAGTAGGTAAAAGGAGTTGCCTACATCCGGTGTAAACTGGGCAAGGGATTAAAAGTGGAAGAAAGGGCCAAGCACGTCGTGGTCAACGTTGTTCACGTATGCCCTCCTCCTCTCTTAGTAGTTGCGTCATGCGAGATAGGCTCGTTCACTTAAGTCGGCAAGAAAATCCTATAACTCGATCGTAACATCTGTAAATGATAAATATCCTAACTATATATATATATATATATATATATATATATATATATATATAAATTTTATACGTACATAAAAGTAATCCATGGACACGTGTTTCTGGCTCACAGTATGGCTAACTTACACAGAGATCTACCACTGGGCCAAGACGCTCTGTGTATAAATATGTTCGATTTTTATCACCCAAGTATTTAATGTATTTCTATGTAATTATTTTTATAGGTGATTTTACGCTGGACTATAGACATCAACATCGAGGGTTCGATCTCTGTGTAAGTTAGCTATGCTGATGACGGCTGTGAGCCAGAAACACGTGTCCATGGATTTCTTTTATGTATGTATAAAATTAATATATATATATATTGACAAAAAATACGGCCTTTGAAGTTTAGGACGACTAATAATGCAGTTTTCTGCATCTTAATCACTTAGGAAGTGAAACAATTGAAATAATAGTAAGCTCAATAACAACGACATAAGGTTTAGCATAATTAAATTTTGATCTTCATCATCGTAACGGTACATAACAATGCTACACAACTGTTCTCTTCAGGGAATTCATTTTATGTGTCCTAGAACAGGTATTTTTTAAACATATTCTTTTAAAATAATTATGTATATATATGTTTGTTTGAGTTAGGCACAAGGCCAGTTTTATCTTACTTCCACAAGTAAGATGTGACCCAAGGTCGGGTCGGGAAAGTGGGGTTTGAAAAGCCAGCGCCCGAGAAGTGAGCACTTTGGTTATTAAAAATTGCCTGGGCAGCCCCGTCGGCATTCCCCGGTAGGGGCACCTCAGACAGTAAGCAATAAACTTACTCCTCCCCAAAGAGGGGAGGCGAAGCCTGGGAGTGTGGACCTTCTAGAACTGCACAGGACAGACCCATAGACCGGCGTAAATCAAGCCCCGAAGGCCAAGACAATACCAGTCTATGGGGTGCAGTATCCATCGGAACAGATACTACACTTTGATCTTAGCCAAAGGTAGAATCAAAGCTTTTTTGTTTAAAACATCTCGTCGCAATGAAACGGAAGAGAGACCGGTAGACGCCACGATTATCTCCATCAATATCTTCTCTGTGATCACGGAAAGGTAGTCCCAGCTTAGACATGACCCTAATAAGCCCAAACGAGTATGTCTTTTGCCATTGGTTGGCAAACATCTTGCTGAACAAGAACCCGCTTATCAATTTTTTTTTTTTTTTACCATCATAAAGGGCTTCGTCGATGGGGGAAAAGTAAAAGTTCCTCAACATCATCATCCTTTTCTTGTGAAATAACATAAGTACTGGAAGGTGTGATCGCAGACTCACAAGATGGTTCACCGAGTTCAACAAAATCATCCTCATCCTTTTATTGTAACATAACATCAGCACTCGAAGGTATGGCCACAGACTCATCGGATGGTTGAACGAAAAGTACAAAAGTACAAAAGTATCCTCATCGGCTTGGCTCAGAGACTCAGGCGTTGAGATCACTGGACGATGTTCAGGAGTCACCAGTGGATATTTTCCGTTCGGAAGGATAACCTGCTGCCCTTTCCGACTCCAACTTTGCTTTCTTCTCCCTTTTCGCAGTTCCAGGTGGGTAAACTCGTTTCTGTTTCCCCTTCTATGCTTGACCTCTTGTAGGCGTATTAAATGACCTCTACAAATAAGAAAAATAAACAATAAATGCAATACAAATGATTTAATTATGATATAATTAAATATAAATAAATAAAAATATGTTTTATTAGTATTACCCCACCATGAAAATAAATTTTATAAATGATAAACCTATATTGCCATTGAGTAAATATATATATATATATATATATATATATATATATATATATATATATATATATATATATATATAAATGTAAGTTTGTAATCCGAGGCAGGAGCAATGTGATATAGGTACCGGAAGGTGGAACAGATGAACAAAAATAAATGGGAAGAGAAAATAAGAATGGAATCTCAAATCAATTTATTAATATTTCACGTAAAATAGATCAAATACCAGAACAGTAAATAGAAAAAAGTTTACTGTTAAGCAATTAAAAAGTTTCGGACAAAAGTTTAACTTTAATTTTCGAGAGCGGAACACCTCATTATCAAAAGATAAAAAATATGACCGAGTGGTCGAAAAAAAAAACGAGATGGAAACAGCTGTTGACAAAATACCGCAGATAATTTATGGTAGGTACGCAGAAAATGAGTTTAGATAAGCTAATTAATATTAATTACTCCTATCATAATTTAATTGTATAATTATTCAGCTTAAAGCTTGTCATCTTATTAATATTTGTTAATTAATATACTTTATTATCTATTATAATTCTATATTAAAATTTTTTTTATATTTGATTCTTTTTCCTTTTACTTTTTTTTCTTTTTTAATTCAATTTCAATTTTAAATTTGCTAAATTTGAACCGTTAATATGTAACAGGAATACGAACGGTCAAGGGGAGGCAAGTGTGAAATCCAGAATCTGGTTAGAATAAAATCAAATTCAAAACCGAAATCAATTGTGAAATAAAAATAAGAATTATGATATCCTAAGAAGATCAAGACTCAATAAAAACGGATGGTGGGGGAAAATTAAGAGATTACACACACACACACACACACACACACACACACACACACACACATATATATATATATATATATATATATATATATATATATTAGATTTCTTGAATGTGAGATGATATATATAATTATTTCCACAATCAGACAACGCCGCAGCCCACAACCTATGAAAAGAAACAAACCGGAAGTCCTAGACTCGAGTTTCGAAACTCGAGTCTAGGACTTCCGGTTTGTTTCTTTTCATAGGTTGTGGGCTGCGGCGTTGTCTGATTGTGGAAATAATTATATATATATATATATATATATATATATATATATATATATAAAGTGTACATTTCTTAATTCATATTTATATTATAAGTAATGTTATAGGGTATAATTATTCCTAAAATTAATCAGTAGATTATATATATATATAGGTGTGGGGTGGATTTGTTAGAGGCAGAGACAAGGAGGCAGAGGCAATGAGGCAAGTAGTGTAAGCATCAGAGAACGCACGGAGAAGAAAGTTCGTATTTGTTATTTAAAGTTGGATGATATTTAGAGATTAGAATGGCTTCCGAAATTCGAAGTTGACCGACATTGCGGACCGAGTTGAGGATGCGGACACTAATAGAGCGATGTGTGTTGCCACATGATATTATGTGTTTGTGAAAGGAAGAAATGTGGGTGTTCAGATGTTCTTTGATGCGTTGGTGCAGAGGCTTGACGGTGCTACTGATATACAACTTCAGACACTTAGCGCATTGTAGGCTGTACATCGTATAGGTGCAGAAGCAGAAACCAGAGTTGGGGATGGGGCAATTACCTAGAGAGCAGGGTTCCGGGGTGTAGTGGCTTTTTTTGGCCAAATGTTGTCGGAGAGAAGTGCCTGTATGGGAGAGCTGTATGTCGAGGTTCTCACTACGTATGGCATTGCGGATAGCGGAAGTGATGCGGTCGCTAAAGAAGGGGAGCTTAAGGAAGCAGGTGTTGGTGAGAGTGTAGTGTCTACGTCTTCTGGTGTTATTGAGGCTGGATATGGTAGTGAGGGGGAAACCGTTGGTTAAGAGGGTCTGGTGGTAGGCTTTGGTCTGCGTTGTTTTGTCGGTAGTGGATGAGCATTTGTTATATATATATATCCGAACTTAATAAATATTTATTACTTAAGTACGAATATATTGATAACATGAAATAAAAACCAATATTTTAAAAAAGTGTTCAATACAAAATAGAGCCTTTATATTTATAAGTATATGCACATTTGAAACTGTCTTAATATTTATATAAATTTATTTATATTTATAACTTAGCAAGTCTAACCGGCGTTGCCCGGGACCATAAAATACAAAATAGAAGAGGTTAAAAAGTGTGTGTAAACACTTATGACTCTACCTCTCTTGATCCGTCGCTCTTTCTCATTCCCCCTTTTACTAGATATCTCCCACCCCTCCTTCACCCAATCAAGTGGGCGAGGAAGAAATTTCGTGTTGCCCGGAAGAAATAAGTTTAAAAATGAAAGCTTATTATTATTTTCAATACATTAAAACAGGAAAGAAGCGATTGTTTTAATGTATTAAAAATAATAATAATGTTAGTCATTCACCTGAGCTTTCAGTTTTAAAAGTATTGCTCCCGGGCAACACCGAGTTTCTTTCTCACCCAGTTTCTTAAGAATATAACGAAATCTATATTTGCTTTAATTTATTCCCGGGCAATGCAGAGTTTCTTATCTACTCCCCCCCGTTAATAATATAATGAAACCTATATTTATTTTAGTGTATTGCCGGATAACCCTGAGTTTCTTGTTTCCCCCTCTCCATCAAGCATATACCACATTGAAAATGTACTACTGTATTATTGCATACAGCTGCTATATCTAGAATAATTAACACTGACCGTCCAGAAACGCAGATGACCTTATCTGGTATACTGTAACGTTTAGGCTGTCTACTTGTACATTAAAATTTGGGTGTTCGATATTCTCACCCAGTTCATACAGGGAAAACTCACACACGCAAACAAACTGTCTAGTGGCATTATAATTGTTGTTGTTGTTGTTTTCGATTCTCGCTGCAACGGTGTGTCCTGCTGCTGGAACATGTCCGTCGTCCGCCACCCACATACTCGCATACTGCGCGTCACCAGTATCATCATCGTTGTATTGGGCTGTAACAAGGATTCTCATACACACTGAAAGATAAGGCAGACTCTCTCTTTTAAATTTGATTACTTTTATTTAGGCGTCAATTTTCTGTCGCTCTTAGAAATGTTTTACTAACGAAGAGAGAGAGAGAGATCAATTTACCACTTTTATCTTAGTAAACTCCTAGCTATCTATTGTCCATTAAGTCCTTAGCCATTCGAGGAAGGGGAGGAAGGAATTTGATCACGCCTGTATTCTGTTAGGGAAATAAATCCCCCTTTTCATTTGTGGACTACATGGAGAAATACGTCTGTTCAGTTTGCTTGAAAAAAACAGACTGGCAAAACTTAGTTTCCCACACAAGAACCCGTGACGTCACAGAACCCTTATGCGCAGGTGCATTTTGACCCTTGTCCTGAGGTCTCGGCAAACGTGGTGGTCCTGTCAACGCTTGTGAGCTCCAGCTGTGAGAACAAGCTTTATTTTGCACTTGATTGTACGAGTCCATCCGCAATAAATCGCGCAAGCCAAACCAAATGATCCCCCACACATACGTCCACTCAACATACGTCCGGCCTCACAGGGCCATCATCCAACAATACAATAATATAACAAAATACAGTGAAAATCTTTCTCCTGGGAAACGCGATGTTTAAAACACCTGCTCTATGTAAGATTCTCTATCTAGTATAGTGATGACCCCCCGAACACCGCCGAGTAAACACACCTGCTTTATCTATGATATTACGCCCTTTGGATTAACCTACACCACTTATAGAATAGCATCCTGTATTATTACTATTAAGGCTCCCGGGCAACACCGAGTTAACTAAAAAACAGATAAATTCTTTATCTCGAGCAATGGTGCGTTTAAACACACTTGCTCTATCTAAGATGCTCAGCCCTTTTCGATTTTTATATGGATCTTACAAATTGTAAAACTGTAATCTTACAGGGCTACTGAAACCATCAAAATAAAATTGAGGATGCCTCCAGGGCGCTACTAAAACCACCCTTACTGAGTTTCTTGCCCCCATCCGAAGAAAAACTAAACAAATGTCAAATAAATTAAAAATTAAATGCCGATACGAAAGAATACATTGAAATTACAGTGTTTTCCCCCCAAAATTATGGCTGAATAACTCGACACCCTCGACGAAATCTGTTTCATAGGCCCCTTAGGGGTACACTTTAAAATTCGACCATTCTTCCATACCTTCCTCGGTTAATTTTACAAAAGAATACACTTTTAGATTTTATCTAGATTCTGTAACCTGTTCTCCATAACGACGCACAAACACATTGAGATTATATATATATATCTTATCTTATAGTAAATATATCAAGTTAATAAGTTAATTCGTTAATCTAATTTGACGAAACTCACAATTAGTAATTAGTAACACTTCTTTAATAGATGATAATCGATAAGTAGATAGATCTAGAATATTTAAAATATGAAACTAATTACTTTACTTTATATTAAAATTGTTAAATTACGAAAGAAAGATAAACGAAATAAAAATACGGAGATAAAACAAAGTAAATATTCAAATATAAAAAAAAAAAAATTATATATATATATTATCAAAACTAACAGTTTACCGAACACCATACACCTAACCAACATTACACAAATATTTTAAACACCAAATCATATATTTAACATAATATTAAAATAAAACTTAATTTAATTTATATTCCCTGCGAAACTGCTTTATTTGCTGCGGTCTATATCTGGCAGCCATTTTGTTTTGTATTATTCTCTACACAGTCGGAGAAGAAAAAAATATTCTTCTTCTGGTCTAATTATTTTTGACAAAGGGATGTCTTTTCCCGAAATATCAAATAGTGATTTTTAATAACCCGGACATCACACGAACAGCTAAAACACTCTTGCTGTTATGTAAGAAAAAAAAAAAAGGAATAATAAATAGTAAGTCTTCTATCGTATTCGAGTTATTGTTATTGTTTTTGTTCCTTTCCTTTCAACTTGCATCTTACCCGGAATTGCATTGCCCACAGCCTTTCAAAAACTTACTACTACTATACCCAGCAATGCTTCAAGCAAACTACCATTCTCTACTATATATATATATATATATATATATATATATATATATATATATAAACTAAATTTTATATTAAAACAGACCAGGTGAACATTTGTTAAAACGTATTATTCTTTTTAAAACGACTCTTTTAGGCCAATATATATATATATATATATATATATATATATATATATATATATATATATATATATATATATATATATTATTTAAACAAAACCATATACACTAGTGTTTCATGCCAAACCTGCAATCAGCAGTATGTGGGGAGACAATCCCCGCTGGTCACACGGTTCAGAACCCCGATACAAAAGTCATGTTCGACTCAGTAGCCGAGGCACGTCCATTGTCTTGAAATAAGAAGCCAGTTAACATCTAAATAGCTAACACAGCGGTTATCTAGCAAGCAGTCGAGAGAGAACTCAATAAGCGTGGGTAGGGTTATGCATTACGCAAAATGGCGGCTTGTTGTCAACTTAACTTAAAGTAATCAATCTTATGACAGCTTTGAATAATTATTCATCAATAAATGTTATTTTCAAAATAAACCCATATACACTAGTGTTTCATGCCAAACCTACACTCGTCAGTATGGGAGGAGATAAGCCCCGCCGGTCACACGGTTCGAACATCGATATGAAAATCATGTTTGACTCAGTAGTCAAAGCGTGTACCACTGCTCAAACGCGCATTGTCTAGAAATGGGAAGCAGGTTCAAATATATAAAATATATATCGATATATAAATATATAAATATATTTAAAAATATATGTATATATAAATATATATATATATATGTTAAAAATATAAATATATATTAATATATATATATATATATATATATATATATATATATATATATATATATATATCAATATATATATATATACATATGAATTAATTAAACAAGTTCATACATATTAGTAAAATGAACTTAAAACAAATATTTTTATAAAAGTGCTAAATACCAAGAAGAGACTTATAAAAAATTATATAAGTATTTAGATCGGCCTACACAAATGCTATTGCATTTCAGAAACCTTGTGCTTCGCCAGGGCCGAAAAGGATTATCTTACGGACCTGACGTACCACAAGTTTTTGAAACGGAATCGAATTTACGTAGCCCGTTCTCAATGTGATATATATATATATATATATATATATTACGCAGGTGTTCTTGAGCTAATCCAAATGTGGGCGTTTCAGTAGACTTTTTTTTCAAAACAAGTCCTTTCAATAATTTGTTGATTTGAAAAATAAACCTTTCTTGGCTACATTAAAGTCACGAAAGAAATCATTTTTAGGAGGTTTTCCTTTTTTGTTATTGTTTCAAAATGGCGGACATCTATTAACTTCGCTGAATCGTCATGTTTTGTTTCAGCCGTAAAACAAACGAAGACGAGACGGAATTGATCGTGATGAATGAAACATTTGAAAAGAAAATTTATACAGATGTTAATTTTTTAAATGTTTTATTTAATCAAACGAAGCGAAAATATGTTTTGTTTTCGCAAAACAAACGAACCATTTTTCTCTTACAGATTTCAATGTCATCATTTGTTCAGTCTTCTTATGGATGAGACATTTTATAACGAAAATAATGGAAAGAAAGGATTTCTCACTTGACTTAAACTTATTCCTTGCGGTCATGGCGACAAACTAATTATTACAAATCTCAAAAGGAAAGACCACTTATATAGAAATGCTGGCGCTTATTCATATAACAATCATCGCTAACACATATTGATACGATTATAATACAGTCAACGTGTTGCTGTGTCGACGAGTATTGTTCAAAGTTTTAATGAAAACAAGTCGTTTGTTCTTTATTTCATATTATTTTTTTAGCGAGGATAACTCCTAATATTGTAGCGATATTTTCCTGGAGTGTGTAAAAATAAGGTAAAAAATTGAAAATTCCAAGTAAAGTCAAGTTAGATGTCAGGACTACGTGGCAGGATATTACGTTACAGACAGAAAGTCCGAAATGATACGTGGCAAAGAAGAGAAAAAAAAGTATTTCTGTTTGGCCTGTGAGCTGACTGTGTTCTGACGTCATTGTTTGCTCCCCCGTCCGCGGAGTGGGCAAGGGGAATCTCACGTGATGTAGAATAAAACATCGAATAACATGACGATGCAATTGGGATAAGCTGTTGTTGGATTTTGATTATTTGTTGCATTATTAAAGAGAAGTAAAGGGAAGAGGAATGCAGAAAACTTTGCTGCGAGAGCTTTTACGACGACTATGACGACGGCTTAACAACACCGGAAGAGAGAGAGAGAGAGAGAGAGAGAGAGAGAGAGAGAGAGAGACGAGCAGCTTTTTCTGTGCACAACACAACAATTGTTGACAATGGCGGTCGAAAAGAACCCTCTGCGCAATCTTACCAGTCACTACAATACAACTAAGTTGTGATTTAGTCATTCGACGAGTAATCTTATTTTGCCGATTACTGCATGCTTTATCTTATGCCAGGCAGTCAAAATAGTCTTGTGTATCATCCTGATCGTCTAGAGGCGCTATGTCGGGATTCCATATCTATGGCGGGTCTGTTTCAGTTGTAGGCGCGAAGGGAAACTGCTGTGCTGTTAATTTTGATAAATTAGCGTCACATCGTAGTAGTCGTGTTGGAATAGAATAGAACAGTTTAGGGGTCAAAGGGGTCAGAGAGTGACACCGGGCTGTAGTTATGCAAATCGTATAACTTCTAGTGGGACCCTTTAGTCTCTTAGCCGACAAGACTCGAACGAGAGAAAACGTGTTTTGTGCACGTTGCTCAAACGCGGACAGCACGTGTAGAGTGACTGATATAGTGAAAAATATTTATCAGCATCTCTTTCTCTCTCACACACACATCGATATACACACGCTCGTATGCAAGTTTATGTTCTGCCCTTTTTTGAATAAACCTTTGTTACAAACTAACCAACACGTGTCGGCGTGTTGTTGTATCCAACTTTAATTCCAGTGAAAATTCACCCTTGGAGCCGATCGTCGGATGACTGACTCAGTCATAGAGGATTGTTGTAGTTTTACGTGGCCGGCACGAGGTTTGTGTTTGAACGCCAACGTATTTTATTTGGTTATAGCTGGCGAAACATTGGACCTCCCCTTGAAGGGGAGGTATATGTACCATTAGTACAGACGAATAATTACGAAAACTCATTCTCTTATTTTTTCAAACTAAGTCGTTGTCGTGGCCCGGTGGGATAAGGGGGAGGGGAGAGACAACCTCAGTTTGATTTTAACTATTTATTTTAAGCCCCCATTTTATACGTTGAAGCTGCCCCGCTTCCCAGTCGATTTATCACTACAAAAACCTTTCCGAATTTCGATGAAGTCACTCCTCACGAGATTCATAATTCAGCTTGGTATAGATTTCCAATACAAGCTGTACGAAAGCGATTACATTTTCGTGCCAAAAGAGACTCCACGCAGGATATTTAGAAAAACAAAACAACGGTAAAGTGATGTTCTTACGATTATGTCCGCACACCAAAATTATTTTTCATGCTGGAAATCATTTTAGGCGCCCCAAATTAAATTCATATTTTGATCCAGTCGCTAAGTATAAAAGATCAGACTTTTCAACTTGCGAGACAGTAGCGCCAGAGACAAGACAAGCCAACACACTTTATTACACACAACTCTTCCTTTTCCCATGATAAAGGGTACAAAAATGACTATTCTCAATTTACCCCAAACCAACAAAAATAATATACACTCACACCCTCTATCATACGCATTGTCATCATATTAGATGGATACACACATAAATCATAGATACTTCAAACATGAAAACATTTAACTTTTCTAATAAAAATATTTTAAAATCATCTGTAAATTTGTATCCCGAATAACAAGAAATACTATGTGGCTGTAACATCCCTGATTTTAAAACCAGGTATAACAACCATAAAATCATATTCAATA
>OY744551.1:18838345-18880845 GCA_963556195.1 Sepiola atlantica | reverse complement strand
ATGTAACCCATGAAAATATCTGTCCCATAAGTTTTAACCTGGAAGGATGAAATTTGTAAAAAAAATATTTTTGCCTATAATCTTTTTTAAAAATGTTTTTGCCTATAATCTTTTTAAAAAATATTTTTGCCTATAATCTTTTTTTAAAATATTTTTGCCTATAATCTTTTTTAAAAATATTTTTGCCTATAATCTTTTTAATATTAAATATTTTTGCCTATAATCTTTTTAATATTAAATATTTTTGCCTATAATCTTTTTAAAAAATATTTTTGCCTATAATCTTTTTAAAAAATATTTTTGCCTATAATCTTTTTAAAAAATATTTTTGCCTATAATCTTTTTTTAAAATATTTTTGCCTATAATCTTTTTAAAAAAATATTTTTACCTATAATCTTTTTTAAAATAAATACTTTTGTCTATAATCTTTTTTTTTTTTTAAATATTTTTGCCTATAATCTTAAAAAATTTTTTTTTTGCCTATAATCTTTCTAAAATTAACAATTAGACCTTTTTACTTAATTACTGCTCCTAAGACTTGTAGTTAATTTGTTTCTATCGTCGATGAAAAATGGTTGGATCATTCTACATCTCCATAAAATACCTCCCTCCTAACGCAATCCTCTACTTTTATAAGAGCCAAATACCCCCGTAAGATGGGGAGGTACTGCTGTCATATGTGGGAGGTGCAAAACCAACTTCGCAATCTATCAGGGGATGATCTATCTCTCTTTCTTACATCCCCTTTCATACAGAAGAGATGTTGCTAGTCTCTTTCATTATGTCTGTATTGTTATTTTCATGGTAGATGTTCGATTGACCCCCCCCCCCCCGTAAAAAAACATTCACAGCAAGAACTCGTCTAGTTACAAACACAGCAAATAACTTCATTTTCTCTGTACAAAAAACTAAAACGGAAATTCCATCTGTGGAACAAAATACGATCAGGCTGCTTCCCAACCGACTACAAGATGGTCGTCTTCAAGTCTAATATTTGTTGACCTGTTCATTTGTATAATCAATTCCTCTTAAGTAATCTTCTTCATGCTCATTCTGCCTATTGTTCCCAATCTTCTCGACGTGGCGATCATCGTCCAACTTAAAATCTCTTTAACCCTCATAAATGAGTGCCCCACCCCCCCGGACCTTGATATGTAAAATTAGTAAAAGAAAAAGGTTACATAAAGTAACAAGTCCAGGGGGACATCGCCGGCCTCTCGCACTACCATATTTTGTTTGAATAAATTGTTGGTTTGAAAAGTTCAATGTTCTCGTGTGTGTAGAATATTCGAAGCGTGTGTGTCTATATTTGTTTTGTGCCACTGTGAATATGCTTATGGCAGAGCGTGTGTGTTCGGGAGACAGTGTAGACATTGGGGGCATATGCTTTTGAAAATGTTATAAGTGGCAAATGAGAAATATTGTCAAAGATGTAAACATTGTTAACAAACACAACACACACACACACAGACACATATATATATATATATATATATATATATATGTATATATGTATATACACATATGTATATACACATATGTATATACATATATATATATATATATATATATATATATATATATATATATATATATATATATATATGTATATATATATATATGGGAAGAGAAGGATGAAGGTAATCCGACGTGATGGGAAAATGAAAAAGGAAAACCAAAAAATGGATGTTTTTTATGTGTACATCAACGTTTCGTCTTTATTTATAAGACTTCATCAGGATGATAATATAGAGAAAAAATGTCATGCAAGTACAGATACATGTAGGGTAGACATATTACACATATGTATATACATATATATCCAGCTTCTCACGCTACAGTCCCTCAAGCAGGCAACAGTTCAATTATAACAATTGAAAATCATATCTTGCATACATATGCTCGGCGTCTCGATGTCCATGCGTCAGAAGTGATCTTGCCTGACGGTGGACAATCTCGCAACAAAACCCGAAGGTCGGCACAACAATAACAAAAGATGATGGGTCAATTACTCAATCAATGAACACATTCTTAATGGAAGAAGTTGGGTTTAGTCAACCGAGTTCGTATTTGCTGCAAAACCACATTGCGGGGTGAGGGTCAAAGAGAGAACCCTGTTGACAAGTCTACGAACATAATTCAACCTAACAATTACTGGCTGATCCATCTACCAATATGTAACAGTATTATTCTTATATGTACACCGGGCAACGGCGGATAGCCCTTCTAGTAAATAAATAAAGTTAATGATTTTTTTTCTGAAAATAAGAATGAAAAAAGAACGCCGATCAGAAGATCAACAAATCAAATTGATGTTTGTCGAAAATCTTCCGGATTTTTGTAAACAGATTTTCGGTCTCGTTAATCGATAAAAATCACTTGAAAGCAGTTCAAAACTTTATTTTAGTCGATCAAAATAACATGTTATCCCGTGTTGTCTATAACTAACAAATAGAAAAGCGGGGAAATAATTAGGAGTCACTTGGGACCTCTAATCTCAATTAAGTATTTCTTTTGAATGCACGGATAGTTTGATTAAATTGCAACTACTAATTAATTAATTACTTAACTAATTAATTAATAAATTAATTTTATCAATAGCTGTGCCATTGTTTGTACTTTCATATTTTTGTGTCACTTTTCTTTCTTCCTTTTATTTATTTTGTTTTGTTATTTTTTTTACTATATGCCGCTTTTGTGTTTTTTACCAAATTATTATTATTTTTTTAAATAGGATTTTGAAAGTTAAATTTAATAATTACTGTATTGTTGTATTATTAAATAATTAATCGAGCAAAATTGTTACAAAACTGTTGTTTAATGTTGTTTTAATGTTGTTTTAATGTTGTTTTAATGTTGTTTAATGTTGTTTTAATGTTGTTTTAATGTTGTTTAATGTTGTTTAATGTTGTTTTAATGTTGTTTCAATGTTGTTTTAATGTTGTTTAATGTTGTTTTAATGTTGTTTTAATGTTTATTTATAAAATTGTATAGAAAAAGCTTCGAAAACTTTTAATCATTTAATACACAAGGATTTGCTAAAAGTTTTAGTCAGAAAGATTTTCTATTGAACAGCTTAAAGAATTTATAATATGTAAATCTTTTCTGGAAGAAAAAACAGATAAAAGATTAAAATATATAACTTCTTCCTACAGAAACTGAAATGTATTCTGGTGGATTTAATTTCGTAATACATTTTAAATATGTTTTTAAATTTTTGTTTAATTATATGCTATTGAATCCGACGAGAAATGATTTATTTATCAAGAAATTCCAACAAGTAGAACATATTTCTGAAGTGAAAGTATTTCTTGATAAATATTTCATTATTTGCTATTTTTTTTTTTGCATATTTTTTGTATTACGTCCCGATATAATCAAAAACAGAGCGAAGATGAGTGACGTTGAATTTTAGTGCAGCAAAAGAGAAGGCCATATTTTTGTTAACAAACGTGTTTGAATCACGATGCGGTCTCCATTCCGGCAAATGTTATTTTCATTTATTTTTGTAACCTTAAAAGAGGTTACACGTCAGTGCCATCATTTTGTTCTGTGGTCGGGATTTTTCGGTTGGTAAAGGCAATCTTCGAGAGAAACCAACCGAAGGTAAAATTCTAGAAATAAAGTTTAGCTGACTCCATTTTGTAAACTGTTAAAAATAAAATCTTTCTGGAAAGACGAAATTATCAAAAAGGAATAAAGTTTCGTCACATAACAAAAAAGCCTTTTATTTCGGCACGACTTGAACAAAACAGAATGCAATTAACTTATCGTTAAAAAGAAAATTTAAGAGAAGATTTGATTTCAAATATTTAAAAAGGATTCAATGTCACTCTGAGTTGGAAGGAGCGCGCTTACACGTCCGTTTTGGTTGTTATCTTGAAGCCAACTCCAATCTAAAAATTCTCTAAACTATGGCTTGTAACCGATTTTATAAAAAACCGTTAAAACCCATGATGCAATGGACGTGAGGTTAAACGGCCCCCGTAAAAGAAGGCGTTTATTTTGCGGAGTCAACGAGATGATTTGATCACTGCCCCAGTCATAATAGAACCAGCATCGGTTGAGGCGATGACGACTTGTAATGCCCTTATTTTAAACATCCGGCACAGCAAAGGCGAGACATGTCGAGTCATGCAAATAATTCTTTTTGCACAATGAGTGATAGGATAAGATTCATGGCAGAAAATCGAGTTATTTGAACAGGCCGTTTTTTGAGTTCAATAAAATAAAGAAGAATTTATCATTTTGGATTATTATTTCGCTGGGCTGGATGCTGTTACGACCCAAATTAGAAAGAAAGCGCTTTTACGGTGTATTTGCGTTTAAGTTCTGTGTAAAGCGTTTTTTCTGCGATTTGTGTCTGCTGCCAGTTAGAAGAGGGTGCTTTTCTTTAAGGCGAGATTTCTCCTCTCAATATTCCGACAAAACTTTAAAATATCTTTATTCAAAGTTTTAACCGTTTTTAAAAACATTTTTGTGGGTCCTGTTTGCGGCCCCGTTGATGTCAGGATGCAAGTGGTGCGGACCTCACCAAGTTTAGACCTTACATATGATAATCAATAAAAGCCGAAACCGATTTTAATATTTGTAGTTTCGGCTTTCCGTGAAACAATTCTCTATTGTTTTCGCCTGAAAAAATATCGGAGTAACTTTAGTCAGTCAGTCATTAGCTAGATGAGTGCTGTCTGTTTCATTTGAACAGATCGCAACATATCAATTTCATATCTTGGTTGCACTCTTGTCTCGAATGCATTTTTCTGTAACGGTGGTTGGTGTCTTATATATAAACATTTTATGTACATAAAACAACAGTGTACAACAGTGTAAAAATTGAAATATAAACTTGTAACATAAGCCCCCCCCCCCTTCCTATACATTCATTCACACATGCATACATCAGAGGGCTCTCAGATCTAATTATCTCTCTTTTCGCCGCGCTAGGGGCTGCTAAGATCGGGACTATAAAAGCTGAAACACCAACCAAGAGATTCCTTCTTCTTTTTCTTCCCTCCTTTTCCGACTCATGTGTACTTAACTCATGCACAAAATCCAAGGTATGTGAGGCACATTCATTCAACTTCTTTACACACATCTGCACACATTATTTTCAGGATTCCTTGGACTAATGTACGCATTTTTAAGCGCACAATCACAACTGAGAGCGAATTTTTGGGGGTTCGCATTATATAAATTTCGGTTTGTTCCATGATTCGAGTATTTGCTTGTACGATAGAACATTATAATGGAAGAATTTTAAATTTACTTATTTGAACAAATTAGTTTTATAATTACTCATGTTTTTCTTTTGTTTGGTTGCATATTTTAATTTCATCCTATTTGTGTGCTGATTTACATGGAATATGCGAGAATCTGAATATTTACAATCCGGACAAGAGTTTTAATTTTACACCCTTGCATACACATAACCCTAACCCTAACCCTAACCCTAACCCTAACACCCTTGCATACACAGTGCACAAATAAAATACACGTTTAAACTGCTAACATTAAAAGGTCAGAATCATTTTAACGATAAGCTTGAATGACACAGTCCCCACATACACTAAACAATCCATTAAAAAAACAGAAAAAAATTAAAAAGTATGTGTGTGTGGAGGGGGTAAGCACTGCTCTAAGTCCGTCAAATCCGGTGGTGTGTGTGTGGGGACTAGACATGCGAGGCAAGCGAACATAAAATGTAACTAGCTTTTAGAAGCTAATTTCTTTTCTTTCTACATTCGTTTAGCTTGTCTCCTTCCTTTTCGCCGTTCCCGAAATAAAGAACTTTTTCAGATAAATGTGTGACTTACAACATGTAGACAAGTGCAATACATCATGTTTGGTGAGGTAAACAGTTGCATCTTGTAGACAAGTGCAATGCTGCATGTTTGGTGAGGTGAATAGTTCCATCTTGTAGACAAGTGTAATGCTGCATGTTTGGTGAGGTGAATAGTTCCATCTTGTAGACAAGTGTAATGCTGCATGTTTGGTGAGGTGAATAGTTCCATCTTGTAGACAGGTGTAATGCTGCATGTTTGGTGAGGTGAATAGTTCCATTTTGTAGACAAGTGTAATGCTGCATGTTTGGTGAGGTGAATAGTTGCATCTTGTAGACAAGTGTTATGCTGCATGTTTGGTGAAGTGAATAGTTCCATCTTGTAGACAAGTGTAATGCTGCATGTTTGGTGGGGTAAATAGTTGCATCTTGTAGACAAGTGTAATGCTGCATGTTTGGTGAGGTGAATAGTTCCATCTTGTAGACAAGTGTACTGCTGCATGTTTGGTGAGGTGAATAGTTCCATCTTGTAGACAAGTGTAATGCTGCATGTTTGGTGAGGTGAATAGTTCCATCTTGTAGACAAGTGTAATGCTGCATGTTTGGTGAGGTGAATAGTTCCATCTTGTAGACAAGTGTAATGCTGCATGTTTGGTGAGGTGAATAGTTCCATCTTGTAGACAAGTGCAATGCTGCATGTTTGGTGAGGTGAATAGTTCCATCTTGTAGACAAGTGTAATGCTGCATGTTTGGTGAGGTGAATAGTTCCATCTTGTAGACAAGTGTAAGGCTGCATGTTTGGTGAGGTGAATAGTTGCATCTTGTAGACAAGTGTAATGCTGCATGTTTGGTGAGGTGAATAGTTGCATCTTGTAGACAAGTGTAATGCTGCATGTTTGGTGAGGTGAATAGTTCCATCTTGTAGACAAGTGTAATGCTGCATGTTTGGTGAGGTGAATAGTTCCATCTTGTAGACAAGTGCAATGCTGCATGTTTGGTGAGGTGAATAGTTCCATCTTGTAGACAAGTGTAATGCTGCATGTTTGGTGAGGTGAATAGTTCCATCTTGTAGACAAGTGTAATGCTGCATGTTTGGTGAGGTGAATAGTTCCATCTTGTAGACAAGTGTAATGCTGCATGTTTGGTGAGGTGAATAGTTCCATCTTGTAGACAAGTGCAATGCTGCATGTTTGGTGAGGTGAATAGTTCCATCTTGTAGACAAGTGTAATGCTGCATGTTTGGTGAGGTGAATAGTTCCATCTTGTAGACAAGTGTAATGCTGCATGTTTGGTGAGGTGAATAGTTCCATCTTGTAGACAAGTGTAATGCTGCATGTTTGGTGAGGTGAATAGTTCCATCTTGTAGACAAGTGTAATGCTGCATGTTTGGTGAGGTGAATAGTTCCATCTTGTAGACAAGTGTAATGCTGCATGTTTGGTGAGGTGAATAGTTCCATCTTGTAGACAAGTGTAATGCTGCATGTTTGGTGAGGTGAATAGTTGCATCTTGTAGACAAGTGTAATGCTGCATGTTTGGTGAGGTGAATAGTTCCATCTTGTAGACAAGTGTAATGCTGCATGTTTGGTGAGGTGAATAGTTCCATCTTGTAGACAAGTGTAATGCTGCATGTTTGGTGAGGTGAATAGTTCCATCTTGTAGACAAGTGTAATGCTGCATGTTTGGTGAGGTGAATAGTTCCATCTTGTAGACAAGTGTAATGCTGCATGTTTGGTGAAGTTAATAGTTCCATCTTGTAGACAAGTGTAATGCTGCATGTTTGGTGAGGTGAATAGTTCCATCTTGTAGACAAGTGTAATGCTGCATGTTTGGTGAGGTGAATAGTTCCATCTTGTAGACAAGTGCAATGCTGCATGTTTGGTGAGGTGAATAGTTCCATCTTGTAGACAAGTGTAATGCTGCATGTTTGGTGAGGTGAATAGTTCCATCTTGTAGACAAGTGTACTGCTGCATGTTTGGTGAGGTGAATAGTTCCATCTTGTAGACAAGTGCAATGCTGCATGTTTGGTGAGGTGAATAGTTCCATCTTGTAGACAAGTGTAATGCTGCATGTTTGGTGAGGTGAATAGTTCCATCTTGTAGACAAGTGTAATGCTGCATGTTTGGTGAGGTGAATAGTTCCATCTTGTAGACAAGTGTAATGCTGCATGTTTGGTGAGGTGAATAGTTCCATCTTGTAGACAAGTGTAATGCTGCATGTTTGGTGAGGTGAATAGTTCCATCTTGTAGACAAGTGTAATGCTGCATGTTTGGTGAGGTGAATAGTTCCATCTTGTAGACAAGTGTAATGCTGCATGTTTGGTGAGGTGAATAGTTCCATCTTGTAGACAAGTGTAATGCTGCATGTTTGGTGAGGTGAATAGTTCCATCTTGTAGACAAGTGTAAAGCTGCATGTTTGGTGAGGTGAATAGTTGCATCTTGTAGACAAGTGTAATGCTGCATGTTTGGTGAGGTGAATAGTTCCATCTTGTAGACAAGTGTAATGCTGCATGTTTGGTGAGGTGAATAGTTCCATCTTGTAGACAAGTGTAATGCTGCATGTTTGGTGAGGTGAATAGTTCCATCTTGTAGACAAGTGTAATGCTGCATGTTTGGTGAGGTGAATAGTTCCATCTTGTAGACAAGTGTAATGCTGCATGTTTGGTGAAGTGAATAGTTCCATCTTGTAGACAAGTGTAATGCTGCATGTTTGGTGAGGTGAATAGTTCCATCTTGTAGACAAGTGTAATGCTGCATGTTTGGTGAGGTGAATAGTTCCATCTTGTAGACAAGTGTAATGCTGCATGTTTGGTGAGGTGAATAGTTCCATCTTGTAGACAAGTGTAATGCTGCATGTTTGGTGAGGTGAATAGTTCCATCTTGTAGACAAGTGTAATGCTGCATGTTTGGTGAGGTGAATAGTTCCATCTTGTAGACAAGTGTAATGCTGCATGTTTGGTGAGGTGAATAGTTCCATCTTGTAGACAAGTGTAATGCTGCATGTTTGGTGAGGTGAATAGTTCCATCTTGTAGACAAGTGTAATGCTGCATGTTTGGTGAGGTGAATAGTTCCATCTTGTAGACAAGTGTAATGCTGCATGTTTGGTGAGGTGAATAGTTCCATCTTGTAGACAAGTGTAATGGTGCATGTTTGGTGAGGTGAATAGTTCCATCTTGTAGACAAGTGTAATGCTGCATGTTTGGTGAGGTGAATAGTTCCATCTTGTAGACAAGTGTAATGCTGCATGTTTGGTGAGGTGAATAGTTCCATCTTGTAGACAAGTGTAATGCTGCATGTTTGGTGAGGTGAATAGTTCCATCTTGTAGACAAGTGTAATGCTGCATGTTTGGTGAGGTGAATAGTTCCATCTTGTAGACAAGTGTAATGCTGCATGTTTGGTGAGGTGAATAGTTCCATCTTGTAGACAAGTGTAATGCTGCATGTTTAGTGAGGTAAATAGTTCCATCTTGTAGACAAGTGTAATGCTGCATGTTTGGTGAGGTGAATAGTTCCATCTTGTAGACAAGTGTAATGCTGCATGTTTGGTGAGGTGAATAGTTCCATCTTGTAGACAAGTGTAATGCTGCATGTTTGGTGAGGTGAATAGTTCCATCTTGTAGACAAGTGTAATGCTGCATGTTTGGTGAGGTGAATAGTTCCATCTTGTAGACAAGTGTACTGTTGCATGTTTGGTGAGGTGAATAGTTCCATCTTGTAGACAAGTGTACTGCTGCATGTTTGGTGAGGTGAATAGTTCCATCTTGTAGACAAGTGTAATGCTGCATGTTTGGTGAGGTGAATAGTTCCATCTTGTAGACAAGTGCAATGCTGCATGTTTGGTGAGGTGAATAGTTGCATCTTGTAGACAAGTGTAATGCTGCATGTTAGGTGAGGTGAATAGTTGCATCTTGTAGACAAGTGTAATGCTGCATGTTTGGTGAGGTGAATAGTTCCATCTTGTAGACAAGTGTAATGCTGCATGTTTGGTGAGGTGAATAGTTCCATCTTGTAGACAAGTGCAATGCTGCATGTTTGGTGAGGTGAATAGTTGCATCTTGTAGACAAGTGTAAGGCTGCATGTTAGGTGAGGTCAATAGTTGCATCTTGTAGACAAGTGTAATGCTGCATGTTTGGTGAGGTGAATAGTTCCATCTTGTAGACAAGTGCAATGCTGCATGTTTGGTGAGGTGAATAGTTCCATCTTGTAGACAAGTGTAATGCTGCATGTTTGGTGAGGTGAATAGTTCCATCTTGTAGACAAGTGTAATGCTGCATGTTTGGTGAGGTGAATAGTTGCATCTTGTAGACAAGTGTAATGCTGCATGTTTGGTGAGGTGAATAGTTCCATCTTGTAGACAAGTGCAATGCTGCATGTTTGGTGAGGTGAATAGTTCCATCTTGTAGACAAGTGTAATGCTGCATGTTTGGTGAGGTGAATAGTTCCATCTTGTAGACAAGTGTAATGCTGCATGTTTGGTGAGGTGAATAGTTCCATCTTGTAGACAAGTGCAATGCTGCATGTTTGGTGAGGTGAATAGTTGCATCTTGTAGACAAGTGCAATGCTGCATGTTTGGTGAGGTGAATAGTTCCATCTTGTAGACAAGTGTAATGCTGCATGTTTGGTGAGGTGAATAGTTCCATCTTGTAGACAAGTGTAATGCTGCATGTTTGGTGAGGTGAATAGTTGCATCTTGTAGACAAGTGTAATGCTGCATGTTTGGTGAGGTGAATAGTTCCATCTTGTAGACAAGTGCAATGCTGCATGTTTGGTGAGGTGAATAGTTCCATCTTGTAGACAAGTGCAATGCTGCATGTTTGGTGAGGTGAATAGTTCCATCTTGTAGACAAGTGTAATGCTGCATGTTTGGTGAGGTGAATAGTTGCATCTTGTAGACAAGTTTAATGCTGCATGTTTGGTGAGGTGAATAGTTCCATCTTGTAGACAAGTGCAATGCTGCATGTTTGGTGAGGTGAATAGTTCCATCTTGTAGACAAGTGTAATGCTGCATGTTTGGTGAGGTGAATAGTTCCATCTTGTAGACAAGTGCAATGCTGCATGTTTGGTGAGGTGAATAGTTCCATCTTGTAGACAAGTGTAATGCTGCATGTTTGGTGAGGTGAATAGTTCCATCTTGTAGACAAGTGTAATGCTGCATGTTTGGTGAGGTGAATAGTTCCATCTTGTAGACAAGTGCAATGCTGCATGTTTGGTGAGGTGAATAGTTCCATCTTGTAGACAAGTGTAATGCTGCATGTTTGGTGAGGTGAATAGTTTCATCTTGTAGACAAGTGCAATGCTGCATGTTTGGTGAGGTGAATAGTTCCATCTTGTAGACAAGTGCAATGCTGCATGTTATGGGGGGTGAATAGTTCCATGTTGTAGACAAGTGTAATGCTGCATGTTTGGTGAGGTGAATAGTTCCATCTTGTAGACAAGTGTAATGCTGCATGTTTGGTGAGGTGAATAGTTCCATCTTGTAGACAGGTGTAATGCTGCATGTTTGGTGAGGTGAATAGTTGCATCTTGTAGACAAGTGCAATGCTGCATGTTTGGTGAGGTGAATAGTTCCATCTTGTAGACAAGTGTAATGCTGCATGTTTGGTGAGGTGAATAGTTCCATCTTGTAGACAAGTGTAAGGCTGCATGTTTGGTGAGGTGAATAGTTCCATCTTGTAGACAAGTGTAATGCTGCATGTTTGGTGAGGTGAATAGTTCCATCTTGTAGACAAGTGCAATGCTGCATGTTTGGTGTGGTGAATAGTTGCATCTTGTAGACAAGTGTAATGCTGCATGTTTGGTGAGGTGGATAGTTGCATCTTGTTGACAAGTGTAATGCTGCATGTTTGGTGAGGTGAATAGTTGCATCTTGTAGACAAGTGTAATGCTGCATGTTATGGGGGTGAATAGTTCCATCTTGTAGACAAGTGCAATGCTGCATGTTTGGTGAGGTTAATAGTTGCATCTTGTAGACAAGTGCAATGCTTCCTGTTTGGTGAGGTAGATAGTTGCATCTTGTTGACAAGTGCAATACTGCATGTTTGGTGAGGTGGATAGTTGCATCTTGTTGACAAGTGCAATACTGCATGTTTGGTTAGGTGAATAGTTGCATCTTGTAGACAAGTGCAATGCTGCATGTTTGGTGAGGTGAATAGTTGCATCTTGTTGACAAGTGCAATACTGCATGTTTGGTGAGGTGGATGGTTGCATCTTGTTGACAAGTGCAATTCTGCATGTTTGGTGAGGTGAATAGTTGCATGTTGTTGACAAGTGCAATGCTGCATGTTTGGTGAGGTGGATAGTTGCATCTTGTTGACAAGTGCAATACCGCATGTTTGGTGAGGTGGATAGTTGCATCTTGTTGACAAGTGCAATACTTCATGTTTGGTGAGGTGAATAGTTGCATGTTGTAGACAAGTGCAATGCTGCATGTTTTGTGAGGTGAATAGTTGCATCTTGTTGACAAGTGCAATACTGCATGTTTGGTGAGGTGGATAGTTGCATCTTGTTGATAAGTGCAATACTGCATGTTTGGTGAGGTAGATAGTTGCATCTTGTTGACAAGTGCAATACTGCATGTTTGGTGAGGTGGATAGTTGCATCTTGTTGACAAGTGCAATACTGCATGTTTGGTTAGGTGAATAGTTGCATCTTGTAGACAAGTGCAATGCTGCATGTTTGGTGAGGTGAATAGTTCTATTTCGTAGACAAGTGCAATGCTGCATGTTTGGTGAGGTGAATAGTTGCATCTTGTTGACAAGTGCAATGCTTCATGTTTGGTGAGGTGAATAGTTTCATCTTGTAGACAAGTGCAATGCTGCATGTTTGGTGTGGTGAATAGCTGCATCTTGTAGACAAGTGCAATGCTGCATGTTTGGTTAGGTGAATAGTTGCACATTGTAGACAAGTGCAATGCTGCATGTTTTGTGAGGTGAATAGTTGCATCTTGTTGACAAGTGCAATACTGCATGTTTGGTGAGGTGGATGGTTGCATCTTGTTGACAAGTGCAATACTGCATGTTTGGTGAGGTGAATAGTTGCATGTTGTTGACAAGTGCAATGCTGCATGTTTGGTGAGGTGGATAGTTGCATCTTGTAGACAAGTGCAATACTGCATGTTTGGTGAGGTGGATAGTTGCATCTTGTTGACAAGTGCAATACTTCATGTTTGGTGAGGTGAATAGTTGCATGTTGTAGACAAGTGCAATGCTGCATGTTTGGTGAGGTGGATAGTGGCATCTTGTTGACAAGTGCAATACTGCATGTTTGGTGAGGTGGATAGTTGCATCTTGTTGACAAGTGCAATACTGCATGTTTGGTTAGGTGAATAGTTGCATCTTGTAGACAAGTGCAATGCTGCATGGTTGGGTGAGGTGGATAGTGGCATCTTGTTGACAAGTGCAATACTGCATGTTTGGTGAGGTGAATAGTTCCATCTTGTAGACAAGTGTAAGGCTGCATGTTAGGTGAGGTGAATAGTTCCATCTTGTAGACAAGTGTAATGCTGCATGTTTGGTGAGGTGAATAGTTCCATCTTGTAGACAAGTGCAATGCTGCATGTTTGGTGTGGTGAATAGTTGCATCTTGTAGACAAGTGTAATGCTGCATGTTTGGTGAGGTGGATAGTTGCATCTTGTTGACAAGTCTAATGCTGCATGTTTGGTGAGGTGAATAGTTGCATCTTGTAGACAAGTGTAATGCTGCATGTTATGGGGGTGAATAGTTCCATCTTGTAGACAAGTGCAATGCTGCATGTTTGGTGAGGTTAATAGTTGCATCTTGTAGACAAGTGCAATGCTTCCTGTTTGGTGAGGTAAACAGTTGCATCTTGTTGACAAGTGCAATACTGCATGTTTGGTGAGGTGGATAGTTGCATCTTGTTGACAAGTGCAATACTGCATGTTTGGTTAGGTGAATAGTTGCATCTTGTAGACAAGTGCAATGCTGCATGTTTGGTGAGGTGAATAGTTCTATCTCGTAGACAAGTGCAATGCTGCATGTTTGGTGAGGTGAATAGTTGCATCTTGTAGACACGTGCAATGCTGCATGTTTGGTGTGGTGAATAGCTGCATCTTGTAGACAAGTGCAATGCTGCATGTTTGGTTAGGTGAATAGTTGCACATTGTAGACAAGTGCAATACTGCATGTTTGGTGAGGTGGATGGTTGCATCTTGTTGACAAGTGCAATACTGCATGTTTGGTGAGGTGAATAGTTGCATGTTGTTGACAAGTGCAATGCTGCATGTTTGGTGAGGTGGATAGTTGCATCTTGTTGACAAGTGCAATACCGCATGTTTGGTGAGGTGGATAGTTGCATCTTGTTGACAAGTGCAATACTTCATGTTTGGTGAGGTGAATAGTTGCATGTTGTAGACAAGTGCAATGCTGCATGTTTGGTGAGGTGAATAGTTCCATCTTGTTGACAAGTGCAATACTGCATGTTTGGTGAGGTGGATAGTTGCATCTTGTTGATAAGTGCAATACTGCATGTTTGGTGAGGTAGATAGTTGCATCTTGTTGACAAGTGCAATACTGCATGTTTGGTGAGGTGGATAGTTGCATCTTGTTGACAAGTGCAATACTGCATGTTTGGTTAGGTGAATAGTTGCATCTTGTAGACAAGTGCAATGCTGCATGTTTGGTGAGGTGAATAGTTCTATTTCGTAGACAAGTGCAATGCTGCATGTTTGGTGAGGTGAATAGTAGCATCTTGTTGACAAGTGCAATGCTTCATGTTTGGTGAGGTGAATAGTTTCATCTTGTAGACAAGTGCAATGCTGCATGTTTGGTGTGGTGAATAGCTGCATCTTGTAGACAAGTGCAATGCTGCATGTTTGGTTAGGTGAATAGTTGCACATTGTAGACAAGTGCAATGCTGCATGTTTGGTGAGGTGAATAGTTGCATCTTGTTGACAAGTGCAATACTGCATGTTTGGTGAGGTGGATGGTTGCATCTTGTTGACAAGTGCAATACTGCATGTTTGGTGAGGTGAATAGTTGCATGTTGTTGACAAGTGCAATGCTGCATGTTTGGTGAGGTGGATAGTTGCATCTTGTAGACAAGTGCAATACTGCATGTTTGGTGAGGTGGATAGTTGCATCTTGTTGACAAGTGCAATACTTCATGTTTGGTTAGGTGAATAGTTGCATCTTGTAGACAAGTGCAATGCTGCATGGTTGGGTGAGGTGGATAGTGGCATCTTGTTGACAAGTGCAATACTGCATGTTTGGTGAGGTGAATAGTTCCATCTTGTAGACAAGTGCAATGCTTCATGTTTGGTGAGGTGAATAGTTGCATGTTGTAGACAAGTGCAATGCTGCATGTTTGGTGAGGTGGATAGTTGCATCTTGTTGACAAGTGCAATACTGCATGTTTGGTGAGGTGAATAGTTGCATCTTGTAGACAAGTGTAATGCTGCATGTTTGGTGAGGTGAATAGTTGCATCTTGTAGACAAGTGCAATGCTGCATGTTTGGTGAGGTGGATAGTTGCATCTTGTCGACAAGTGCAATGCTGCATGTTTGGTGAAGTGTATAGTTTCATCTTGTAGACAAGTGCAATACTGCATGTTTGGTGAGGTGAATAGTTGCATCTTGTAGACAAGTGTAATGCTGCATGTTTGGTGAGGTCAATAGTTGCATCTTGTTGACAAGTGCAATACTGCATGTTTGGTGAGGTGGATAGTTGCATCTTGTCGACAAGTGCAATACTGCATGTTTGGTGAAGTGTATAGTTGCATCTTGTAGACAAGTGCAATACTGCATGTTTGGTGAGGTGAATAGTTGCAATACACGAAGACAACAGACTTGCAATGGGAGAAATATTTCGAGAAGAGAGACAACCTAAGAAATGGGTTGATTTCTTTGAAATAGTAATGTCTTCTTGGATACGAGATTTTATGCTGTCTTTGTGAGTCAATTGGGCATTGGAAAAATAAATGCCCTTTCAAATGCTGGTCACCTTGGACCATACGTTTTCGTGTCTATTAGCCTTTTCAAGTAGGCTGACTATTTTAAATGCCACCAATATCTCTATCAGCAGATCGGACAAGGATGTTAGTTAGGTTTCTGTGGGTCTCAAGGGTAGATGGATCTTTGGGCCTAAGCTGATGGTCTATTTATATTCGGTAGATCTAGTTTTGATTCGGTTGTGCCCAGAGTTCTGATTACACGCCTGTCGTCTGGTGAATATGTAACATTGTAACCTATTAAAATAAAACATCGTTACTTGTTGAAAACTGGAGTTGTAGTTTTGTTTACAGGGAGCCCTTTTTTATCAAACAATGACAGAGATCACTGATTGTCATTGCGATCGGCATCAGAATCGTGCACTGAGTTCAGACAACGATAAAAAGTGAACACACGCATACCCATACAGAGTGGCCCTTTTGGCGGAGTTGGACTGAAATAAAAGATGCCCAAAGAGGCTTAATGCTTAAATAACGAAATTACTTCGTCCATGAAAATAACCAATGAATTATTATTTATACACTCAGAGATATCTGAATTTTCCCGAACGGCTTCCATACCTTTTTACCCCCTTTAAATGAAACTAAATTTAACTAAATATAGCCCGCATTACGATACCTAACGCTTTTCAGCTGCCGTGTTAAAATCCATAATGATCCTTTAATTAGTTTAGGAGTGAAAAGATCTAGCTGATTTTCTCTCTTCTAATCTGATGCATGTGGTGTACTGGGGAAACAAGTGTTTTGTGACCTTTTACACCGCCAAAACTAAGCTTCTCTCCTTTCACCACCAACGCTCAGGTCCTTGTTTTACCCCGGTTGAAAGAAATAGATCCATCATATGATGAAATTAAATCTGAGGCATCTGAATTTTCACAAAGCTTTTGCACTCCCTTTTTACCTTCTTTGCACTAAACTAAATATAGCCCACATTACTGTCTCTTACGCCTAGCAGTTGTGTTAATGATTGATTAATTAGTTTAGGATTGACTCCTGTACATGCAAATATCTAAACATATAAACCTATATAGATAGAAATATAAATATATTAACATAAAGTTAGGGATGTATATACTGAATTTACTTTTATGTAAAGAGGGGAAAATTTTATGCAATTTAAACAATGGATATTAGACATAAATTATTAAATGTTCCCTAAATTTGAGCTTCTTTGAAATATTTTTAAAGTGTCTTTAGGCCCCCCCCTCCCTATATAGACATACACTCCTGTTGTAAAATGTGAATATTTCAGATTTGCATTGAACTTGAGTCATAGTCATGAGACACTAACTATGTAGTATCTGTTATATTGTCATGAGACAATCGTCCTAGGCGTTACCTCATACGTTGTCCCAATCGGTTGTTCATTAGCAAACTCAACACTTACACACACACACACACACACACACATATATATATATATATATATATATATATATATATATATATATATATATATATATATATATACTAGTAAAATTATGCGACCGGAGGAGGAGCATATTATTGCTAATAAATATGAAAAATATAAGTCTTTATTAAATTTGTGGCGTTCCTATAACGATGACACTCTAGGCGTAGACAAATATCACCCCTCACTCCTATCGCGTTTATGTTGATAGAAAACGTCGATAGAAAACGAGGATAAATATTGACATTATTTCGATCATGTCGCCCACCACCACCCATGGTTTCCAACTCCCGTCTTGGCTTTTATACTACAAATCCGATCCTCTATTGACGTATCGAATTGGAATGTGAACACGTCGAAGCTTAAATGTCGGTGGTCGGCATCTAGTCCCACCGGTAGTAACCGGATGCCTACCAAACAGATAATGGAAGACCCTGTCAGTTGGCAATAAGTCACACTTCCGTTGTAGACAGGAGAAGAGGAGAAGAAGAGAAGAAAAAATACACATACACAGGAAGTCGTATTAGAGTCTCTATGAGCATGCGTATAGAAAAGCTAAGAATTGAGTAACTGGTGCCAACTGTATTTCCCCTTTTCGAACAATAGGCGCTGAGCAGCACGTCACTTCTCAGCCAAGTAGATCTTAGATTTCGCAACAAAGTTACTATCCACACGGGACACGTTTTGCAGCGCACAAGTGAGATTATCTTCTTCGATTTGTATTGGTATTTGCAATAAAAGTTTATAAACAAAATGGCGTTCATGTGAAGTAAAAGTTAAATTATTTTATTTGTATTTGGCATTATCTCTAAAATCGTTTGACAAAATACATTTCATAACTATACACGCATGCGCACACACTTTAATTCTCTCCTCTTTTCTCTCATTAATCGGGAGAGGTACCGACTGTCAACTTGATAGTTGAAGGTACGATCTTTGGCTCTGATGCGGTGCTAGTCTAGCCGCATTGAAGAGCAGTGATACGGTGAAACAGCCTGTATGTGGATGACTATATATATATATATATATATATATATATATATATAAAGAGGTGTACTAAAAGCGAACTTTTAGGAAAGGTAAAACCCTATTGTGAAGAGTATACAGCTCAATATCCAGGATAGAGCAGGTAGAAATGAAGGAGAATGGAAAGGAATTAGAGAAAGCAAAAGCCAAATAAAAATTGCCTTTTTGCGGAATATACCTTGCTTTGAACTTTTGAATTGAATTTTGATTTGGCTTTTGCTTTCTCTAATTCCTTTCCATTCTCCTTCATTATATATATATATATATATATATATATATAGTAATCTACAAACCCTCACAAAACAACTATAGGTATTCTTAATTCGCATATTTATGATATATCTAAATGAATAAATGCGAAGGTTTTTTTCCACGTGTCCAAACTATGTTCACAACAGAACGGCTTATGCTCATGTAATTCTATGACACAACATATTATTTACATTTTACCAGGAGGAAGTTAGACACAAGGTCAAGTGTGGTTGTGAAAAGTCAGCGCACTAGCGTAAGCGCATTTCCGGTAAAGGCGCCTATAGCGATTAAAAATAAACTACACCATTCTCATAGAGAAGGTAAAGCCTGGGAGGGTCTACCTAATAGGACTTAGCATAAGAATACCGACAACAGCAAAGCCATTGTCAGACTTATTTATGTCTTCATAAGATCCTTTAAACACTAAATCTTAGACATTTTCGAGAATCAAAATCATGCAATGGATTTTGATCAAAATTGGAATACGGATTCTAAGCATAAGGTATAGACTCATTATATATTGATTTTAATCTTCGTAAGGGGACATGAAATTGGTGCAAAACTGTTCAGTTCGAAGAATAAATTTTACTCATCTGGGACTGGCATTTTTCTAATAGTAGTGGTAATATATATATATATATATATATATATATATATATATATATATATATATATATATATATATATATATATATATATACAGGGTGGGCCAAAATAAGGGTCCTATCTTTAAATTTGAATAACTTGAATTTGAATAACTTCCACAAAATAAAAGTTAAACTCACCAAACTTTATGTGTGTGTAAACTGACCTTTCCGAGATTTTTTGAAATAAACAAAACAAATTTTAGCCGAAAAACACTTCTTAAAACTTACAAAAACTAAAGTATTGTTTTTTACACTGTTTTGAGTTTTTTAAGCAAAAATAATGTTTTCTAAATGAGGGTACGTTCCTTAGGGCTAATACGGCTCATGCTTGCTTCGGAAGGGGTCCTTTACTTATTCTAAAAAAAAAATTTTTTTTAAATCAATAAATAAAATGTTATGAATTTTTAAAAATAGGACCCTTATTTTTGCCCACCCTGATTCATAAGTCACTTAGCTATTTATGTTTGAAATTCTAAAGTTAAAAAAAACGGTAATACAAAACAGAAAGTTTATTCAACAAATTTATTTATGGGAGTTTTCAATTACAGCAAATTTTCAAAATTTCCACCTTCGTTCTGCAGTGCATAGCTCCATTCTTTTTTTGCAAGGAATTTACGACTCTTTGTAGCATATTTGATTGATTCATTTTAACAAACTCGGCAGTGATTTTTGATTTGAGGTCGTCATAGCCTTTCAACAAGTGTGGGAGATTCATCACATTTGGCCATATGAATAACAATAAAAAGTCGCACTTCAATTGTAAATGACATACTGCCTGAAAAAAAAGCACATATGATGATTTACACAACATTAAATGAATAAAAATAAATATATATAGAAACAAATATATAAACGAACAAATTTAAAATAACAAATAACAGTAATTAGAGAATAAGATAACAATTATCAAAAGTTCATAGTATGTTTGTGCTTCATATGGTAATCATTTTTAATAGCAAAGTGCTTTATGAATCACCCTGTATATATATATATGTATATATGATATTATATTAATATTTATAAATGAATATTAAATTATATTTACCTACATATGATGTCGATTCGAGCTTTTTTACTCCCATCATTGACGGGAAGTGATAATTTCAGAAGGTCAGGAGGCGCTAACCCTTTGACTCCGCATACTTATCTCACGGGCATGAGAGATTATCCCGTGATACGGAGAATTTAAGTTATATTTATGCCGATTACAGCGTAAACATCAAGACAGACGAGAGAACTCAACGAACTTACTCGGAGTCTTGTTTTGTAGCTAAGTGAATGTCTATTTTAAATATCTCCTAACAGTGCTGAACTTTAATTTTCTTAAAGGGGTTTAATAATTATATTTACAAATTTATATTAAATTATATTTACCTACGTCATTTCCAGCTGTTTTACTCTCATCATTTTGGGAAGTGATAATTGTTGACGGTTATAAGGCGCGAACCTAGTTCACAGAGCCACATTTGACTCCGCACGCTTACACTCTATGAAATTATCACATGATACTGAGAATTGAAGTTATATTTATGCCGATTACAGCGGAAACATCAAGAAAAGCTAGAGAACTACACGAATTTACTCGGAGTCTTGCTATATATATATATATATATATATATATATATATATATATATATATATATATATATATATATATATATATATATATATATATATATATATATTAGAGGAAGCATTATTATAATCAATGAAACAGACGAGTGGAAAAAAAAAGGAAAATTGTTAAAATTACTTTAAGGGTAAATCTCTCAACGTTATGGTGGCTTTGAATCATTAAAGATCTTTAACTGATGCTTCAAAATCTTTTGTCTACACAGGCTAGGTCGACAGTTGTTAATGACTAACGCCTCAATAATATTGAGATGGTAGTTCGACCTGGCACTGTGTAAAACAGAAAACCACCCATCGGAATAGTTGTCAGAACAACTATTTGTACTAACGAGGTGATTACCGATGGCTGATTCCTGTGCCTGGAAGTTCCCGGATGATCTCGAAACCTTGTGTAGGCGAATATCACGTGGTATGTGTTGGGATATTCTAAATTCTAATCTTTGGGATGTCTTGCCAACGTAGTCAGCTCCACACTGACACATGAATAACGTTCATAGATTTACCCTTTTTTCCCTCTAAATCGTTTCCTCCAACTGAAATAAGTTTTTTCCCCTCATATCTCATTCGACTTTTAGTTTTTAATTTACCATTCTGACGTTTCCTCTCAGAGGGTCAGACGATAAGGCCTTAAAGTAATTTTAACAATTTTCCTTTTTTTCCACTCGTCTGTTTCATTGATTATAATAATGCTTCCTCTAAAATTGATCCTACGATTCTGTTGTACACGAAATTTACTCACATATATATATATATATATATATATATATATATATATATATATATATATATATATATATATATATATATATATATATATATATACAATTAGAAATATGTGTTTTTATCTACATACGTATACGTTTGATCCTTATGGGAATCGTCTGTGTAGATAAGAATTATTCACACCGATGGCCGGGCTCGAACCCCGTAACTCGAGTTCCAACGTATTTGCATACACGGCCGTCACCAATAACTCGGTAAATCAACGAGAGATTAATCCTACTTCGAGGCAGCTGATGTAAAGAGTTCAAATTTTAAAAAGAATATTACACTGAAGCCTCGTCGCGTTAGATTCAGTAGGTGTTTATAGAAGATGCGATGAGTGTAACACAAATTAAGGAGTGGTTTAACCGATTCAAAAATGGCCGCACACCAGCAAAGAGTGACCAGCGTTCTGGCAGGCCCCAAACTGCTCGGAGTGCAGCTGATGTTTAGAGGGTGCGAAAAAAGATATAATGCGGAATGTAACGGCGGAGATGGACACAGTTGTTTCCGGCAGTGGATGAATCGGTGGGCTAAGTGTGTGCAAGCGCAAAGGGGCCTACTTTGAAGGGGATTAGGGTCCCAACCCAGTCACGTATTTTTAATATTTTTCTGGCCTAAGGTCAGATACCTTTTAGATAGCCCTCGTATATATATATATATATATATATATATATATATATATATATATATATATATATATATATATATATATATATTAGTATTTCATGTATCCACATAACATTTTATAAGGAGATATAATTTTTTATGTATCAATTTTCAGTATTTACTTCAACAGTGCTAGATACGTAAGTAGAGCTAGGTAGTAAGCTATGAAAATATATTTATGGCAATTAAACTACACAGAGGCTTCCGCGTTTCATGCCCGGGGGGAATCTTCAGGCTAAAATGAAGCCTGAAGATCCCACTCCCCCGGGGATGAAACGCTACCGCCTCTGTGTAGCTTAATTGCCATAAATATATTTTATAGCTTACTATATATATATATATATATATATATATATATATATATATATATATATATATATATATATATATATATATATATATAAATATATTTATACACACACACATACATATATATATATATATATATATATATATATATATATATATATATATATATATATATATGTTTACAATGTACAGAGTAGTGTACAGGAACCAATGTTTACCAAGGCTGTATCTGCCAAGAGGAACAGGGGGTATGGGTCTCTCAGACATTGACCTTCAACATCGAGCACCTATTGTGAGCACCGGCCAATATCTGATGAGCTCCCAGAACCCAAACCTTATGATGATATGCCAACATCAAGAAACATGAGCAAGCAGAACAACCTCTATCACAAAACTGGCCAAACATTTTGGACAGGACTGTCTTACAAATGAGGCAGAAACAGACAACAATCCTGCCACAGAAATAGCCCGCAAATACCGCCAGAAATACACCAGAAAACTGGAAGAATGGGCTAACCAACAACGTGCTAAGTATTTCCTAGATGAATTATCCCAGGAATATATAGATAAGGAAGGCTCTGTAGACTGGCTGAAAAGAGGATCTCTCTACTATGACCAGGAGAGAATGATAATGGCTGCTCAAGATCAAGGCTTTATGACCAATGCCTTTTAAAAAGATGAGTGGTCTCAGCAACAATAACAAGTGCAGGTTCTGCCACACAGAAGTAGAGAGTGTGATCCACCTGACATCCAGTTGTAAGGTTCTCCTAAGGGATGGCTATTATACAATGCGACACAACGGAGTGTGTAAATATCTTCACTGGACTTTTTGTAAAAAAGTTGAATATCCAGTGTAACAGCAAGTCTTGGGAGCATATACCAGAGAGAACAGTTGGAAATAATTTATACACCATCCACTATGACTATGCAATCCCTACAGCAACATATCTAGAAAATTAGGCTGTTAGAATTGACATTGTAATATGGGACAAAGGGAAGAAAGTAGTAACCCTAGTTGAAGTCAGTGTCCCTAATGATGCAGGATTAAACGGAGCTGAAAGGGAAAAGATTACGAAATACCAAGGTCTTATGTACGACATAAAAAGAAACTGGAATCTTAGGAAAATCTCCATCATACCAGTAATTATAGGAGCAACAGGACTAATGAAAAAGAATTTCAAAAGCTATCTGGCGAGTATACCCTGTGAACCGAGTGCAAGAGAAATACAAACAATTGCACTTAAAGGGACGGTTAGAATCTTAGAAAAATCTATAGACTGGAGTGTCTGAAAAAGCCGGTGAATGCCTGGCATCCGGTAAGATGCCACATCTCCAGCAAAAAACGGAAGGATAAGAAAAATAAAAAAAGATATATATATATATATATATATATATATATATATATATATATATATATATATATATATATTGTTACAAAATGTAGGGAGAGCTATCGGGATTCGAACTCACGACTCCGGTTTACGGAAAGAGATGGGATTCATTTTTGCATATTTATACACGACCGAGAAATTATCATAATGCGACTCGAATGACGTCAGAAAAAGAGAGATAAAAAGAGAGAGTGAAGACAAAAAAAAACTTTAGCCGCACGCAAAGAAGAACAGTCGACAGGAAGTTAACGCGACACAGAGGACGAAGGATGCCGGCAAGGAAGTACGTTAGCTGCCGGGTTAAGACGGACATATTTTGAGGACAACTATAGTCAGTCTTCCCGAGTACCTCTGCGCTGAACGGGGAAGAAATGAACAACCGTCGACAAGAAAGTCGCGAGGAAAGGGAGGGGCCTTTTGTAAATGGAATTTCAAGATGGAATTATATCCGCCCTTGGCTTGGGCGAGACGACCGATGTGCGACTACAGTATCGCAGTGGAGCCTTTTGAAAATGGAATTATAGCCGCCCTCGGCTCGGGCGAGACGAGCCTGTTGAAAATGGAATTATAGCCGCCCTCGGCTCGGGCGAGACGAGCCTGTTGAAAATGGAATTATAGCCCCCCTCGGCTCGGGCGAGACGACCCGCTGAACTAAGCGGAGAAATGAAAATGGAATTATAGCCGCCATCGGCTCGGGCGAGACGACCCGCTGAACTAAGCGGAGAAAAAGTAACCAGCCAGAAATTGTTTTTCCTGGGAAAAAAATGTATTTCAAAACTACATGTGCAAGGAGGTACGGCTACGACGACATGCCGAAAATATCTACTCTAAATCAAACAATGCATCTAGTTGTAAGTAACAACCTGAATATTTCTTCACGGACATTCGCCCACTAGGGCTGTTATATGTATGTATATTTTTGTGTAGAAATGAATCCTGCTACTATAGGGATAGGATATACAATCCCCCCTCTTCTTAAGAATATACTTTTGTTTTGATGTTTTATTTCGTTTTGTTTTATAGAAACACTCCCGTTTATTTTTTAATATACAGTTTCATTAAATAAATGAATATAAATTTAAATCCTAATGCCTTTTGTCGTTTCTTCGTATCTTTTGTTTGTTTCCTGACGGTATTTTATATTGGAGAAATCCCCATCCCATATCACGTTTTATTTGAACCTGGGATAATACGAGCCACTCCGGACTTTTTTTAACTTTTTTTAAAACTTTTTTTTATCATTGTCACGTGGTGTCCTTCGGTGGTCCCGACCGGCGGCATTCGTGACAAGATATATATATATATATATATATATATATATATATATATATATATATATATATATATATATATATATATAAATTGTATATATATAGTGAAATAATAAAGTTACATACTTTACAAGTTTATCATAATCATCAAATGTATAAACAAGGAATAACATATGAGGATGTCCTTTAAATCAATGGATTTTCAAATAATTTTTTTCTTATCCTGAGAAGGAAAACCCAATAATTTACTAATTATTGATAAGTATTAATTTGTGTTATATTTGAAGCAAAAAAGTTTCAACAGAAAGTCAATGTAGTAATGAGAGTATCAATAAAGTTGTTGAAAAAATCCGATTGGAATGCTGTATTATATAGTGAAGAATATTGGATTCTAATAGAATTTAGGAAAGATTCAAAGTAAAAAATATGAAAGATTAGTATGTAGGATCATCATACGACGAAATAACTTCCCTGGCATCTAATTTAAATATGATGTAGGTAATTCAACGTTAAGTTAAATATAAATAAAAAATATAAAAGAAAAAGTAAAATAAAAAAAGAAGAAAAGAAGAAAAGAAAAAAATGAAAAAGAAATAAGAAAAAGAAAAAGGAAAAGAAAAAGAAAAAGAAAAAGAAAAAGAAAAAGAAAAATAGAAAAGAAATAAGATTAAAAAAGAAAATGAATTTGAAAAACGGATTAAGACAAAAACAAAAACAAAAACTAAAGACAAAAAAAGAAAAAGAAATGAAAATGAACAGACGCCATAGTATAAAAAGATTTAAAGAAGCAAATAAGTAAAAACATTTGAGAATTTAAAGCGCATTTTTAAGAGTCGTTCTTACACAAATGTTATTTATATAAAGATTTTTTCTTTAGGAGTATATAAAGCAAATTCTTAACAGTCTAAAAAAACGATATCTATATAGAGATGGGATTTCTTAGCGTAATGAAACTTAAATAAAAAAAATGAAAAAACTTAAATAAATAAAATAAATTAAATAAAATAAAATATTAAAAAAATAAAAATAAAATAAAACTTAAATAAAAAATAAAAATAATAAAAATAAAATAAAATAAAATAAAACTTAAATAAATGAAATTTAAATTAAAAAAAATGAATAAATGAAACCAATAAAGGTAAGGAGGATTGAAATTCAAATATATTTGAGAGGAAAAATATTTGAAAGTTTCAACATAAAGACCGTTTTTTTACAATATGTTAAGGAATTTAATTATTAATTAAAATCTGAATATTCTTCAACTAATAATAAATACAAAAAAGTGAGAAAAAAGACAGCAGATTTGAATAGAAATTATTCAAGAATTGTATTAATTTCAATCTGGCTCTTCTGTGGATTTCTTGCTTGGTCGTGTGTTTCTCACGGCGCCAATGTGATACTATCCTGTGGACGGGGAATGTTACTTAGGATATCAGCACCTTTGGACGGCTTTGGAAGAGCTCTTTTCGTTCTGGAACACAAACACACCAGCACCTCGAGAAACGATAGCTACATCTCCTTCAATAAAGAGGTTAATCCTGTCCGTAGTCTTCACGTGTCTGATGCATTATTATCTATCTCCAGAGAATTAATCATCTGTGCTGAGGGAATCGTCGTCTTGCTGAAAATTGAACGCTGTATAAAAAGAGAGAGCAAACCATTTTATATCAGAAAATACATATACATAAAAATGTAACCCATTCGCCGACCAATAATGACACTACACACTATCACCCCTAAATATGAATACGCCATTGAAACAGGCAAGCATATAGCGCACGTAATAAACAATTACATCATTTAAAAATACTAAGTTACGATTAGGGTCTATACATCCGTATGGACTGCCCCTATTAACTAGCTACTTAACCCAAAAGCGACAGCAACACTTAAGCGAATTGCCTGGACGATGAAATCGGTGATAGTTTAATTCCATTTTACAAACAGTCTTCATTTCGCGAGTTGCCGTGGATTTGAGATGGATTATAACAGTCTTTTCTAAACAGCAAATGTGTATCCATGTCAATGATACTATGGTATGTTTCTGGAATATTAAACGTTTAGTTTTTAAATAAATAAATTGTTCTTTAGATCTCGTATTCTTACGATCGAGCACTTCATTTATTTCTTTTCAAAATACCCCGACAAGAAAAAAGGCTTAAGTTGAAGAACTCGAACTATTGCTATATCTCAAGGAGATTACATACTGCAAATAGACGTAAGCTCAATGGTTAACTCTCTGTGTAAAACAGAGCTTATATATTTTAATTTAGTAGAAGATAACATTTATGACATCATTAATATTTTGTAATCAGGCTCAACAAAAATAAACACTCAATGGAAATAATATTCCAACGTGATGGAAAATGAAAAATGAAAACGGGATGATTGATTTGAAGAAAATCGATTATAACATCCTTTTTTTAAACAGTAAATGTCTATTCATGTTAAAGATACTATAGTACGTCTCTAGGTTATGTAACGTATACATTTAAAATAAATTATTGTACTTTAGATCGATAATAACAGTAAACGTACCATAGTATCTTTGATTTTTTCTTCAAATCAATTATCCCGAGGAAGTCTTGAAATCAAGATAAAACGTTGTTAAATACATAAATAATTTTGGTTCTTTCGTTTTCATTTTCCATATATATATATATATATATATATATATATATATATATATATATATATATATATATATATATATATATATATATATATATATATATATGAAGATAAATGAAAGAAGAAGGATAAACATGTACAAATGACAAATCTATTTCAACTTCGATTGTTCAATGCAAGGTGTACTCGCTAAAACATGTTTATTATTCTTTCCTTAAGCCAAGGCTTTTCAAAAATTAAAATCTTATCATCAGAGGAATTACATAGATGGATAAGTTGGCAGTGGAAAAGCCAAAATTCAAAATTTGAAAAAAATATTAAATAATGGATAGTGAGAATGTGCGTGTAAAAAGATACGGGGTCTGTCCAGTGGTAAATGTCCGTTGATAACGTGTCTAGTGAAATGAGATTTAAAGATGAAAAAGCAGGGTTTCCGTGAAGGCAGCGTTGAAAAGGTTAAAAAATGAAGTAAATACAATAAAAAGATGTTTAGTTCAATCGTAGATGGAGCACACTTATTCGGAAATAATTTTGAGAATTCGGGACATTTTAAAATACTTCCGTGGACCGAGAATGAGAGTAGTTTTTCAGAAGTTGAGATTGAACAATCGAAGTTGAAATAGATTTGTTATTCGTACATGTTTATCTTTCTTCTTTCATTCATCTTCATAATTGCCTTCGTATATTGAGCTTAAACCATTTAACTATAGGTTCTATCTACTAAAAGTATATTTTTAGTTTCATATTTTATATATATATATATATATATATATATATATATATATATATATATATAAAAATATATATATATATCAGTCCCATCACACAAGGTAGCGAGTAAGAAACTTCCAGAAGAAACCATTTAAATTATCTAAGGGAAATGAGAAAGCAAATAGAAAGCGCCGCCTTAAATTTATTTTAATAATGAGGCGTTTTCTTTCATGTCTTCTTTCTGCTTTCTATACCGATTTATACGTTTTTTTTTAAAACTTCACAGTTTTCGTTCTATCTTTCACATTTTGTTCTCTTTTTAACTTAACCGACTCAGGCGTTATTTTATATGACTGTGAATATGAATGTAGGATATGTTTGACGTCATTTTTGACGAAGGGTGACCCCGCGTATGAATATGAAAAGGGTGACCCCCTCGTATGAATATGAAAAGGGTGCCCCCTCGTATGAATATGAAAATGTGACCCCTCGTAGTAATATGAAAAGGGTGACCCCTCGTATAAATATAAAAAGGGTGACCCCTCGTATTAATATAAAAAGGGTGACCCCTCGTATGAATATAAAAAGGGTGACCCCTCGTATGAATATGAAAACGGTGACCCCTTGTATGAATATGAAAAGGGTGACCCCTCGTATAAATATAAAAAGGGTGACCCCTCGTAGGAATATAAAAAGGGTGACCCCTCGTATGAATATAAAGAAGAAGAACCTTATGAATAAATATGAAAAAAAGTCTCAGGTAAACAAACGGTCATTGACTCAGCTTTATTATAATGATAATAATAATAATAATAATAATAATAATAATAATAATAATAATAATAATAATAAATTTGAACATAGGCTTTTCAAAATATTGCATTCGAAACAAAACCTCCTGTTGCGTAAAGTCGAACAGATGCGACAAAAGAGCGAGGAGAAAAGGTGTCATTAACCTTGAAATAAAAAGGTAATTGTATCAGCGCAAAAGCTTTTAAATAAGAAATCCGAAATAACAACAAAAAGGCGTAAAGAGAAAAAAAACAAAAACTGGATTTTCTTTGTGTGCGTTCGTCTGTGCATGCGATTAGATGACACAGATCGATTCTTATTGAAAGGATCGACGGCGACAACTGCAACGAATAATTGCGACGCGATTCACACTTTGACATGACGTCAGTAATAATCAGACATCTATAATAAAGTGCAATGTGTATTTATTTGTAAATATATATATATATATCCGTTCCGTCATAAAGTTAACAAATACAAAACTGCCCGACGAAGGGAAAACGCAAATATATTTCCATAACGTTGCCTTATTTTTTTTCTTTTTACCGATTTATACGTTTTTCAGTTTTTCTTTTTTAAATATTTCTAGATTAGGACGTGTTGTTTTTTCTTATTTCTTCATGTGAGCGACGATTGTTCCCTTTCATTGCTAACGTCTTTTATGTTTTTAACATCCGGTATGTCTTACCACCCACATGCGTCATTTTTTTTTAATATCTAGCGCCTTTACCTCCCAATAATCAAAGAACAAAATTAAAGGTAGAAAAAAATTCACATTCAAGGTTGTCGTCTTTTGTTCAACTCGCGGTAGTTCAGTCCTATCCTATTAAAATTAAAAAAAACCATGGGACAGACTTACATTGGAAAGCAAATAACGAGTCTGACAACCTGCGCCGCCTGAAATGATTTGGGAAAGAAATTCTCTCTCTCGAAAAAAAGTAAACGGTAGGTGTTTTTCTTCTTTAAGGCATCAGAAATAATAATGATTTATATATAAAAACTTAAATTACTAACATAACTCTATGATTTTATTTAAATATTAGTGCGAACACTGGCAAACCATAATTTTTTCCGTCATTTTTAACGGAGAGTGTACAATCTGACAGCCGGAGGACAATACCTGTCTGAGATAAAAATACAGAGAGGCATTTTTCAAGGAGACTCCCTATCACCACTACTGTTTATAATAGCCATGATGCCACTCAACTACATACTCAGAAAGTGTGATGCCGGATACAGGTTTACGGATACAGAACAAAGAATAAACCACCTGATGTACATGGATGACCTTAAACTGTTTGCAAAAAACAAAAAAGAACTGGAAAAGCTGATAAACACAACCAGGATATTCAGCCAGGATATCCAAATGGAGTTTGGAATAGAAAAATGTGCACTGCTAGAGATCAAAAAAGGAAAACTGGAGACGACAGAAGGTATAGAACTCCCCAACCAAGAGGAGATGAGGGCGCTAGGAGAACAAGATAGTTATAAATACCTGGGAGTTCTGGAAGCAGACACAATCAAATATACAGAAATGAAAGAGAAGATTGGAAAAGAATATCTACGAAGAACAAGGAAACTCTTAGAAACTAAACTATATAGCAGAAACCTAGTAAAAGGGATAAACACATGGGCTGTATCACTAATAAGATACTCTGGACCATTCATAGGCTGGACCAAAGAAGAACTCAGGCACCTTGACCAAAGAACAAGAAAACTAATGACTATGCACAATGCTTTGCACCCAAAAGACGACACGGACAGACTCTACGTGAAAAGAAATGAAGGAGGTAGAGGACTGGTAAGTATAGAAGACTGTGTGGAAGACACCAAAAAAGAGCTGGAGAAATATGTAACCCAGAACACGGAAAGACTGATCACCACAGCAAGAGACACCAGCCCAACAAACAACTCCGGAAGTACTGAACCCAGAAACAAAAAGACAAGAAAGGAAAAGTGGGAAGAAAAACAACTACATGGACGCTTTACAAGACTCACAAGCGATGAAGCCAATGAAAACAGCTGGGCATGGCTAAGAAAAGGACACCTGAACAGAGAAACGGAATCTCTGCTGACGGCCGCACAGAACAATGCGATTAGGACAAACTTTATTAAAGCAAAGATAGATAAAACCCAGGAAAACAGCAAATGCCGACTGTGTGGACAAAGAGACGAAACGATAAATCATATAATAAGTGAATGCAGCAAGCTAGCACAAAGGGAATACAAGAACAGACATGACAGCATGGGGAAAGAAGTACACCGGGAAATGTGCAAACAACTGAATTTCGAATATGCAAAAAAACGGTACACACACAAACCAGAAACTGTACTAGAAAACGAAAAACACAAAATCATATGGGATATGAATGTACAAACAGACAAACCCATAACAGCAAGGAGACCGGATATGATAATAATCAACAAGAAAGAAAAATCCTGCAAAATCGTGGACTTTGCCGTTCCAGCAGACCACAGAGTGAAGATCAAAGAGACGGAAAAGAGAAGCAAATATACTGAACTTGCCAGAGAATTGAAAGGAATATGGAACATGAAGAAAGTTAGTATAACACCAATAATCATAGGAGCACTAGGAACAGTCCCCAAAAACATGGAGAAAAGACTGGGAGAAATAGGAATCAAAGGGATAACTGAGACCATACAAAGGACAGTAATGATCAAAACAGCTACAATCCTGAGAAATGTCCTCGAATGCGGAAACCAACCCACATAAGCAACGAATGGAGAACAAACACATGGAAGCACAAAACAGCAGTCCCGGGGAAAATACAACCGCACGAGAGAGGCGCAAGCATAGGCTGACGCCACAAAATTATGGACAGAGGGTCGAGGAGGGAAAGCGCAAACCAGACCTCCACTGGAAGAGCGCGGACAGCTCTGGGACCTTGGGAAGGCTTGTTGCCACTCGGGCCCCAGAGGGGACCAATGGCCCTTATCAGCGGGAAATCGTTGGTAGGTGGCTGTTGCGATTACCGCAAGGTCATCAGCGGTGATGAACGAAAAGAGGTGGAGCATACTGGAGGCATGAGGAGACTTGTTGTCACTCGGACTCCAGGGAATACCACAGGTTGTCGGCAGTGGGTGACCACTGACGATGACCAGTGTGATAACTCCTAGTGAGTAAATAATAATAATAATAATAATAATAATAATAATAATAATAATAATAATAATAATAATAATAATAATAATAATAATAATAATAATCATCCAGAACAAGTTAATAGATGCGGGGGCAAAATCAGTTAGCAGTAAACTGGCAAAAGAATGGACCGACAAGCCTGGATGGGAAATGAGAATGGAAACCCAGATCGCCAAACTTCTAAAATAAGTTAAAACAGAAAATAAGATAAAAGAGAACAGCACACGATGGAAAAGAGAAAATCTGACTAACAAGGAAAGACTAGATAAGAAACATGAAGAACTAAACCAAAAGATAGCAGCAAAAGAAAGACGACTGAGACGATACAGATTCAAATCAGAACAACACAAATAAAACATGACCTTTGAAAACATTGAAAGACAGTTTTATAAAAACGTAAACGGAGAAAGAACAAGAACCAAACAATCGGACTCGACAAAAACAAAACACTTCTGGAACCAGATATGGGGGAAGTCTCAAGACCACAACAGAAATGCCAAATTGCTGAAAAAAACATGAAAGAAAAAATTCGGGAAATTGAAAAAGAAGCAGAAAAAGAAATTAATGAAGTAACGTTCAAGACAACCCTAAAGAAAATGACAAACTGGAAAGCTATTTGCAAAAAGCAAAAAAGGAATTGGAAAAGCTGATGAACAAAACCAGAATCTTCAGCCAGGGCATTGAAATGGAATTCGGAATGGAAAAGTATGCACTGCTAGTAATGAGACAGGGAAAACTAGAGATATCGGAAGGCGTGGAACTGCCAAACGAAGAAGGGATGAGGACGCTTGATCAACATGATAGCTACAAATATTTGGGAGTTTTGAAAGCAGACGCCATCAAATCTACAGAAACGAAAGATAAGATTGGAAAAGAATACGTGAGAATAACAAGAAACTTCTTAGAAACGAAATTATATAGTAGAAATCTAGTTAAAGGGGTAGACACCCGTGCAGTATCACTAATAAGATACTCTGGACCATTCATAGGTTAGACCAAAGAAGAACTTAAGCATCTTGACCAGAAGACGAGGAAACTAATGGCCATGCACAATGCACCACACATGAAAGATGATACTGATCGACTCTACGTGAAAAAAAACGAAGGGGGACGAGGACTGGTAAGTATAGAAGACTGTGTGGAAGACACAAAAAATACCTGAAGAATACATAACTCAGAACACAGAAAAACTGATCATCGCATCAAGAGGCACCGTCAAAATGGAGAATACAAGTAAACAACGAAACCAGAAACAAAACAAAAAACAAGAAAAGAAAAGTGAGAAAAGAAACGGCTACATGGACGATTCATAAGAATGACAAAAGAAGAGAATCACGAAAACACCTGCACATGGCTAATAAAAAATACACTTGAACAGAGAAACAGAATTAATACTGACAACTGTCCAACACAATGCGATTAGAAGTAACTTTATTAAAGCTAAAATAAATAAAATCCAGGAAAACAGTAAATGTATACCTTGTGGACAAAGTGACGGAACGGTAAACCACATAATAAGTGAATGCATCAAACTAGCCCCCAAAGAATACAAGAACAGACACGACTGCGTGGAGAAAGCAGTACACTTGGAAGGACTTTATTTTGAACATGCAGACAAATGGTTCAGAAACAAACGGGAAGCAAAAACCACAAAATCCTTTTGGACATCGAGGTACAAACAGATAAAAAAAAACACCCAAGCACAGAGACCGTACGTCATAAAAATTAACAAGAAGGAAAAAAACTGCCAAATTGTAGATTTTGCCGTCCCAGCAGACCACAGGGTAAAGATCAAAGAGACGGAAAACGAAGCAAATACGCGTAGCTTGTCAGAAAAAGAAAAGGAATATGGAGCATGAAGAAAGTCAATATAATACCATTAATCGTAGGAGCACTAGGAGAAATTGGAATCAAGGGGAAGGCTGATATTATATAAATAAAGGCAATGATGAAAACGGCTGACATCTTAAGGAACTCCTCAAATGCAGAAATCAACCAACATAAATTACACACACTAATAAGCCAGATGGAAAGTGCAACATAGATAAAACAGAGAGATGGGAAGAGCCCAAAGAGGACTAAAACTGCAATGAAACTGGATAAGTGCGAAGAGAGAGAGAGAGTACTAAGCAGACCTCCACTGGATGAGTACGAAAAGTACTGGGACTTTAGGGAGGCTGATTGCCATCCGAATTCCAGTGAAGGCCAATGGTCGTTGCCAGCGAGAAATAAATGGTGAGCGGCTGTTGCGATAACGCAAAGTCATTTACAAAGGTTATCAAAAGAGGTGGAGAGTAATGGAAATTTGGGCAGACTTATTGTCAACCAGAGTCCAGAGAACACCCCCGGTTATTATCAGTGAATAATCTCTGATTATGATCTGTGTGAGAACTCCTAGTGATTATACAAAATAATAATAATAAATATTGGACATGGAAATAGGAACTAATTCAAGATCAAACGTGATACTAGTCAACGTGAAGGAAACCCACTGTCAAATAGTAGAGTTCGTCGTTCCAGCAGTTCACAGGGTGAAACTCAAGTAGGCAGAAGAACGATGTATTTATACAAAGCTTGCCATAGCTGAAGGGAAAATGGAACATGAATTATTACCAATAATAATAGTAACACTCTCGGAAAATGTGGAAATAGAACTAATAGAAAATGGTATAAAAATAGGATTGACACTATACAACGCACGACACTGACCCACATAATTGACGTTTAACAAAAATCCTCGTGTGCGGAAGCCAACCTACATAACCGGATGACACGGACTAATCACAGATAAGCTGGAATAGTATCACGCTGCGTAAACAGTACTAGTAATACAGAAAGAAAATTACACAAATCAAAAGGAACTGAAAGTGCTCGACTAGAAATGTGTAAATATGCACACAAAAAAAACCGGCAAGATTGCTGATTCATATCGGATCGATCGTTTTCTTAATACAATTTTTTTCTCTGTTTTACAACATGTCAACTGTTGGAAGTTGAAGAAAACACTTTCGTGACTTACACATTATTATTCGAATAAAAAGATTTCAGGATTGAAACTATTATTTAACATCGCCCAAATACTCGTCGGCTCTACGTATGTTGAGGCGAGCATGTTCATTATCATTAATGAAATAAAACCAATGGTGCAATGTTCAGCTCATTATATAAAATTAGGTATGTTTATATGTTTATACGTGTATGTACAGGATTCACTCCTAAACTAATTAACATATCATTATGAATTTTGTAACGCAGCTGTGAGGCGTAAAGAGTCGTAATGTGGACTATATTTAGTTAATTTAATTTCATAGAAAGGGAATAAAAGTGTGTAGAAGCTCGTCGTAAAAAATCAGATAACAATTGGGAAGTTCCCTAGATTTCAATTTATTTTTAAGACCTCTAAAGCCTTGAATTTTAGACATTTACTGGAATAAAAATTGTGTAATGGATTTTGATCGAAATTCGAATAAGGATTTTAGACATAAGGTTTAGTATAACTTAATCTTGAGGAAAGAGAAGAGATCATCGCCACTAGATTTCGAAGTTGATTTTGCACTCTCTCAAGGCAGGAAAAGGTGCTATGTGCTGCATCTCGGGAGATAATGATGTCATCAGGAGTTAAAGGTAGTTTCTAGATCGGGATAATGATCCAACCATTTTTACCAGCGACCTGAGTAACAGACTGGATATACGTCTTCTATTTAAGATCTGGAGTGAAAGCCAGTCCTAGGAGCTTATCGAAACAAGGATCTTCAAGGAGAGAGCCATTTATCTCGACTAGGGCAAAACAGGAATCCGAGCGTTGGTGGTGAAAAGAGAGTAGCTTAGTTTTAAAGGTGTTAAAAGTAACAAGTCATTGTTTTCACTAATTGTTCACATGTTCGAGGTCCAAAGAGAGAATCAGCCAAGAGATTGGGATCAACAGTGCTCTTCAAAGTTTATCTCTTTGAAACTTCAAACATAACTTTATTCTAAGTTTCTTAACTATATTACACACACACACACACACACACACACACACACACACACACACACACACATATATATATATATATATATATATATATATATATATATATATATATATATATATATGTATATATAGAGATAGAAGAAAAAAGAGTGATAAATATGCGACGATTGTCCAAATTTATTTCAAATTTCAATTGTTCAATGCAAGGTTGTCAGTAATAAACTAGTGTTTATTTTTCTTTCCTTAAGCCAAGGCTTTTCAAAGATCGAAATCTTATCATCAGAGGAGAAATACAGATGGATAAGTTGGCTTTCGAAAAAACCAAAGTTCAAATATTTGAAAAATATGAGAATTATTATTAAAAATTATTAAATATATATGTATATATATGTATATATATATATATATATATATATATATATATATATATATATATATATATATATATATATATACATATATATATACATATATATATGGGAAAATGAAAAAGGAAAACCAAAAAATGGATGTTTTTTATGTGTACATCAACGTTTCGTCTTTATTTATAAGACTTCATCAGGATGATAAAATAGAGAAAAAATGTCATGCAAGCACAGATACATGTAGGGTAGACATATTGGGAAAAATAGAATGAAATACGGACGTCCACCCAGTAGTTGGCCACTATTTCATTCTATTTTTCCCAATATGTCTACCCTACATGTATCTGTGCTTGCATGACATTTTTTCTCTATTTTATCATCCTGATGAAGTCTTATAAATAAAGACGAAACGTTGATGTACACATAAAAAACATCCATTTTTTGGTTTTCCTTTTTCATTTTCCCATATATATATATATGTATATATATATATATGTATATATATATATATATATATATATGTATATATATATATATATGTATATATATATATATATATATATATATATATATATATATATATATATATATATAGAGAGAGAGAGAGAGAGAGAGAGAGAGAGAGAGAGAGAGAGAAAGAGAGCGAGTGCGAGAGAGAGAATGAGTAGAAATAAATAAATTTACATTATTTATTACAGTTCCTAGAATTCAAGATCAACAACGGTTAGGTGTGTGTGTGCGCGCGTGCGTGTGTGTGTGTCTAATATAGTTAAGAAACTTAGAATTAGTTATGTTTTAAGTTTCGAAGAATTTTAATACACACACACACACATATATATATATATATATATATATATATATATATATATATATATATATATATATATATATATATATATATAATCAGTCTCTAGAAACGTGTGTTGCTTTTTAATTTCCTATAATAATTAGCGATAATATTAAATACAACTAGCTTAAAATGTATTTTTGTCATAAATAAAATCAATTTAAATGCTAATTTCAAATGTCTATTCTTCGCATTCGCAGTCTTCGACTGCATTTCCAAATGAATGTATGTTTTATAATGAAACTCAGTCACCAATTAATATTTAGATCGACATGTTGGATTAAAAAAGATAGATTTATTTTTGTTATTTTTAGTTAACTAACATCAGCCTGAAATTTGATGTAATAATGAGTTTAGTCTATTCAGGAAATTAGTTACTGATATATTATCTCTTAAAGAAAGGCATCCGGTGTTGCTCGGCAATGAAAGTGATCCTTACACAGTGTGATTAGAAAGTAACTCCCTATTATTAATTCACCACGGAAATATAATTTTTACAAGACATGAATACCGTAAGAAAGCGTATTGCACGAGGTTTAATTTAGAATTTACAGTATAGGACTCTGCATTCGCTTCTCAAGAAACTAAGAAACCACATCAACTGATTTCACAAGTAAATATTGTTATTTGGGGTATTGGTACAGTTTGTGAACCGTGATAATACCGACTTTTCGTTCGGCATCTTCCGGTTGTTTACGTAAACAGCCGGAATACACCGAAGAGCTTATCCAATCAGAATGCGAGAAAATCAGATGATAATTTAATTTTAAATTAGGTACATCGTAAAATTCATTAAATTAAGGCAATTTATTAAAGCGATAAGGAAATGTCTGTGGAGACAAAATTTCAAACAAACCCCCTCGTCTCTCTCTCTCTCTCTCTCTCTCTCTCTCTCTCTCTCTATATATATATATATATATATATATATATATATATATAAACTAAACTAATTTAATCAAATCCACAATTAATAATACTTTTTGAATATATGATACTCAATAAAATTTAATAAAATTTAATAATAATAAAAAATAAGAGATTAATTAATTACTTATATTAAAAACACACCAAGAAATACGCAAGTAAAAAAACAACACGCAGAAACAAATAAAAAATAAAATAAAAATATATTATCAAAATTAACAGTTAATTAATAACCATACAATACCCAATTATTTATCTAATATTACACACATATTTCTGAACAATACACCTGTAAACAAAACATCATTTTAAAATTCATTAATTTCTATTCTCTGCGGGACTGGTTTGTTCCAACCCTACTCTCTGTTATCCATTTTGGTGAATTCTCTACACAGACGGATTTTTCCTTTAGTGTTTATTATTTTTGACAAAGGGAAGATTTTCCCGAAATATAAAATAAATAATTTTTAATAATCATCCGGACAGCACACAAACAGCTAACAACACACTTGCTGTTATGTAAGATTTTAAGAAAAAATAAATAGTAAGTCCCATTTCGATTTATTATTTTTGCTCCTTCCAGCTTACATCCTACCCGGGACTCTGCATTGCCCTTAGCCTTCTTAACATATATATATATATATATATATATATATATATATATATATATATATATATATATATATATATATATATATATATATATATATATATATATATATATATAAGAAGGAATAGGTAAAATAAATACCTTTTGAAGCATTAAGATGCGATATCCATTTTTTTTATATAAAAAAGAAAAATAATAAATCGAAACCGATTTTTCTGTTTTTTTTCTTTTTTTTTCTTATAAACTAGCATTTTTTTTTTTAGTTTAAAGTGATACAGATATTGCGCCAAAACCTGGCATCCTCGGTGTGTAATATATTCTGATGTCATCGGATTTGTATTACAAATCCGATGACATCAGAATATATTACACACCGAGGATGCCAGGTTTTGGCGAAATATCTGTATCACTTTAAACTAACAAAAAAAAAAATGCTAGTTTATAATAATAAAAAAAAAATCGGTGTCGATTTATTATTTTTCTTTTTTATATAAAAAAAATTGATATCGCATCTTAATGCTTCAAAATGTATTTATTTTACCTATTCCTTCTTAAATTTAACAATAGATGCTTTAAAAAAATATGAACCTTAAAACACTTATATATATATATATATATATATATATATATATATATATATATATATATATATATATATATATATATATATATATATATTAACTGTACCCTGTCGAACAACTTAATTCCATTTTCTCAACCCATTCTAGGTTTTGGTCTATGCAAACTCCAAAAAGACCTGCAATTTTTTTTGAAAATGACTAACCCTAATCCTAACCATAAACTAATCCTAACCTAACCCTAACCTTACCGTAACATAGTCGGTCTGGTTCAAAAGTTGTACAATTACCAAAAAAAGCAATTTAGAGAAAACAAATTTTCATTAAATTAATTTTAACATTCTCGTGTAAAAATAAATTATAACAATTGTTTCATTATATTTTCTTCGTAAAAAAAATACATAAAATTTAACGGTGAGTGTTTTTCTTGCTTTAAATGTTGTGTTCATTACTTTTTCCTGTTTGATAGCTTCGCCTCGTTTTGATTTTGAGGCCGGTTCGTTTTCATTTGGCTTTTTCGGCTGTTTACGTAAATCTGCGTCGGCAAAAGTCGATTATATCACGGTTCACAAACTGTATTAGTACCGTTTCTTTTTAAAACTAATGTGTCACCACTTATCATCCCACTAATACAAAACTAATATTACAATTGTATTCATCATGAAATTTTACTTGAGAAAAGTTCTATTTGCTCTTAGTATAAGGCTTTGTTTTTAATTGCATCCAGAGAGAGAGAGAGAGAGAGAGAGAGAGAGAGAGAGAGAGAGAGAGAGAGAGAGGGGGGGGGGAGTACATCTATGTTATAAGATTGGTAAATGGAATTTATAGCCAAGGTCAAAATGAATGTTTTATAAAAAAGACAACAAAAAGAAGAATTTTACTTAAATGTAAGTTGTAATAAATCAAGATGTTCTTTCCTGGGTCTGACACTTGATTTCTATAGAAGATACATAAATATCCGAGTGTTCCATTAAAGTTCTCTTTTATCTCTCAAACTTATAGTTAGTAAAGAAGTGAAGAACATTAATTTTCCAGTTAACTATGTTATAGTATATCTTTCTTATTATCTCTTAGCCTCGCCGGATGCCAGGGCAAGAATTCATCTAGTCTGGCGAAGCATCCATCTTCGTGCTGTTACTTGAGGTAACATTACTTGAAGGGGCATCATTTCTCGTATAAGCCAGTGTTAAGGGCATACTATTTGGGCTTCGAATACTATATTTTGAATATTTAATCAGGGTTTACTTGTAGAGTGAAGTATCCCCATGCCCTGTACAGAGATACCTTAGACGCTCGAAGACAATGTCTAGTAGGCATTCAAATTCTATCCTTTAGGCATCCAACGAATATTGGCGCCATCATTCGCCATCAAATTCTGAAGCCGCTTGCGAACCGAACCAATTAATATTTAAATCGACATGGCAGATTAAAAAAGATTGTGTTTTTAGTTAACTTTAATCTCAATCTGAAATTAGATGCAATAATGGTTTTGGTCTATTCAGCCAGTATCGTACGGAAATTAGTTACTGATAATCTCTTATTAAATACTAGAAAAGGCATCTGGTGTTGCCCGGGAATGAAAGCGATCCTTATACAGGCTGATTGAAAAGTAATTCCCTATTATAAAGTGTACAGCTGCTTGTTTTAATTTGGATTCTATAAATAAGCGAATTTAGGCAATAATGGCACGATATAAATGGCACGATAAAAATGGCACGATAATAATGGCACACAGAAAAAATATAGATGAAATCTCAGAATAAGTTTTTCAAAATATAAGATACCATACATTAAGGGAACACATTAAACAGTGTAGACATTTGTTATTTTAAAGTTAAAATTGCAAAAGATTACACTGAAACACTTCCGGAGACAAAGATGCTGTGGCAACAGACAATCTCTTCCCGTTTTTTCTTCAATTTCTCAGCTGAGAGCTAAAGAATAGAAGTGTTTCATATCGTCCGCACACATAGGTGTGAAATGCATTAAGATTCACAAGGAAGCAAAAACTATAAGAATGTGTGCCATTGTGTTCGGTAAACGGAAGTTATTTTTGAATGATCATCAGCGATCACCCAACTTACGCTGCGATTGTTCCTATTGACTTGCCTCCCCGCGAAGGCAAAGTAAGACACAAGGTCAATTTTTAATGTTGGAATTATCCGGATTCTCGAAAATGTGCACTTTGGATTGGAACAAAAACTTAAAAATACTCAGTCCTTCACTGACTGAGGACACAATAGACTAAGTGTAGCATCAGAACAGATACTACACTTCCTGTTGTTACTTCCGTTAACAAAGAAAGTAAACGTGTCTGTACTCTTGACTTGTTATCTACTGGCCAATATAGTTTACGACTATGCTGGTGACCTTGCAAGTTTGGAACGACAACAAAGTTATCGCCATTCTTTATAGGGATTCAGTTATGTCCATGTCAAAACGGTCAAGTTCCTTAGTTTCGTGAGAATACGTGACCTCATCCCGTCTCTCGTGATGTCCGAAAATGAGACTAAGGTTCTTCTTTTGCTCGTTGTTCGCCGAACGAATCAGAATTGCCGGGTCTTAGACCTGCTGCTATTACGAACTCCCATGTGTCGATTGTAAGTAAATGTCTAATGTGTTTCACACGACTTCTTTGCCCGTGTTACAATGTGTGCATTTAAGTGTTTGGGGAAATGTGTTAATTGTTTGTTCGTTTACTTTCTGTTTTCTGTTTGTGATGTCAAACTGAACAAATGCATATTTATTTAACCCACTTTGTCGTCTTTTGTTGCTGACATGTACATGCTG
>OY744551.1:18795845-18833345 GCA_963556195.1 Sepiola atlantica | reverse complement strand
AGGTGTCTTAATCCATTCCCGGGCAACACCAGGGTGTCTGCTGGTTATTAATAAGGAAAGACAATTTACAAAACAAAAATTGTCAGAGAAAATAACAAGTTCTAAAGATAATCTAATAAAAGAAATTGTAATTTAATTATTGCAAAATAGCATTATCATTTTTTTATCAAGCGATGATTGTCAGATGAGGTTCTTGAAGATCGGGCTAAATCGGGTTTACTTCATTATTTTTTGTTCACATAAGTGCAGGGTATTGTAACCCGAAAGGTTGATTTTTGACAGCGGAGTTGGCGGAAGGTGGCGGTTTTGTGTACTTCCTCTGTTTATCCCGACTTTTAACGAGGGAATATCACGAATCATTTCACCAATCGATGATTAAACTATTTTCAACACAAATAGAATGCACGAAACACAACAACACTTTTTATTTCTACCTATTTCTGTTTTAATATTTTTTTGTGTGTTTTTGTAAATGACTATCCGGCCTTCGAGTTAGGATCAAAGTGTAGAATGTGTTCCGTCGTTGGTCAGGGGGGAATGTTCCTCTCGTGTCTAACTGTGCCTCATGTGGGGAGACAAATAAATGAGGACTGTACGTTTCCTCTGTTCGTCTGCTCCTCCTCCTTCGCCAATAATAATGTGGCGTTGGCACTTTTGGAAAAAGTGTCAAATTTGTCCCAAACCCCTGAATATTATTAACAACTAGCAGGAAGACCCGACGTTGCTCGGGATTGAATGAGGATCGCTACTATGTACTTTTTTACTATGCTCATAACACCATATTAATTTTTTTGTTTTTACTGCCTCCTTACTCCCGTTTCGTCCCCTAATATAGTCGAAAAAAACGGAAATGTTGGGAAAATCTGTAGTTTAAATTTCGTTAAAATCGGATATTTGAAGTTTTAATTTGTATTCTTCATATGGGTCATTTAGAGGTGGGGCCCACATAGATATTCGGTAGATAAAGAGTAACTTGTAGATTCGGGAGTTATTGCTATTGTCTTCCCCGGAGAATTTTATACATATAACATAAATCTAATCAAAATAAGATATATTTGAAATTTTAAGTCGGTTATGCCTTTATAGCCCCATTAGGGGTGCAATTAAAAATTCAGGACCACTTCCATTGTCTTTCCACGAATATATTACATAAAAATACGCTTTTAGATTTTATGTAGATTCTCTGACATTTATTTGTCTAGGGAACAAACAAACATAACACACACATCACACATACATACAAACAAACATCACACACATCACCTACACATACAAACAAACATCACACACAAATCACACATACATACAAACAAACATCACACACATACACATACACATACAAACATCACACAAACATATACACATACAAACATCACACACACACATAAACATACAAACCCACATCACACCTCACACACATATACACACATACACAAACATACAAATCACACACATACACACATACATGGAGTTTTATAGAGAGAGATTTATTAAAACATTTTGAAAAGGTTTTATAAATATTTAAAGAAAAAAAAATTCATATCTTGGCTAATAAGTGATGTCTTCTCAAAATTCAAAGTATGAACTATAGAATAGTGTTTACTGAGTGTCTGTATTCGGTTAGAAAATCGTAGCATACTTTTTGTGTCCACATGATTTGGACCAGCTTATTCGAAAGATCTTTTAGCTCAGGAAATTCAATTTCATTCAGTGATTAGATTCTAAGTTGAACCAAAATCCATGATTTCAAAGATTATATTTGAAACTAATAAAAGATAACAATTCGCATTCATCTGCTACGGCATGGATGGATGTAGCATAAAAGAGTTAGCCCCATTCTAACGTTTATATCAACTTTATTATATTTATCTTCGTTAGACATGTAATAATAGACAAGCTGTTAGTAATAGAAGTCCGTTAGTTTGGACGAGTAAAATAAAGTTCATAATATGTAGAATGTTCTTAAAAGTCCGTAGTACGTAGGTAGTAGTAAAAGAAAGTCGATACTATGTAGAATGTTCTTAAAAGTCCGTAGTACGTAGGTAGTAGTAAAAGAAAGTCGATACTATGTAGAATGTTCTTAAAAGTCCGTAGTACGTAGGTAGTAGTAAAAGAAAGTCCACAATATGTAGAATGTTCTTTAAAGTCCGTAGTACGTAGATAGTAGTAAAAGAAAGTCCATAATATGTAGAATGTTCTTAAAAGTCCGTAGTACGTAGGTAGCAGTAAAAGAAAGTCCATAATATGTAGAATGTTCTTAAAAGTCCGTAGTACGTAGGTAGTAGTAAAAGAAAGTCCATAATATGTAGAATGTTCTTAAAAGTCCGTAGTACGTAGGTAGTAGTAAAAGAAAGTCCATAATATGTAGAATGTTCTTAAAAGTCCGTAGTACGTAGGTAGCAGTAAAAGAAAGTCCATAATATGTAGAATGTTCTTAAAAGTCCGTAGTACGTAGGTAGTAGTAAAAGAAAGTCCATAATATGTAGAATGTTCTTAAAAGTCCGTAGTACGTATGTAGTAGTAAAATAAAGTCCATAATATGTAGAATGTTCTTAAATGTCCGTAGTACGTAGGTAGTAGTAAAAGAAAGTCCATAATATGTAGAATGTTCTTAAAAGTCCGTAGTACGTAGGTAGTAGTAAAAGAAAGTCCATAATAGGTAGAATGTTCTTAAAAGTCCGTAGTACGTAGGTAGTAGTAAAAGAAAGTCCATAATATGTAGAATGTTCTTAAAAGTCCGTAGTACGTAGGTAGTAGGTAGTAGTAAAAGAATGCCCATAATATGTAGAATGTTCTTAAAAGTCCGTAGTACGTAGGTAGTAGTAAAAGAAAGTCCATAATATGTAGAATGATCTTTAAAGTCTGTACGTAGGTAGTAGTAAAAGAAAGTCCATAATAGGTAGAATGTTCTTAAAAGTCCGTAGTACGTAGGTAGTAGTAAAAGAAAGTCCATAATATGTAGAATGTTCTTAAAAGTCCGTAGTACGTAGGTAGTAGGTAGTAGTAAAAGAATGCCCATAATATGTAGAATGTTCTTAAAAGTCCGTAGTACGTAGGTAGTAGTAAAAGAAAGTCCATAATATGTAGAATGATCTTAAAAGTCTGTACGTAGGTAGTAGTAAAAGAAAGGTAATTTGCGAGGCTAGTACAGTTCATATTGGTATTGTTAGAATGTAAACGTGTTTGTAGAAATGTATTGAGAGCAGATTCACATGCAGGAGATAAGTCCACGTTCAGCAGGTCGCTATCTTGGATATTGAATCTTTCTTGTTGTGTCTAATGACGTGTTTAGTTTGCCCCCGCCCCCACCCAAAGAGTTTGGTTGACCAACTGAGCGACGTGAGTGAGTTATGCAGTTGTGCCTTCTCGCGGCTAAAGAAAGCTAACAGTGCCGATCTACTCCCTTAAATAATACTCATGAGCCAGAACTCTGCTCGCATAAAAAAGATTGTATCTGATTGGTTAAATCAAAATCGTAATTATGTGTTTACTGAAATCAGCGCCAAGCTTTAAAGTCCAGCAGATATTTCAGACCTACGTAGCCATTAACTTTTCTATATTTATTTTTCTCACGTCGTTTCTTGCTTGTTTGCTTGTCACCGTGTACACTTTTTATCGGTATTTGAATGGTTTAGATGATTGGAGGAACGGCGAATAACGTAAATAAAGAGTGTATGCTCAGATAATGATGTAAGGAATAGCAAATGATTAAGAGAGAGAGAGAGAGAGAGAGAGAGAGAGTGAGAGGGTGAGGGGGGAAGACGAAAAGAGAAAAAAGACAATAAAAATAAAGAGAGTAAGATTACATTATGACATTACAATGTAAAACTGTTTCAACATGGCCGGTTAGGATTAGGGTTAATCAGACGCTTAAAGTAAGAAAATGTTAAAACATTTGGAAATCAAAGTACATGTACAAATAATATCTATATTATAAAGTAAAATTAAATTTCCCTTATTTCATTGACGATATATGTATATATTATTCTGTCACGATCAATATTTAGGCCAATTCTTGATGCAGGTTTTCCGAAAATAGTCATACATACAGGAGGTCAAAGAGTTTTTAACTCGCACACTTAGATCTACTGCCGCTCTCATCACCTTACACTGGGAATTTTTTGTTCGTCGGGAATGACTAGAGTATATAAAAAGCGGAAATGAGGCCGCCCATGTAAGGAGTATTAATGTGCTAAAAATTAATGGTCATATGTTTTGGGGTCGGTTTAGTGTTGTTTAAATGTGTTTAGAGGCTGTTATAAAGAAAAGTTATGTTTTTTTAAAAAATTATTTATTATGTATTTAGTATCAGTTATCTGCGGGACTATTAGTGACGACTTCCGTTGTAGTCTTGAATCATTTTTGTTTACCTTTATTTTGTAAATCAAAACAATGGCGATATTATATTGTATTTGAAATCTTGTTTTCTGTTAAGTTAGAATAATTCTGTATTTTAATTAATATATTTCTGAGAAAGAAAAACATTTTTTGAGATTGCTTGTTAATTTATTGTTGATTACATGGGCACGTGCAACACACACAGACACACACGCAGACACACACACAGACACACACGCAGACACACACGCAGACACACACGCAGACAGACTCGCAGACACACCCACACATATATATATTAACCTTGTGAATAAATTCATATATGTCTCGTCGTCTTCGATTCCTGTAACTGTCGTATTAATGTGTTCCTCGTGCTAATAAATTATTAATCAGAAAAAAAACTGATTCTAATTTTTATAAAAATCTATTAGATGATATTATTCTAGAAAATGTTTCAAATTTATGGCGTAAGCTTAAGGGTCTGAAGAAGAAATTTGAATTTAGGAAATGTTGCTCTAATGATTATGGATCATATTTAATGCAGATTTTAATCAATTGAATAACTTTATGTATCTCTGTCCCCCTCTCTCGGATTACGGTGATTGGGTTGCTCATGCTAATAAATCCTCCACCAGAAAGACGTCATGTGTGTCCCATGAATCAAGCAAAGAAGGAGAACCTTTGTTTTCTCTACATTCTTCAGAATTCTCTGATTTATTCCTTGCTTCTTTTTTTAGCTCCCCTGTCTCGCTGTTCAGGTACCTCGTTATAATAACTATTTCTATTCTAATAACTTCTTTCCAAAAACTGCAGTCTTGTGAAACTCTCTTCCTGCTGACTGTTTTCCTCCTACCTATAGCCTTTGTCTTTTCAATATTTCAAACGCCCTGCATTCTTCGTTGTGTCAGTAGTCACATGCTTTCTTTGCGTGAACCATCTTTTGGTCTTTATAGCTCCGTACATCAAGTGGCATCATACACTGCCTGGAGCGACGTCTATAAAAATCGTCCGGAAATTTTATTGTTTGTTTAAACAAGATTTTTCTATTAAAACAGTTTGGACAAACAGTTCCTTTTGTCTCATTAGATACAACCTGTATTCATTTCCTCTTTTTTTATTTTATCTCTTACTTTGCGCATTTTTAATATTTGTTGCTCTCTTTGTTTCATTTTACTTCAGTCGAAGTTCTCAGAAATCAAGAGACCCCTTCCTAGAGCTAACACTTAATTTCTATATGAGATACGTAGATATCCAGTGCTCAACAAAAGTTCTCCTTTGCCTATACAAACGTTGAGTAAGTAAAGACATGAAGAACATTCATTTTCCTCTCCCCAATTGACCAGTTACCGATGTTATAGTATATATATATATATATATATATATATATATATATATATATATATATATATATATATATATATATATATCGTTCTTATGGTCTCTTGCTCTTACCGGATTCCAGGATAAGAATTCACTTAGTCCTGTGGAGTATCAAGCAAAGTACTTTTACTTGAGGTAACATCACTAGAAGAGCGTGCACTATTCCTCGCATGTATCATTGTATAGCCGTATCGATGGGATCTTATTTGGCCTTCGATTACTATGTTATTTTGAATATTTGGTAAGGGTTTATTGTAGAGTGATGTATTCTAATTCCATGTTGTCCTGACAAACCCTTGTACAGAGAATATACCTGAGGATAGTGGGTAATTCAAACTCTCCTGTAGGTCATTCAAACTGTCCAGCAGGGAATCATATGCAACCTTACATGTGATCGCCTTTGGTAACATTTATGTGAAATAAATTTTGATTTTTCTGATTTAAAACAAGACCATTGGTTCCGCTTTGACTTCTTGACTACGTATCATGAATACTTAAGTATGATACCTACACTTTGTATCATGAATACTTAAGTATGATACCTACACTTTGTATCATGAATACTTTAGTATGATACCTACACTTTGTATCATGAATACTTTAGTATGATACCTACACTTTATATCATGAATACTTTAGTATGATACCTACACTTTGTATCATGAATACTTTAGTATGATACCTACACTTTGTATCATGAATACTTTAGTATGATACCTACACTTTGTATCATGAATACTTTAGTATGATACCTACACTTTGTATCATGAATACTTTAGTATGATACCTACACTTTGTATCGTGAATACTTTAGTATGATACCTACACTTTGTATCATGAATACTTTAGTATGATACCTACACTTTGTATCATGAATACTTTAGTATGATACCTACACTTTGTATCATGAATACTTAAGTATGATACCTACACTTTGTATCATGAATACTTTAGTATGATACCTACACTTTGTATCATGAATACTTTAGTATGATACCTACACTTTATATCATGAATACTTTAGTATGATACCTACACTTTGTATCATGAATACTTTAGTATGATACCTACACTTTGTATCATGAATAGTTTAGTATGATACCTACACTTTATATCATGAATACTTTAGTATGATACCTACACTTTGTATCATGAATACTTTAGTATGATACCTACACTTTGTATCATGAATACTTTAGTATGATACCTACACTTTGTATCATGAATACTTTAGTATGATACCTACACTTTGTATCATGAATACTTTAGTATGATACCTACACTTTGTATCGTGAATACTTTAGTATGATACCTACACTTTGTATCATGAATACTTTAGTATGATACCTACACTTTGTATCATGAATACTTTAGTATGATACCTACACTTTGTATCATGAATACTTAAGTATGATACCTACACTTTGTATCATGAATACTTTAGTATGATACCTACACTTTGTATCATGAATACTTTAGTATGATACCTACACTTTATATCATGAATACTTTAGTATGATACCTACACTTTGTATCATGAATACTTTAGAATGATACCTACACTTTGTATCATGAATACTTTAGTATGATACCTACACTTTGTATCATGAATACTTTAGTATGATACCTACACTTTGTATCATGAATACTTAAGTATGATACCTACACTTTATATCATGAATACTTTAGTATGATACCTACACTTTGTATCATGAATACTTTAGTATGATACCTACACTTTATATCATGAATACTTTAGTATGATACCTACACTTTGTATCATGAATACTTTAGTATGATACCTACACTTTGTATCATGAATACTTTAGTATGATACCTACACTTTATATCATGAATACTTTAGTATGATACCTACACTTTGTATCATGAATACTTTAGTATGATACCTACACTTTGTATCATGAATACTTAAGTATGATACCTACACTTTGTATCATGAATACTTTAGTATGATACCTACACTTTGTATCATGAATACTTTAGTATGATACCTACACTTTGTATCGTGAATACTTTAGTATGATACCTACACTTTGTATCATGAATACTTTAGTATGATACATACACTTTGTATCATGAAAACTTTAGTATTATACTTACACTTTGTATCATGAAAACTTTAGTATGATACCTACACTTTGTATCATGTATGGTTTAGTATGATACCTACACTTTGTATCATGAATACTGTAGTATGATAGCTACACTTTGTATCATGAATACTTTAGTATGATACCTACACTTTGTATCAGGAATACTTAAGTACGATACCAACACTTTGTATCATGAATACATTAGTATGATACCTTCACTTTGTAACACGAATACTTTAGTATGTTCCCTACACTTTGTATCATTAATATTTTAGTATGATACCTACACTTTGTATCATGAATACTTAAGTATGATACCTACACTTTGTATCATGAATACTGTAGTATGATATCTACACTTTGTATCATGAATACTGTAGTATGATAGCTACACTTTGTATCATGATTACTTTAGTATGATACCTACACTTTGTATCATGAATACTTAAGTATGATACCTACACTTTGTAACATGAATACTTTAGTATGACACCTACACTTTGTACCAGGAATACTTAAGTATGATACCAACACTTTGTATCAGGAATACTTAAGTATGATACCAACACTTTGTATCAGGAATGCTTAAGTATGATACCAACACTTTGTATCATGAATACATTAGTATGATACCTACACTTTTTAACACGAATATATTAGTATGATACCTACACTTTGTATCATGAAAACTTTAGTATGATACATACACTTTGTAACATGAATACTTTAGTATTATACCTACACTTTGTATCATGAATACTTTAGTATGATGCCTACACTTTGTATCATGAATACTTTAGTATGATACCTACACTTTGTATCATGTATACTTAAGTATGATACCTACACTTTGTAACACGAATATTTTAGTATTATACCTACACTTTGTATCATTAATACTTTAGTATGATACCATGGGATACCTACACTTTGTATCATTGTTGGATAATGGCCCTGTGGGACCGGACGCATCTTGAAGTGGGCGTATGTGTTGGAAATCGTTTGGTTTGGCTTGCGCGATTTAGTGCGGGTTGACCCGTACAATCGAGTGCAGAATAGTGCTGTTCTCATGGTTGGAGCTCACAGACGCTCACAGGGTCACCACACTGACGATACCTCAGATCAAGGGTCAATGTGCACCAGCGATAGGGTATCTGTGACGTCACATGCCTTTGTGTGGGAATCTGTGTTTTGTCAGTCTGGGTTAGTATGATACATACACTTTGTTATTAACGCCGTACAAGAACTAGAAAAACAGTTCTCGTAATTGATTTCAAAACAATGGTTACCGAGACTATAATATTTACCCTAATGTTAACCTTAACTCTAAACCTTAAACTCTAACCCAAACATTCAAAGATAATAACGTGCAACACTTCAACTAATTATTCACCGAAAGTCGCTGGATGCTTAATAATCTATTTCGACGAATGGAGAGCTTATCCTAATGTTAACCGACTCAATTTTCCTCATTTTTCTTAAATTATCTGCAAGATTTCACGACCCCAATCCCGGAGCACATACACAATGAATTGAAAAAAGATCGTGGCTTGACGCGAAGATTCGTAAATAGAAAAATAATTAGAGGCGTACGATTTTTGTTTGTAGATAACAACAAAAGCAGTACCATGCAATTTTATTTGTTAATTCTATCTCCCCTCTCCCCTTTTTGTCTTTTATTTCTTGCGGATCACAAGTTCGTTGTTCTAATCTGGAAAAAGTGTGTCGGACCATCATTTAGCGAAAAATCGGTGCTCTACTTCTATGATAAAATACTGACCCAACAGATCACGGTTGCTCTAGTAACCAACAGAAGGTTTGATTTCCGCTGGACAGACACACCAAACCTATCGGTTTCATATATAAGCTTGGAATTTTCCTCTTTTGTTTGTTCTAGAAGCCGAAGTAGTTTTTCTTCCATAAAACATGAAATCTGGTTGAATGACTTATAAAAGATTTATCCGCTTCAGCGTTTCTTCCTCGACACTTCCTCCCCAGACAATTGGACCGGATGTACAAATCATAAACTCACAATACTCGTTATTATAAAGCTTTCCCGCCTCCCGAACAATCATTATGCCAAGAAACAACAAAAAACAATGGCCGCCGTCGCCATCGCCGCTACTTCAATATTGATAGCTTTACACAATAGATTATCACTTTATTGTTTCGCTTCCGGTGTTTATTATACAATGAACCATGTTTGCTTTAACTTCGTTTTTTCTCTTTCTTTTTCGATTTTCGTTTTAAAGTTGATTACAAACATCTTGTTTGTTTGTCATGATACAATTATTCGAGTTTTGCAAGTTAAAGTTTTTTTCAGTTTTTTTATTGAAGCTCGAATGGAGAATTGAATTCTCCATTCTTAACGTTAACATCTTAACTGCTTCGTTAAACTTCCTATTTAATATGATCTGAAAGAACAAGCCTTCTTAACTAGGGACATATAACACCCTTGGGGGACGTGAGATATTTTCAGGGTTGGCAAGGCCAAATACAAAAAAAAAATGAGGAGGGAAGAATGAAAATTTAGAACGCACACACTTTTTTTTTTCATTTCACTTAAGTTAGATCTCAGAAATCAAAAAGCCCTTTTATGGGGTTAGGGTTAGGGTACTAACACTTTATTTCTATATGAGATACATAGCTATCCGAGTGTTTAATTAAAGTTCTCTTTTACCTCTCAAATGTTGAGTTCGTAAAGCAGTGAAGAACATTAATTTCTCTCTCTTCAATTGATCAGTTACCGATGTTATAGTATATCTTTCTTGACCATAATTCATTTGCCAATTGTGGAGTATCGAGCTAAGTGCGATTACTTGAGGTAATATCACAAAGAGAAGGAGCAATATTGCTCGTATGAACCAGTGTGTAACCATACAGAGGGAGTTTTATTTGTGTTTCCAATACTATGTTATTTTGAATATTTGGTCAGGGTTTAGTTGTAGGGTGAAGTTAGGCTATCTCAACAAACCTCTGTACAAAGAGACCGAAAATACTCAAGTGTGGTGTCTAGTGGGCATTCAAACTATGTGGTGTTTTGTATTTTTTGAAATGTTGAGATTACTAATCTCATATTTGTTTTTATTTTCACAACGTTTCGCACGATTTAATCTTCGACCCTTTTTTAGTTTTTTTTTACAACTTGAGAATCTTTTATGCTACGGAATTGTTGGGATGAGGATTGATAATATGTAGCATTTGGATTATTCCGACTACTATTCTTATCTTAATTATCATTTTCACAACGTTTTGGCCGATGTAACATCCGACCATTTTCATGTGCATCTTTTCGAACTTTGGAATGCTTATGTTACGGAATTGTTTAGATTTTAATTGATAATTTGTAATTTTCGGATTGTTCAGGTGAGAAGAGTAGTGCGAATATTCCAAACAATACAAATGAGAAACTTTTTGGAAAGTCAATTGCAAAGTCGTGTTCACATGAACCGAGACGGATTTTCGAACCGAATTTAGATTGTTCTCGTTCCGTCAGCCATGACGTGGTAGAAGTGTTAATTATTATGTTATTCTTAGCTATCATCGTTTGACCCTTCAATCTCCAGAAGACTGTCACTTATAAAGTTAATCACCGCCTTTAACCATTGCGCCACGGGTCAGTTCAGAAACATATATTTTAATTAATAATTATTATTTAAAATATATAATAAATTCAATAATTATTATTTAAAATTATATTATTTAAAATTATAATATTACAATTATAAAATAATTTAAATAAATAAATCTAATTTTGTTATTGGAAATTTTTCGCTTAATTGTCGCAAAATGGCTACTTTGTGTTTTGAATTATTTCTGTTTTCATTTTTAAATCCTCCGCTCTATAATAAAAGTAAATGTATATTTATTTTTTATATAAATATTATAATAAATATATATCCGTCCCGTCACACAAAAGCTGCAAGAAACTATTTTAAGTGTTTAAAAATAAGCAGAAAACAAGTCCGATGATCTCCTCACACCGCTGTATAAATTATTATTTCTATAATGAGACGCTTTCTTTCTTTTTCTTTCGTCTTTCTATACTAATTGATACGTTTTCCTTTTATTTTAATTTTATTTTTATTTTATTTTTATTTTATTTTCCTTTTATTTTTATTTTATTTTTATTTTATTTTTATTTTATTTTACTTTCCAGTTTGAGACATTTTTTTTCTTTTTTCTTTATTTTTAACTTCATAGACTGCAAAGTTATTTTGTGTAAATATTGATGCAAACACTCGCAAAGCATACATTTTTCCGTGATTTTTTTACGAGGGCTTGTGCAATATTATTCGCCGATTTACAACTGGAGTCAGTGTTACATTTCCTCCCCTCTGAGGGGAGGTCTAAATGTCTCACAAGTCACGACCAAATAAAATACATGAGTTTTTATCAATGCAATCACAAATCATAACATTTCAAACCTCGTGTTGCTATTACCGGGGCACCTGCAATTAATGGTTCAAAACAGCACGAAGTAACGAAGAAATCATCGAATTTGAAGAAAGAACCTCTTTATTGAGATGTTTGCGTTGCCTTCTCTTCTGACAGTGGCTGAGGTGGGCATCTTGAGCTAAGGATATTTAGCCTCTTAGTTTATTGTCGATCTTAAACCATATTTACTACTCAAGACTTCCAACCGACTGCCTTCTCCCCCCCCTTTGAGCCATGTTACATCACATCCACCTCTGGCTATCAGATTGCATGATATTTGAATACATACTCTCTGAGCCTGTGACCTCGATATATTTTGTACGCGTGAACGCCGCCCTTAAACTCAAATCACCAGGTATATTCTAGCAACGTACCCATTACCAGTTAACATTAGTGTTTTGATGCCATAGTCCTGTACAATATATATTTGATATTCTATGCGGACGTCTTATAGTAACATACTTGTTAGAGTCTTCAACACGAGCGTCGCCATTTTGTGTACATACACGAAATCGGAATAAAAAGATGAAAAACTACAAAAATTAATTCACACAAAAACACACACACATAATGTTAACAAGTATATGCTCGTGTATGCGCCTATATGTAAATGTTTCTAAAGATATTGGCTTTCTGCTTTTCGAATGGGTATTGATACGTATATATATATATATATATATATATATATATATATATATATATATATATATATGGGTGTGTGTGTGTGTGTATATATGTATATTAAAGCGAGATTCCGACACCGTTTGTTGTTGTTTTTGAATCACTCTTTGGCGTTTAAAGATTTAAATCCCTCCTAGTTGTCATGCGAATCAACGCCGGCCGAGGGGAAAGACACCCGACTGCAAATCAGTGGCGATTTCTAAAAACCGGCTTCGTTCCCTCTGACCGACGTGAATTAACATTCCCTAGGCATGAAACATCGATGTCTGAAGGTAAAAATATATATATATAGCATTAGGTAAAATGATAAAATAAGGTGCGAATCAAATTTTATTACAATTCAAAGTTCTACTTTGCTTGAACTTTGAATTGTAATAAAATTTGATTAGCACCTTATTTTATTCTTTCATTTTATCTAATGCTATTAATGCTCTATCCAGTATATCATTTTTATCAGGATGTTCATTAATTAAAGATATCACTTTCCTATTATATCTTTTGTTGTATTAACCTTATATATATATATATATATATATATATATATATATATATATATAAATTCAAATATTTAATGGTTTCCCTGAGGGTATTGATCGAAAACTTGCGAAATTTAATGCCAACATTTTCTTTGGTCCACCCAAATGTCCTATTTATCTGAAACTTCCTTTTATTGGTTCAATCAGTAAGGGTTTTTCGGATAAAATTTAATCGGTTGTATCTCGCTGTTTTTATGCAGTACAGCCCCGTCTGGTGTTTTGCACCAGAACTGCTTTTCATGTCTTTCTTCCTTTTGAGACTATAAGTTTTTTTGTTTTTTTTTATATATTTTTTTTTTATATAGTTTTAATGGTTGAGAAACTTCCGAGACTATATATATATATACATGGGTGTGTGTGTGTGTGTGTATATGTATATGAAAGCGAGATTCCGACACCGTTTGTTGTTTTTGAATCACTCTTTGGCGTTTAAAGATTTAAATCCCTCCTAGTTGTCATGCGAATCAACGCCGGCCGAGGGGAAAGACACCCGACTGCAAATCAGTGGCGATTTCTAAAAACCGGCTTCGTTCCCTCTGACCGACGTGAATTAACATTCCCTAGGCATGAAACATCGATGTCTGAAGGTAAATATATATATATATAGCATTAGGTAAAATGATAAAATAAGGTGCGAATCAAATTTTATTACAATTCAATTGCCTCAAAAATGTGCATCACTAAACCTTTAAGTAAGGCTGTGTCTAAAATCTTTAAATTAATTATAAACCAAATAAATAATTTCCATAAAAAAAGTAAATTCTATAGTAATATAAACCTATTTTGGGTGGTAAATAATTCTGATCTAGTAAAAGAAAAATTAGATCGTATTAATTCTCGTAAACAGGCTAAATCAATCTCGACATACGATTTTAGTACATTATATACAAAAATACCCCATAAAGAACTTATTAAAGAATTAGGTAATACTGTAGATTTAGCTTTTGCAGGAGGAAAAGGTAAATACATAGACTTTGCAAAATCTAAAGTCTTTTGGTGTAAAAATAAAAATGGTAAGACGAGTGTATCCAAAACGGGTCTGATAATACTTATAAGTCACCTTATAAAAGAGAGTTACTTTCAAATAGGGAATAAATTATTGCTCCAAACAATAGGTATTCCAATGGGTTTGGATCCGTCTCCATTTTGGGCAGATCTATATTTACATAGACTGGAATATATATATATATGTCATCATTAATAAAAAATGATATATCTAAGGCGTATAGTTATCATGGATGTAGGCGATATATTGACGACCTTGTTTGCATTAATGATAGCGAAGAGTTTGCAAATACTAAACATTTAATATATCCTAAAGAGTTAAAATTAAACTGTGACCATAAGGGAACACAAGCTACTTTTCTTGATTTGGATATAAAAATTGAAGATAAAATATTTATCTATAAACTGTTTGATAAAAGAAATTCATTCCCTTTTCGTATCGTGCGAATGTCATATAAAAATAGTACTAGCCCTGTGTATATATTTTACGGGAGTATTATGTCTGAATTTCTGAGAATTGCTCGTGTTACCTTAAAATTAGTAGATTTCATGCCCCCAATTTCTGATCTAATAATAAGAATGATTAACCAAGGTGGCGATCAAAATAAAATATTTGGACAATTAAATAAGGCAATTACTCGCCATCCTGATGCTTTTAAATCTTATCAAATTAATCAAAATAAACTGATAGAACAAATCATAGTATATATAAATAGAAATAATGTATAATATGTATAAACGTATATATAACACATCTGCTAATTATAATAAGAAAAACAATAAAAATACAGTAGAAAGAAAGAAAGAAATGTTAAAAAAGAAGAAGAAGAAGAAGAAAATCGACAGTTATGAACGCCGATTTTAAACACCGGGAGTTGGCAAAGAAGAAGAAGAAAAAGAAAGAAAAAGAGAACAAATTAACGGTTAACTTATAGACGCAGATTTGAAACAATGAGAAAAGAAAAAAAGTCGACAGTTGTGAACGCAGATTAGAAAAACTAAAGTGAACAAGGAAGATTAATATTTATTTGAGGTTGACAACAACGGGGAGATGGACAACAAAGTAGGACGAGGGAGAAAAGGAGGAACTAAAGGTATATATATGTATGTGTATATATATATATATATATATATATATATATATATATATATATATATATATTTATTTATTTATCTTTTAGTTTTTGATGTGTTGATGTTTTTTATATTTATAATATAAAACTAAAAATAATACATTAATCACTTAAATAATAGTGTCATGGATTCGTCCAAACACTTTAAAATGCAGCAACATTTTTGTAAGTAACGGATACATTTTATTAGACAGACGAAACGCACAGGTAAAGAATTTTTTTTTTGTGTGTGTCTTAAATAACTAATATAAGTTAGCAAAACATTTATATGGATCAAAACGTAGATTTAGTATAAGGAACGTTTATGTTTTTGTCTTTTAAGGGAAGTGGGGTCTGATCAACTCTGCTGGGAAGCCATGAAATTAAATACTGTCTTGTTTTTAAATTCCCGAAACAGTTTTTCATGGTAAACAACTGATGATCCCTTAAAATAGTGTTAGAAACTAACTAATATAATAACTGTAAAAAATAAATTGACTTACATGAGTGATTTTCCACTGGAAGACTTGAGACTATAAGCTTTTTTTTTTTTATATATATATTTTTTTTATATAGTTTTAATGGTTGCGAAACTTCCGAGACTATATATATATATATATATATATATGGGTGTGTGTGTGTGTGTGGGTGTGTGTGTGTATATGTATATGAAAGCGAGATTCCGACACCGTTTGTTGTTGTTTTTGAATCACTCTTTGGCGTTTAAAGATTTAAATCCCTCCTAGTTGTCATGCGAATCAACGCCGGCCGAGGGGAAAGACACCCGACTGCAAATCAGTGGCGATTTCTAAAAACCGGCTTCGTTCCCTCTGACCGACGTGAATTAACATTCCCTAGGCATGAAACATCGATGTCTGAAGGTAAATATATATATATATATAGCATTAGGTAAAATGATAAAATAAGGTGCGAATCAAATTTTATTACAATTCAAAGTTCTACTTTGCTTGAACTTTGAATTGTAATAAAATTTGATTAGCACCTTATTTTATTCTTTCATTTTATCTAATGCTATTAATGCTCTATCCAGTATATCATTTTTATCAGGATGTTCATTAATTAAAGATATCACTTTCTTCTTATATCTTTTGTTGTATTAACCTTATATATATATATATATATATATATATATATATATATATATATATATATATATATATATAAATTCAAATATTTAATGGTTTCCCTGAGGGTATTGATCGAAAACTGACGAAATTTAATGCCAACATTTTCTTTGGTCCACCCAAATGTCCTATTTATCTGAAACTTCCTTTTATTGGTTCAATCAGTAAGGGTTTTTCGGATAAAATTTAATCGGTTGTATCTCGCTGTTTTTATGCAGTACAGCCCCGTGTTTTGTTTGGCCCCAGAACTGCCTTTCCAGCCTTTCAGAAAGATGTACTTCCAACACTACAGAAAAGTTTGATTATATATAAATTCAAATGTCAGTGTGAAGCTGACTATGTTGGTCGTACTCTTCAGCGCTTGGAAGTCAGAGTGGGCCAGCATATCCCTGCATGTTTTCGCAGATCACGTGTTATAAAGACGAGTACAGCGACGGACACATCCGGGTCTTTACAAAGAACATCCGGGCGTTTGCAGAGCAGATCCGGGCGCTCACAAGTCCACGAGTCATCCATTGGACAGCACCTGTATGACAATAAAAGGTGCGGTGAGGCGTACTCCGATGAATGTTTTCGCATTGTACACAAGGCCCGTTCCAAACACCATCTCAAGGTTTTGGAGGCAGTTAGTGTTACAATGCGAAAACCATCTCTCTGTAGGCAGAAAGAGTTGTCTCATAAATTAGATCTATTTAGAGACTTCTAAAAAAAAAAAATACTTTGCCTATTTTGCCCATTTATTCTTTGCAGTTTAATGGCATTATTCAATCTTCCTTTTTTTTTCTTTGCTTTTTTTTTCCCTCCCCACGTTATTCTTTCCCCCGTTTTTAAACTATATTTGCCGACGTTTTCTCTTGACAATGTGTCGGCCGAAAGGTACCTAGGGACTTAGCTTTTATTCTGTCAATTTTAGTCGATCCTTTTATTCGTTTTAAATCGACGATTAAATATTATTTAATATTTCCTCCATTTTTTTTCTTGTAATAGTGCCTCGTTCGCTATGACTCCGTTTATTATATTTAAAAGCATTATAAAATTTTGTACCACAAAATATGGTTCAAATATATATATATATATGTATATATGTGTTTGTGTGTGTATATGAGTATGTGTATATGTGTATTTTGTATACGTCTGTGTATCTGTTTCTATGTATGTACGCACCGAGAAGTGTGTTTATGTACGTGTTTTTGTATATGTGTATGTACGTTTTACTGGCAAGTGTTTGTAGAAGTGTCATTGAATTAATACATAAAGTACAGTGGTCGACCATAAATATGTCTTTACTGTTGAGTTTTTTTTATTATTATAATAATAAAAAAAACGTAACAGTAAAGACATATTTTTAAGAAACAAAAATAAACAACGCTTGAAGATGATTTGACGAATCAAACTGAAAGTACTCGCAAAAAAGAAAAAAATGGAACAAGAAACCCATGGAACTTACATACAGCATTTTGACCGAAACACTAAATGGACTTTTCGGAAAATTGAAAACATTTAAAAAAAATTCTTATCAAGCAAAAACATTCCATGTTATTTAATAATGTTTGCATAAATGAAAATATGCTGTCTAAATACACACACAATATATACAGGGTGGGCCAAAATAAGGGTCCTATCTTTAAATTTGAATAACTTGAATTTGAATAACTTCCACAAAATAAAAGTTAAACTCACCAAGCTTTATGTGTGTGTAGACTGACCCTTCCGAGATTTTTTGAAATAAACAAAACAAATTTTAGCCGAAAAACACTTCTTAAAACTTACAAAAACTAAAGTATTGTTTTTTACACTGTTTTGAGTTTTTTAAGCAAAAATAATGTTTTCTAAATGAGGGTACGTTCCTTAGGGCTAATACGGCTCATGCTTGCTTCGGAAGGGGTCCTTTACTTATTCTAAAAAAAAAATTAAAAAAAAATCAATAAATAAAAAAGTTATGAATTTTTAAAAATAGGACACTTATTTTTGCCCACCCTATATATACGCACATATATATATATATATAAATACATACATATATATATATATATATAAATATATATATATATACATTTATTTCTCACAGAAAAGTGTTTAAAGACAAACATAAGAGAGCCGTAATAAAACATGATACATAAAAGTTGATGAAAATATCAGACATTAATACTAACAAAAGAATCTAGATTAATAGTCCTTAAAAAAATTGAATACATGAATTGCCAGGGCAAAACCCCTGTAGATGATATCTGAGAACGAATACTGCGGCTAGTAGAAAATGACAATGATTGAATATCTATCTGGAAACCTGCGATCCGTAAAGAAAGTCAATAGTGTAATATAAATAGGGTAATCATAACTGCTATCCGTAAATCGGACATCCGGCGCGAAACACGTTAGAGTTGCGAGAAGTATGTTAAGATGAAACGCCAGTCACTAACGTTCGACTAGCTTACAAAACGCCATAAAGAGGAACATCCATGCGTGGAATGAATCTTTTCTGTACTTCTGGATATAAGAGTCTATTCTCTTGTTGATCGATATAATTCAAGGGAGATAACTTGAATATTGTTACATGGATATTCTGGGCTTACAGTGCTATCCATACCACTCACTATGTGTATGTAAGTGTAGAGGCGGGCGGGGGCTAGTAACTCAAGTTGACATGAAAGGGCCATAAACAACATTGGATTGAAAGGGTCATGATCATAAGGAAACACAGAAACCTACACGTATCTATTTATTACAGCAACGCTGTTAAAGTTATAGATGGCTTAAATAACAATACTGGGTAAAAGTACAATATTAACACCCGAGAACTTGTAAATAAAAACAAAAACAAAAAAAAACTATAGATAATTTATATAAAACATATTACTTTCTGTCTAGATGTGCTTGCAATTTAGAGTTGCAGATTTTGAGCATAGACTTGAATGGCGATAAAACAACTGTTGGACATTCATGCCTGAAACTTGGTGGACAAGTCAAGCAGATACTGAAGTTTATTTGTACCAGATATAGTTGAACTGCAAAGAGGACAATGAACATTTTATTAACGATTCCATGGGTGGCTTTTTTAGGGGGGGGGGGAGCTAGGGGTCAACCTGTATTACAATTGAATTCATTGTACAATTTTAGCTAAAGAAAGTGTTTTTTTCATTTGCATCCCACACAGACAATTATAGTCAAGATTTAATTTATTTATTTATTTATATTGTTTTAAAATTTAAATTATATTGATTTACAAATTTATTTATATTGTTTTACAATTTATTTATATTGTTTTAAAAATTTATTTATATTGTTTTAACATTTATTTATATTGTTTTAAAATTTAAATTATATTGTTTTAAAATTTATTTATATTGTTTTACAATTTATTTATATTGTTTTAAAAATTTATTATATTGTTTTAACATTTATTTATATTGTTTTTAAAATGTATTTATATTGTTTTAACATTTATTTATATTGTTTTAAAATGTATTCAGATTGTTTTAAAATTTATTTATATTGTTTTAAAAATCTAGTTAGAACATCCTGCTGATTCCAAATCTGCCTCTATTTTTTATCTGAGATCAATCGTTAAAAAATCGATGCCCAGACACATGTATGAACGTGCATCTAACCCTAACCTCTATTTTTTTTATCTGGGATCAATCGTTAAAAATCGATACCGAGACACATGTATGAACGTGCATCTAACCCTAACCCTAACTCATGTATTAACGTGCGTTTGTGTGCGTTCACTGCACAGACCATCATCGTCTGCTTGTTGTGTCGGTTCAAAGTCGTTGCTCGATTTCGACACCGGTCGCAGCGTCAATTGTGTCGTCTCAGTCAGTGCTGCAACAGAAGTATTATCCCTCCAAATAAGATTACAACTTCAGTTTAAAACAAGTAAGAAAGATTTATTTTTTGGGTTACAATGATACTCGTTTTTTCTCTACTGAACAACAGACTTGCAAGTGAAAATTATTAGTCCGAACAAATCAAACTCAAGTCCAACCGTACACAATCAGGGGCCATATCTCTCTGATAGACACACAAACCTCACCTCACATTGAGATGGCCAGAGAACCAACTAACTGCCCCGCCCTTCTGTTAGACTATATATAGATATCAGTTGGGACAACATACGAAAAATAAACACTTGAAAATAAAGACCAACTTATGGGTTCCATATCTGGCAGGCCATTAAATTTATAAGACACTGAGTTGGGCATAACCATAGCAGGGGCCCTCGTATCTGTAGAATCATTATTATTTCAAGTGAACAAATCGAATTCTGGGTGGCCAACCCCAAACCAGACATATTTCCCATATCTTGTGTTGTTTCTCTTCTCTTGGTCAAATATCTCTATTTCGCTGCAAGTCTGTTATTCGCATGCATTGCAAACATGCAACACACTGAACATGCAACCGCAAAGTGCATGTTTACACATACACACATAGTCAACTCTACTTTATATAGAGACCAGCAGGAAGTCCCATTGTTGCCTGGAACTGAACAAGAAATTTAATCCCCTTCTGTCTATTGCCCATAACACCTTTTTTGTTATTTTTACATGGGTTTTTATGGAAAAGATCATCTTGTAGTAATAAAAAAATAATTGATTAGTTGCATTCTTAACATATGATTCTTAATTGATACTAATCCGAATATGACATTCCTTTGAATAAATTATACAACTGTTTATTTTAAAAGAAACATAGACAAATAGTATATAGATGACTATCAGAAGGCTATCATAATGCGACAAGTAGAAATATGTCGGTGTTGAGAAGGACGACAAAAACGAAGTGATTTATTTATTATTTTTTACTTTTTTTAGTAAATCTTACTTAATTCAGTCTTAGCTTCTACACAGAAGACGTCACCCGTGTTTCATGATATATTTTGAAATAATTTATAAAATTGTAAGTGTTTCAAATCTCTTGAAAGCCGCGTGGTTTTAAGCACCGGTGATATTGATTTTACTGATATTAACGCAAAGATATTCTGAAGCGAATTAGATTTAAATATTTTAAATTATGAAATAATTCCCGTTAATTTTATTTATAATTGTAATATTTATTTATTTTAAATTAGTTGATGTGTGTTAGATTAATTTTATAGGTTGTTATATTAATTTATTTTAGATTATTTGGTGTGTGTTAGATTAATTTTCATTAGTTGTTATATTTATTTATTTTAAATTGATTGGTGTGTGTTAGATTAATTCTAATTAGTTGTTATATTAATTTATTTGAGATTATTTGGTGTGTGTTAGATTAATTTTAATTAGTTGTTATATTTATTTATTTTAGATCATTTGGTGTATGTTAGATTAATTTTAATTAGTTGTTATATTAATTTATTTTAGATCATTTGGTGCGTGTCAGATTAATTTTAATTAGTTGTTATATTAATTTATTTTAAATTATTTGGTGTGTGTTAGATTAATTTTCATTAGTTGTTATATTAATTTATTTTAGATTATTTGGTGTGTGTTAGATTAATTTTAATTAGTTGTTATATTAATTTATTTTAGATTATTAGGTGTGTGTCAGATTAATTTTAATTAGTTGTTATATTAATTTATTTTAGATTATTTGGTGTGTGTTAGATTAATTTTAATTAGTTGTTATATTAATTTATTTTAAATTATTTGGTGTGTGTTAGATTAATTTTAATTAGTTGTTATATTTATTTATTTTAGATTATTTGGTGTGTATTAGATTAATTTTAATTAGTTTTTATATTAATTTATTTTAGATTATTTGGTGTGTGTTAGATTAATTTAAATTAGTTGTTATATTAATTTATTTTAAATTATTTGGTGTGTGTTAGATTCATTTTAATTAGTTGTTATATTTATTTATTTTAGATTATTTGGTGTGTGTTAGATTAATTTTAATTAGTTGTTATATTAATTTATTTTAAATAAATTGGGGTGTGTTAGATTAATTTTAATTAGTTGTTATATTAATTTATTTTAAATAAATTGGGGTGTGTTAGATCAATTTTAATTAGTTGTTATATTTATTTATTTTAGATTATTTGGTGTGTATTAGATTAATTTTAATTAGTTGTTATATTAATTTATTTTAGATTATTTGGTGTGTGTTAGATTAATTTTAATTAGTTGTTATATTAATTTATTTTAGATTATTTGGTGTGTGTTAGATTAATTTTAATTAGTTGTTATATTTATTTATTTTAGATTATTTGGTGTGTGTCAGTTTAATTTATATTAGTATTTATATTAATTTATTTTGAATTAATTGGTGTGTGTTAGATTAATTTTAATTAGTGGTTATATTAATTTATTTAAAATTATTTGGTGTGTGTTTGATTAATTTTAATTAGTTGTGATATGAATTTATTTTAGATTATTTGGTGTGTGTTAGATTAATTTTAATTAGTTGTTATATTAATTTATTTTTAATTATTTGGTGTGTGTTAGATTAATTTTAATTAGTTGTTATATTAATTTATTTTAGATTATTTGATGTGTGTTAGATTAATTTTAATTAGTTGTTATATTAAATTTTTTTTAGATTATTTGGTGTGTGTTAGATTAATTTTAATTAGTTGTTATATTAATTTATTTTAAATAAATTGGGGTGTGTTAGATCAATTTTAATTAGTTGTTATATTTATTTATTTTAGATTATTTGGTGTGTTTTAGATTAATTTTTATTAGTTGTTATATTAATTTATTTTAGATTATTTGGTGTGTGTTAGATTAATTTTAATTAGTTGTTATATTTATTTATTTTAGATTATTTGGTGTGTGTCAGTTTAATTTATATTAGTATTTATATTAATTTATTTTAAATTAATTGGTGTGTGTTAGATTAATTTTAATTAGTTGTTTTATTAATTTATTTTAGATTATTTGGTGTGTGTTAGATTAATTTTAATTAGTTGTTATATTAATTTATTTTAAATTATTTGGTGTGTGTTAGATTAATTTTAATTAGTTGTTATATTAATTAATTTTAAATTAATTGGTGTGTGTTCGATTAATTTTAATTAGTTGTTATATTTATTTATTTTAAATTATTTGGTGTGTATTAGATTAATTTTAATTAGTTGTTATATTAATTTATTCAAATATTAAAATTAAAATTCAATCTTTTTACGATTTCAAAGGAATAAATATTACATTGATGTGCAGAATAAGGGGAGATAATAATGTAGACATTTTAGGTGAGTTATCTCCTCGTTATAATGAAATACAGACTAATATTTAATTTGATTCATTAAATGTATTAAACATTGAGCTTATTTTATTTGTTTCCGTGAATATCTTGCATTTAAGAGAAAGGTTCAATTTGCTTAATTCAAATCTAAGAAAATGAATAAACGGAAAAAATTTTGTTGAGTCGTTTTCTAAACAAGAATTTTAATAAAATGGCTTCTCGTAAAAAATCTTTCTTTTATTTATGGAAAAGCTTTTGTATCAATATTGGGTATGGCTGGGTGAAAACGCAATTTTCCATATAAGGTTAAACTAAGCAGAAAATTTCGTTAGAATGTACAGATTAGAAATAAATCTAGGTGTTAAGGATGTTGTGTTACAGACAAGAAGTCTCCAGTGACAGACAGCAGATAAGCTGATACAATCTTTCTCTTGTTTTTGAACCACAAGAAAGAGAGGTTGTGTTTGAGGCAGCTATTTTCTCTACCTATAACTAGGTTGGGGGAAAACTCACGGGTTATTATGCGTATGAAAGAAAAAGGAATCTTGAAAGATTTACTAAACGCTAAATTCATGTGTACTGTTGTCATTATTAATAACTTTTACAACCGCTATTATTATTAAAAAGAGGAAAACGGATGCAACAAAAAATAACTATTGCTATGTTATCACATCACGTGATAAGCCGCCGCCGCCGCCGCCGCCCGGATAATCGGCTGAAGTTGAATTTCCAATTTAAAAAAATCAAATTTGCAGATTTTTGGATTCTCGGTATGAGTGCGTGAAAATAATGATAACACGTACTTTTCCTGATAAGATGAAGCAAAAGAGCGGAATATTTCATTAGAATGTAAAAAAATAGAATTAGAGCAACGTGTTAAGGATTTTGTATCGGAGGCAAAACGTCTGCAGTTACACGTAGCGTATAAGCTGATACAATCATTCTCTGCTTTCTAAACCGCGAAGGAAAGCGGTCGTGTTTTGATCAGCTGCTTCGCCTCACTATGGGGAACAGGTTGGGGTATTACGTGTGTATACTGTAAAAGTAAAAGAAACCCCTCACATGATCGTGTGTTGTTATTATTATCAACTTTTACAATTGCTGTTATTAGAAAAAAAGAACAGCTGCAACAAGAAGGAAAGATAAGAGACTACTGCTACGTGTCATAAACACAACAATGCTGCAGTTATATTTCGGAATGTTTTAGATGAGGATTCATAATTTGTATTATTTGGATTATTCGGACTACTGTTCTCATCTTAGATGTTATTCTCATAACGTTTCGGCCGATGTAACCTCCGACCTTTTTCAGGTGCGTCTTGTCGAACTCGGGAATCTGCACGTACATGCGGCGTAACGGATATAAGTGCTAATTGATAATTAGTTCTAAGTGACAGTCTTCTAGAGGTTGAAGGTTCAATCCTCAGTGTAGGCGATACTAAAAATACAATGACAAATCACTTAAGATTTCTACCCGATCATGGATCAAATACAGCTAGTTTTTTACTTAGCACTTTTATCCGTTACGCCACAAGTACATACAGATTCCCTAGTTCGACAAAGATTTCTGCAGGTTGGTTGAATTGGAGCAACAGGGTGCAGCAAGGGAATTCAAAAGCAAGCGACGAAAGAATATATTAGAGTATAAAGTCTTTCGGCATCTAGGGACCTATACAGTGGATGGGGTGGGATTTTGCTACCACTTGGGTGGGTCGGGGATACAATACATTTCACTCAGCTTAAAATATATGCATCTTAGCAAGTAATGAAAACACGCGACGAGAGCACGCATATATTAACTAGTAAATATAGTTATTAATATTTAATAACGCAGCAGACACTATATAATCTGCGTCGTTTTCTAAAAAGTCATTGAATAATTCATTCGACTACTTTTAGCGAAAACAATTTAAATAAACTGTAAAAGAATTGTTGTTTACTCAGCCGTCCGCAAACATTAGATTTGATCCGTCCATTAGGGGATCAAATAGTTTATCAGCTTCTAAAAATGCAGCACATTCGAGAAAAACTTCAAAAACGCTGTTTACTCTGTCATTAAGCATCGTTACGAATGAGGACGCCGGTTCCAGTGTAGCTGTACTTAAGCGTGACGCGGCAGCACGTGAATTTAGATTTCCCGGCGAAAAGGGGTGAAAAAACAAAACAAAACAAATATACAATAAATAACTTTTATCAAACGATAGAAAATTTAATATTCTATCGACCTTCTCGAAATTGTTTGCAAGTTTTGTTATATTCAAAATGTGTTTCATTACTTTCACTTAACTGATTTCGTCAAAGAAAATGGCGGACGAATTTTTATTTTTTAGGTGGTTGCTTATTTCACGCTTAAACGATACAAATACAAATAGTTACCCTAATTCGACTGGAAACCACCCCGAATTTAGGGTTAGTGGTACCGTAAGCCTATTAATTTTGTTTTTGTACAATCAACACACGAGTCTAAAATCACATGAGATCACGTAAGTTAGAAATTCAAATACAAATATATATATATATATATATATATATATATATATATATATATATATATATTCAAATACATATATATTCAGTTGACTTCTGATCAGTGGAACGAGTTGTCAACTTCTAAAATCATTTCGATATTTCAAATTCAGCTTTTTATTTACAGTGAAATAGACTCAGGATATCAAGGTTGTTTGTATCGGCTTTTGGAAACGTGGTTTCTTTGGCGCGCTTTGCCCAAGTTTCTATATCCGATAACAAAGACCTTCTCTTCTTTTTTTCTTTCGATTCGTCTTTTTCTTCTTTTTCTTTTCTTCTTCTTGATTGGTGTCATCTGACCCACGGGTGGCGAGAAACTGTGAAACTTTGTCTATGTCTCCGACTTAGAAGACTATGTAGATGTCGGTTACGTGACTGGACACGTAGGTATTCTTTATCGTAGGTGTAATGTTTTACAGTCGATATTGGGGTGATATAGTCGAGTGAAGGTAGAGCCAAGGTCGCTGGATGTGTTGACCTTACTCGTTAGGGTGAAGAAATCGACAATCAAGATTTGTGACAATGTATGTTTGGCGAGACATGAGATGCGAGTTTATAGAAATTAATATGTATTGCTTTAAATTATTTATCTGGTTTCTTCTCACAAACTGAAATGAGAAAATGTTAAATTATACTCCGACTCTCTGTCGGTATTTTGTTTAAATGTGCTTGTAAAATATTAAGTTCGATAGGTGTATGACGTAACAATATATATATATATATATATATATATATATATATATATATATATATATATATATATATATATATAGCGTGCGGAGTCTTGGTTGAGTCTGTGAACCGGGTTCGCGCCAAGTGACCGTCTAGATTTGTCACTTCCTACACTAATGAGAGTGTAAGCTTGAAACGTCGGTGTATGTAGGTATAAATAATTTAATATTTATTTGTAAATATTATTATTATAAAGACTTAAAAAAATTAAAGTTGAGAACTGTTCGGAGATAGTAAAATAGACTGTCACTTAGCTATAAGCAATGTTCCGATAACGTTCGTCGAACACTCTAGACTGTCTGCTGTTTACTGCCCGCTGTATTTGGGCATCACTAGAACTTAATTTCTTCTGTATCACATGATAATTTCTGATGGTCGCGGAGATAGAGCAAAAGCGTGGGGAGACTTGGTTTTCTCTGTGAACTGGGTTCGTGCCCTGTGCCCGTCTGAAAATGGCACTTCCTACACTGATGAGAGCGTAAGCTTGAAACGCCAGCGTATATAGGTATAAATAATAATATTTATTTGTAAATATATATATATATATATATATATATATATATATATATTTATATCTAGGCAGCATCTTTTCTTGCAGGCAGGTATTGTTGAATATAAGAGACAACTCGTGCCTAGATATCTTTTGATAGATCCTTTCAATAGTCCGAATCAGGATCTTAGTTTCGGAGAGGAATTGGCTGATGAATTTGCCATAGTTTGGTTTTGTCTACCAAATACTTTCGGACCCATCTGGGCCCATCTTCGGGGGAATGAGGTTAATCAGGTATAGACCATGTGCTATATGTATAAAAACCAAATAGAAGCCATATATATAAAACAAAAAAAACCCCTAATTAATAGAATTAACTTTAATATCAGTAATAATATTCTAAAATGTTTATAGCGCCAAATATAGTTTCGTACTTAGTACATAATTCTCGCAAAAAAACCCTCTATAAATACTAGCACATGGTCTATACCTGATTATGGAGTTTTTGTTTACTTATATGGAGTTTTTGTTTGCTAATACTAAATTCTAAGATTTTGGTATTTTCTACTAAGAGTTTTCTGAATTCTGATCGGGGGCAGGAGTGGTCGTTAGTTAAGTGTTGGGCTATAGCGCTAGTATCAGACAAATGCATCGTCAATCTTCTCGACAAAGTCGTGGTAGTCACACCTATGTATATGTTTTTTCTTTATTGTCTGAGACACAGTCTCCCAAAGGTTTGTCTCATCCAAAACTCTAATCGAGGGGGAATAATTATTTGTGATAATAAGTTTAGTGGTTTTTACTTTATTGTAGAAAATGATCAGTTGTACTTTTTTATTTGGATCAGTTAATAATATTTCTTAGAACTTGTCCATCTATTTTATAATTGCGATGAAACTGGTTACGATAAAATAGTTTAATTGTTGTGTTAAGTGGAGAATTGGATTCATCATCATCATCATCATTGTCGTCGTCGTCGTCGTCGTCGTCGTGGGAATTATTTTTAAACAGTCGAATTTGTTGGTCGATTACGTAGTTTGGGAAGCCATTATTAACTAGAGTTTTTTTTTATTGATGAGTTCATGTTCGAAGATAGTAGGGGAGGAGGCAATTAGTTTTGCTTGAGTTAAAAAATACTAACACATGATCTATACCTGATTAACTTAATTCCCTCGAAGATGGACCCAGATGAGTCCGAAAGTACTTGGGAGACAAATCCAAACTATGGCAAATTCATCAGCCAATTCCCCTCCAAATCTAAGATCCTGATTCGGACTATTGAAAGGATCTATCAAAAGATATCTAGACACGAGTTGTCTCTTATATTCAACAATATATATATATATATATATATATATATATATATATATATATATATATATATATATATATAAAGAATCGAAATTAAAATAAATAAAAATCCAAGTTTATTTGTTTTATTTGTAATTATGCCTCAAACTGTTTCATTAGTTTTGTAAAGTGAAATTTTACTTTCAAATAAAATCATTTATATTTATTAGAAAAATGTTATTTTCTCAGTATCCGTTTCAATGTGGAATTTTGAACGCAATACGAGTGAAAAATTATTATTCTTATGTTGTGAAAATAGAAAATAACACACACAATTGCTAAAAATTACTGACTTATATTAAAAATAAAACATGAGAAAAAACTAAAAGTTCCCAGAGAAAACGGGAAATTATCAGAGAACGATGCGTGTTGGGCTAGTAAATTTAGTTTCAGTGATAAAGCAGAAATGATCGGAATTGTAAAAAAAATGTTCAAAATAATTATCCTGTGAATAATGGAGATAATCAGAGAAAAGGTTAAATTAGAAGTTAACATTTAACTTATTTTCTTACCAACTTAATATTTCGATTAGTAATATTGCGTTTCAGCTGATTGGATGTAGATATTAAACACAGAATATATTTTCTTGAAAACCTAATATTTCGATTAATAATATTTGGTTTAATTGTTACATTACGAAAGCCATTCGATATAGCAGGTGGAATGATTGACGGATCAGGGGCGAAAAGGATGACCTTAGCGGGTAAGTGGAAGTTTAAAGCTTGACGACATTTTAAAAAAATAATTCTGGTGTTTTTCCAAAACTCTAGTGGGGATGGGGCAGGCGAACAATGTGAGCCTAACATAAAATGATGGTCAACGCCATTTCTCTATCTCTCTCCCCTCTTACCCCCCTCTCTCTCTCTCTCTCTCTCTAATATTGCCCAATCTTTTGATGTTGTATATCTCTCTCTGATATCTTTAAATGAATTTTCACTCTGTCCTAAAGGTAATAAGTCCTCTATTGAAAAGAAGTGTCCGCGTGAATTGAACGAGACGATTAAAAGAAAGGGGTTCCAACCGCCGCAGTGTGTATAATAAGATTGTACACATTTACATGTAATAAGATCATACACATTATCCAACATATTCAAATCTCGTTTATATCTATTTTTATTTGTTTTATTTATTTCTTCTTTCGTTGAGATTGTAGTACATTAAAACAAGGAACAACATGCGTATCTTTACATAGGTCTATTCAATTTGATCTTTGATCAAATTGAATAGAGAAACAAACAAAAAAATCACGATATTTCTAGAATGAACATGTTTTGAACTATTCAACTAAGCTTGGTCACTTGTCATTTTCAAAATTCCGGTTGTTGTATTGTCTCTCTCTCCATTTCTCTCTCTCCCGCTCTCTCTTTCTCTCTTCCCCTTCTCCCCCCCTCTCTCTCCCTCTCCCGCTCTCTCTCTTTCTTCACTTTCTCTTCCCCTCTCTTTCTTTTCTCTCTCTCCCTTTCTCTTCCTCTCTCTTCTCTATCTCTTTTTCTCTCTATGCCCCTCTCTCTTTCTCTCTCTCTTTCTCTCTCTCTTTCTCTCTCAGTACATTGCAGATATCGCTCTGATTTCTGTAACCGTATTTTCACTCTGTCCTAAAGCTAATAAACCCTTCATTCATCATCATATCTTGTCATGCCAATACTGGATCCATCGTTGGACATCAAAGTTACAGTCCATCAAATTTTGGTCAGTACGAGTTGTCGGTCCATCACTGCAGTCACTAAGGATGTGTTACATTGTTTGCCTGGGATTTCCACAAAAGCAGTTGCTTGTTGTTGCTGGTGTTGCTGTGGAGGTTTCTGGCTCTTCTTCCAAACTTCGCTCTTTCTCGGTTAAGGGTCACCCAGTCCTTCCTTGAAAGATCCGTTTCATGTGGGAGATGTTCTCTGGGTTCTTGGATAGCGTTGTTCAAGTAGTCATTGCAATCATTCCATCTGTCAATTCGGTAGTTCTGTGACTGCGCAGAGTGAAGGTACTCTTTGGTCATGAAATTGCTTCTTAATTTCAATCCTCCATTGACAAAAAGCCTCGTGTGAATTGATCGAGATGACGAGAACGGGGGTGCCAGCCACCGTCTGTATAAGAAGAGCATACACCCCTCAGACGACGCGACCTTGTGCCATAAGCTCATCTATGAGCATTTAATGTTAGAGGTCAAACATCGCCATTTTCTTTTCCTACCAACAGGTGAATAATTGATAAAATGCGATTGTCGCTTGAGGAAATCAACACAATTCTTCGAGGTTTTTGCATTTTTCGTTTTTGATTTATCAGCCAGATTTACTTCTTCAAAAAACTAAACAAAAACAAGGTGAGTTGTTGGCTTCTTTCCATTCTTCACCCGTGACCTTTAAAAGCACAAGTAATTCGCGCAATTTGTGTCGGGCCGTCTCAATGTTATTTTCACTTCCCACGCTCGCAAACATGACTTACGTTTACTGCACAAACACACACACACACACACACACATATATATATATATTTATATATATATATATATACATGTTTTGTTAAAGAGTATATACACTTTATGTCGACTAAGTCTGTTCGAGTCGCCGAATAAGGTTCTTAACGTCAAGTTAGAAACTGGTAAAGAATGACGCTGTGGCGGCGTTGGTGTTTACTTAACTATTTTCAATCTCCCGGTGAACATCTACAGAAATGAGTACAGCGTAAATCATTCCACAGGAATTTTATAACAAAGATAATTAAGGGGAAATGTAGAAAGTAAACTATATAGGTAAAATTAATAAAGGAACAATTTTTGTATTATGCTCCCCTGTATAATAAATACCAATGTGTATTTATTTATTATATATATATTTGTCTATAATATATATATATATATATATATATATATATATATATTTCATAAATAAATATTAATTTTTGACATCGATGTTTCATGCTTATGTAATCTTCAGTGCAGGAAACTAATTCCCGACGGTCGGCGGGCGCGAACTCTGATCACAAATCGCCACTAATTCGCAGTTAAGAGACTTACCCGTTGGCCACCACAAATTAGTTTGGAATTTAACTTTGTAAATACCAAGTCGGCGGGTATTTAGAGCAAGCAGCGAATATATATATATATATATATATATATATATATATATATATATTGAATGAATATATATTTATAATGAAAATGAAATGTTGAAAATAAAATTGGACAATTTACAATATTTATTAAATCATCAAGTGTTCAAGAAAATAACATAAAAATACAATTTGTTATCCTTAATTTATGGATTTTCAATGATAAGCTCTTCTCATCAGAGGAGAAACACCAGAAAATAACAGATTACTGGCTAGCATAAAATTTGAAAATTTTAACATTTCAAGTCAAAGAATTGTTTTAACATATTTTTTAAAGAAAAACATTTCAAGAAATATTTCAAAATTGGGTATAAAAACAATGTATATATGCAAACATTTGAATGAGAAATCAGAAAATATAAGACAGTAAGGTATATAAAGCCAATATCGTCCAATGGCAAAATATGTGAGGAATAAAATGATTGATTATGATGATATCCAATAAAATGATTGATTATGATGATATCCAATAAAATGATTGATTATGATGATATCCAATAAAATGATTGATTATGATGATATCCAATAAAATGATTGATTATGATGATATCCAATAAAATGATTGATTATGATGATATCCAATAAAATGATTGATTATGATGATATCCAATAAAATGATTGATTATGATGATATCCAATAAAATGATTGATTATGATGATATCCAATAAAATGATTGTTTATGATGATATCCAATAAAATGATTGATTATGATGATATCCAATAAAATGATTGATTATGATGATATCCAATAAAATGATTGATTATGATGATATCCAATAAAATGATTGATTATGATGATATCCAATAAAATGATTGATTATGATGATATCCAATAAAATGATTGTTTATGATGATATCCAATAAAATGATTGATTATGATGATATCCAATAAAATGATTGATTATGATGATATCCAATAAAATGATTGATTATGATGATATCCAATAAAATGATTGATTATGATGATATCCAATAAAATGATTGATTATGATGATATCCAATAAAATGATTGATTATGATGATATCCAATAAAATGATTGATTATGATGATATCCAATAAAATGATTGATTATGATGATATCCAATAAAATGATTGATTATGATGATATCCAATAAAATGATTGATTATGATGATATCCAATAAAATGATTGATTATGATGATATCCAATAAAATGATTGATTATGATGATATCCAATAAAATGATTGATTATGATGATATCCAATAAAATGATTGATTATGATGATATCCAATAAAATGATTGATTATGATGATATCCAATAAAATGATTGATTATGATGATATCCAATAAAATGATTGATTATGATGATATCCAATAAAATGATTGATTATGATGATATCCAATAAAATGATTGATTATGATGATATCCAATAAAATGATTGTTTATGATGATATCCAATAAAATGATTGATTATGATGATATCCAATAAAATGATTGATTATGATGATATCCAATAAAATGATTGATTATGATGATATCCAATAAAATGATTGATTATGATGATATCCAATAAAATGATTGATTATGATGATATCCAATAAAATGATTGATTATGATGATATCCAATAAAATGATTGATTATGATGATATCCAATAAAATGATTGATTATGATGATATCCAATAAAATGATTGATTATGATGATATCCAATAAAATGATTGATTATGATGATATCCAATAAAATGATTGTTTATGATGATATCCAATAAAATGATTGATTATGATGATATCCAATAAAATGATTGATTATGATGATATCCAATAAAATGATTGATTATGATGATATCCAATAAAATGATTGATTATGATGATATCCAATAAAATGATTGATTATGATGATATCCAATAAAATGATTGATTATGATGATATCCAATAAAATGATTGATTATGATGATATCCAATAAAATGATTGATTATGATGATATCCAATAAAATGATTGATTATGATGATATCCAATAAAATGATTGATTATGATGATATCCAATAAAATGATTGTTTATGATGATATCCAATAAAATGATTGATTATGATGATATCCAATAAAATGATTGATTATGATGATATCCAATAAAATGATTGATTATGATGATATCCAATAAAATGATTGATTATGATGATATCCAATAAAATGATTGATTATGATGATATCCAATAAAATGATTGATTATGATGATATCCAATAAAATGATTGATTATGATGATATCCAATAAAATGATTGATTATGATGATATCCAATAAAATGATTGATTATGATGATATCCAATAAAATGATTGATTATGATGATATCCAATAAAATGATTGATTATGATGATATCCAATAAAATGATTGATTATGATGATATCCAATAAAATGATTGATTATGATGATATCCAATAAAATGATTGATTATGATGATATCCAATAAAATGATTGATTATGATGATATCCAATAAAATGATTGATTATGATGATATCCAATAAAATGATTGATTATGATGATATCCAATAAAATGATTGATTATGATGATATCCAATAAAATGATTGATTATGATGATATCCAATAAAATGATTGATTATGATGATATCCAATAAAATGATTGATTATGATGATATCCAATAAAATGATTGATTATGATGATATCCAATAAAATGATTGATTATGATGATATCCAATAAAATGATTGATTATGATGATATCCAATAAAATGATTGATTATGATGATATCCAATAAAATGATTGATTATGATGATATCCAATAAAATGATTGATTATGATGATATCCAATAAAATGATTGATTATGATGATATCCAATAAAATGATTGATTATGATGATATCCAATAAAATGATTGATTATGATGATATCCAATAAAATGATTGATTATGATGATATCCAATAAAATGATTGATTATGATGATATCCAATAAAATGATTGATTATGATGATATCCAATAAAATGATTGATTATGATGATATCCAATAAAATGATTGATTATGATGATATCCAAAGCAGGAAATTCGATGCAATTCCATCAAAATCTTAATCTAGGAGTCCGTAGAAAATCAATATATAGATAAAGCCGTCTTGCAGTGAACCGAACTTTCGAACTCTATTATCTATCTATCTATCTATCTATCTATCTATCTATATATATATATATATATATATATATATATATATATATATATATATATATATATATATTAAATATTATTAAAAAAATCCATCAGAAGAAAAAATTGACTTCAATGTATAACCAGAGAAAAAAACATGGAAAAGATCCACCTGGACCGTGTTGGAGGTGTGGAGATAACCATTGGTACAATGAGTGTCCCTACATATTCAAACAATGTGACAACTGCGACCAGAAAGGACATAAGGCATCACATTGTAGGAAAAAATCTGGTAGAAAGACAGCCATTAAACTGACAAAAATTGAACCTGAAGAACAAAATATCCGGAAATATGTACAGGTCAAAATGCTTAAAAAAAAAGTAAGACTACAGCTTGATAGTGGGTCTGACATTTCCATCATTAATGTACAGACATGGAAGAAGCTTGGGAGACCCACTATGATCAAATCACAAAAAACGGCGAGAAGCGTCAGTGGTGAAAAAATAACCTTCGAAGGGGAATTATTGACGAATATTTCTTTCCAGACCGTAAAAGCCAAAATTATTGTTATGCGAAAATCGAATAACCTTTTTGGAACTGATCTGATTGAAAAGTTTAGCCTATGGGATCTGCCTTTAAGCTCCTTTTGCCAAAAGGTTGAGGATTCGAATGTGGAGGCAGAAAAACTCAAGAGGGAATTAAAAGAAAATTTTCCAGACGTATTTTCAGGCGGTCTTGGAAGGTGTACAAAAGCGGTAGCAAAGTTTGAAGTCAAAACAAATGAACTACATGTGTTCAGAAAGAAAAGAAATGTTCCATACGCCGCTATAGAGCAAATAGACGGTGAATTAGAAAGACTCGAGAACATGGCTGCCATTTCAAAAATTGATCACAGTGAGAGGGCTTCACCTACAGTTTATGTTAAGAAAAAGAACAAGGAAATTCGGGTTTGTGCCGACTTTTCCACAGGCTTGAACAAGGCATTAAAAGATCACCATTACCCTCTTCCGAGCTCTGAAGAAATATTTGCGAAACTGAGTGGAGGAAAATATTTTTCTAAAATCGATCTCAGTGACGCTTATCTTCAAATCCCTGCCGATGAAGAGTGTTCAAAACTGCTATGTATCAATACCCATAAGGGATTATACAAATTTAACCCACTTCCTTTTGGGGTCAAGGTCGCCCCTGTGATTTTTCAACAAATTATGGACATGATGTTAAATGGGATGGATTTCGCAGTAGGGTACCTGGACGATGTGTTAATAAACAGCGCTAGCAAAGAACAACACAAGACTCATGCAAACCAAGTATTAAAATCAAAGATGAGAAATGTACCTTTTTCATGGAAAAAATAAAATACTTAGGGCAAATGATCGATGAGCAAGGAAGAAGGCCATACCCAGATAGGGCAATGGCGATAAGGAACATGCCTGCTCCAGAAAATACTGCATCCCTACAAAGCTTCTTAGGGTTGGCGAATTACTACAATGTGTTCGTACCAAACATGCATAAACTAAGATCACCCTTAAATGAACTGTTAAAGAAGGACCAAAAATGGGTCTGGACGCAAGAGTGCGCAGAAGCGTTTCAGAAAATTAAAGATATCTTAACGTCTGACTTGTTTCTGGCACATTATAATCCCAAGCGTGATATTGTAGTTGCAAGCGATGCCAGCAACTATGGTATAGGAGCATGCATATTGCACAAAATGGATGATGGAAAATTAAAACCCATAGCCCATGCATCCCGAACACTTCTACCAGCCGAAAAAAAATACTCTCAAATTGAGAAAGAGGCTCTAAGCATTATATTCGCGGTAAAGAAAATTCATCGTTTCCTGCACGGTAGACAATTTTCGTTACAAACAGACCACAAACCCTTATTAACGATTTTCGGATCGAAAAAGGGACTACCACAACACACTGCGAATAGACTCCAAAGATGGGGTACCATTCTTCTTAACGACAATTTTCAAATGGAGTATGTACCATCTTAGAAATTTGGTCATGCAGACGGGTTATCAAGGTTGATACCTAAGCAGACAGAACCATTGGAGGATATGGTGATAGCAGCTATTCAAGCGGAAGCTGAAGTAAAAAAATACGTTATGTGACACAATAAGAGAACTTCCAGTAACGCTTGATGAGATTAAGAGTAAGGCAGAGGTGGATGAATTTATCATAAGCACGAAAGAAAAAATCAACAATAGCCAACTAGATGATGGAATTTATTCAATTTGCGACAACGTCCTGTTATA
>OY744551.1:18730845-18790845 GCA_963556195.1 Sepiola atlantica | reverse complement strand
GGGTAGGCTTTCGTCCGCCTGGTCTATTCTCTAAACTAGTTTTAGTCACCAAAATACCACATTCATTTGATGAGCAAACCTACTTAACATTTTACCCAGTGTTTTATAGTTTTTTTTTATTTACAAAAAGTATATGTACTAAGTTCATTGATTGTGTGTATGGGGTGTACTAAAAGAAAAAAACAACCAAATATTATATACAATTAAAATGATGTGTAACCAAATAAAATTATAAGTGTGTACGTTAGTAGGACCCTTCAAAATTCATTTTAATATGAGCTGCTCACTGGTTTCCGGTTTGTTTCAAAAGCCGAAAACAAGTAAGTCAGTCCCTAGGTAGGAAAGGGGTATTATTTGGGGATAAAATGACTGGATGGAGATCGTGGGCGTGGGTGGTGTCTTTCGAGATAGTTGCCATGTTTTTGGTTGGGGTAGAAATAAATATGGGAAGCGAGCATCTTGGAAGATCGGTATTATAATACCGAAAAAACAAAATCGAAGAGCAGGACTCATTTGTACTACTGGCTAAGAGACTTTGCTGACTGAGAGGGGGTCTGATGAGACCGTAGGTCGGTGAGCATTAATCATGCCTAGGCAGAGAACACGTACTCAAACTTAGTTCGTCCAAACGCATAAACTAGCGGCGTGTCTCCACCTATCGTGACAAACACCATTCATTTTTCCCCTGCACTATGAAGGCACTACGTTGTACACTACGGATGCTACATCTAGAGGTACTGACTGTTCGAGAATGATGCGAGTCGCAACCTTCTTGACATACTTCCCAAAACTGGCGCAGCTTGCTACAATTGAAGAAGGTGGGCTCATCCGATTCTTCTTCGACGTCTGTGCACTGCACACAAAAGAGGTTGACGCTAGTTTTAGCTTCGAAGAGTCTGTCATCAAGGGGCAGCGCGTTTCGGACCAATCAGCTGTTATTGTGTTGATTCGGGCTTTGCACTCAACTCCTCCAACCATCTCAGCCGCTCCACAAGCGAACCCGAAGCGACCCCCGCCACTAACTCCTGATACAGTGTATTTCTACACCGTGCGAGGTCGCTGGACCCCGGCAGTAATCTGAGCACAGCTCGATATTCGTTGAACAACTGTGATTGACCCCTCGGTTTTCGTCGAATGTCAACCATGTGGTGGGGAATAGGGTTGGGAAAGGTTGTCTCAATCTCAGGCCCACACGCAGTCTCCTCTATCAGGAATGACAGTCTCTCGGCATGTCGATGACTTGCCAAGTCAGCCCCCGCCTCGTTGGGACGTAGAGTACAGACCTACATACGAATTAGCGGCTTCCTGCCATTCCATAAAAATGTGAAGAGCTGAAGCATAAGAGCCTCCAAGTAGGTACTTGGGCAGGAAGGCGCACTAGTATGACGAGTCCACGTCTCCCGCCCCAGGTGATCAAGACGAAATCTGTCAATAAGATCGCACGAAACCATTAAGTTAAACAGACTGCTCCCACACCTATCCGACCCTTTAGTCCCGCCCATCTTATCTATCTTGGGATCAAAAATGACAGTCCAAACACCCATTAAGATTAGCTACTCCGAAGCCAGGTAATGCTCTTAGTTATTACATTCTTTTTTAGGAGAGAGAGAAAGAGAGAGAGAGAGAGAGAGAGAGGGGGCGAGAAAGAGAAGGAGAGTAATGCAGTGTCAGTTATGTTGTAATAAGCTCAGCTTCCCAGGGTCTACCCTCCTCTTTTTGGGTGTTGTGTGTGTGTGGGGGGGGGGTGAAGTATCTGTTCTGTTTAAATTATACCATACTCACAGGTACTAAGTTCTCCTTTCATGGGGCGATCCTCCCACGTGTCACCTTTTCTTTGGGGGAAGCAGTGTAATATATGTTCGTTCCTCATATATCACAGCTGACTACCACGTGGTCGTTTTCAAGTCCAATGTTAACAAATTCTTATTAAGTCGTCTTTTTAAATAATCAGATTTTGCCCAGTTTTAACCATTGTTACCAATTCTCACGGTGTTGTCTCACAGTCCATCTGACAAACTCTTTAACTCTTCTCATTTGTTATATGATGACTCATTGTTAAGTAGTGACTCATTGTTAAGTAGTGACTCATTGTTAAGTGATGACTCATTGTTAAGTGGTGACTCATTGTTAAGTGGTGACTCATTGTTAAGTGGTGACTCATTGTTAAGTAGTGACTCATTGTTAAGTGATGACTCATTGTTAAGTAGTGACTCATTGTTAAGTAGTGACTCATTGTTAAGTGGTGACTCATTGTTAAGTAGTGACTCATTGTTAAGTGGTGACTCATTGTTAAGTAATGACTCATTGTTAAGTGGTGACTCATTGTTAAGTAGTGACTCATTGTTAAGTGGTGACTCATTGTTAAGTGGTGACTCATTGTTAAGTAGTGACTCATTGTTAAGTGGTGACTCATTGTTAAGTGGTGACTCATTGTTAAGTGGTGACTCATTGTTAAGTAGTGACTCATTGTTAAGTGATGACTCATTGTTAAGTAGTGACTCATTGTTAAGTAGTGACTCATTGTTAAGTGGTGACTCATTGTTAAGTAGTGACTCATTGTTAAGTGGTGACTCATTGTTAAGTAGTGACTCATTGTTAAGTGGTGACTCATTGTTAAGTAGTGACTCATTGTTAAGTAGTGACTCATTGTTAAGTGATGACTCATTGTTAAGTGATGACTCATTGTTAAGTAGTGACTCATTGTTAAGTGGTGACTCATTGTTAAGTGATGACTCATTGTTAAGTAGTGACTCATTGTTAAGTAGTGACTCATTGTTAAGTGATGACTCATTGTTAAGTAGTGACTCATTGTTAAGTGGTGACTCATTGTTAAGTGGTGACTTGTTGTTAAGTAGTGACTTATTGTTAAGTAGTGACTCATTGTTAAGTGGTGACTCATTGTTAAGTGATGACTCATTGTTAAGTAGTGACTCATTGTTAAGTGGTGACTCATTGTTAAGTGATGACTCATTGTTAAGTAGTGACTCATTGTTAAGTAGTGACTCATTGTTAAGTGATGACTCATTGTTAAGTAGTGACTCATTGTTAAGTAGTGACTCATTGTTAAGTAGTGATTCATTGTAAAGTAGTAACTCATTGTTAAGTGGTGACTCATTGTTAAGTAGTGACTCATTGTTAAGTGGTGACTCATTGTTAAGTGGTGACTCATTGTTAAGTAGTGACTCATTGTTAAGTGATGACTCATTGTTAAGTAGTGACTCATTGTTAAGTAGTGACTCATTGTTAAGTGGTGACTCATTGTTAAGTAGTGACTCATTGTTAAGTGGTGACTCATTGTTAAGTAGTGACTCATTGTTAAGTGGTGACTCATTGTTAAGTAGTGACTCATTGTTAAGTAGTGACTCATTGTTAAGTGATGACTCATTGTTAAGTGATGACTCATTGTTAAGTAGTGACTCATTGTTAAGTGGTGACTCATTGTTAAGTGATGACTCATTGTTAAGTAGTGACTCATTGTTAAGTAGTGACTCATTGTTAAGTGATGACTCATTGTTAAGTAGTGACTCATTGTTAAGTGGTGACTCATTGTTAAGTGGTGACTCATTGTTAAGTAGTGACTCATTGTTAAGTAGTGACTCATTGTTAAGTGGTGACTCATTGTTAAGTGATGACTCATTGTTAAGTAGTGACTCATTGTTAAGTGGTGACTCATTGTTAAGTGATGACTCATTGTTAAGTAGTGACTCATTGTTAAGTAGTGACTCATTGTTAAGTGATGACTCATCAGAGATCATTTGAAACCCCTTCAGCTAGAATTGCCTCCTCATGCGCTCCCTACAAAATTTTTCAATGCAGTTCTGTGTCAAATAGAGACTCGCAGATCTTCCTTTCCTATTCTCGCCCTTTACCGTAGCCCACAAGCAAACGAGGACGATAACCAGAGATTATGCAAGGCTATCGAAGACTTTTCGAGTCCCTCTGTTGATTGTCTGGTTGTTGGTGATTTCAACGCACCCTCTATTGAATGGAGCGACCATGTATGCAACCCCGCTTCGAACTTTGACTGCCAACTTCTCCAAACAGCTGAAGAGCAGTTTCTCGTCCAGCATGTTGCATCAAACACCCGCTTTCGTGGTCAACAGGCGTCGACGCTCGATTTGGTGTTCTCAAAATACGATATGACGGTGTCAGATGTAAAATTCCAGCCACCCTTGTCGCGCAGCGATCACGCTGTCATCGATTTCATCCTACACACGGAACCTGTTACTCAATCACCAGATCAGTTCCCGATACGCAATTATGCTGCACTGAATCATACCACTCTTCTTGATGCAGCTTCGACAATCGACTGGAATGCCATAGCCAATCTCCCCTCAGTTGAAGAAAAATGGTTAGCCACCAAACAGGCTATTCTCTGGGCGACTGATTTGGCTGTTCCATTCACTGTTCCTCGAAGGCGCCTTCAGCCCTGGATAACTAGCAGAATCAAAAGAGAATGGCGACTGAGAGGCATTGCATGGGCCGAATACTTGAGGCTTGGGACTCATGCATCATATGAAGTGTACCGTGAACAGCGAAACAGGGCAGAGTACATGCTGAGAATTTCAAGATTTCGATATGAGCAACGTCTGGCATCCAAAGTGAACTCAAACCGTAAAAGATTCTACGCCCACGTTAAGCGGAACAAGAGACTTGTGAACCGTATAGCAACGTTGAGAACTCCAGATGGAAGAACGATTAGCGACCCTGGTAAACAGTGCGAGCTATTTGCCGACAGGTTCTCCTCAATATACCGGGTGGACAACGAGCAACAACCTCCTCCACTGCCGACTTATGATGTTCAGCCAATGCAAGCTATTGAAGTCACTCCTCAAGAAGTTTTTGTGACCCTTTCCAGCATTCAAACCAACAAAAGCCCAGGACCTGACCATATCCATCCAGCAGTCCTTCGTGTTTTGGCGCAAGTTCTGGCAACTCCACTAGCGGACCTGTTTAATCACTCACTTTCAGACGGTGTCGTACCAGAGGACTGGAGAGTGGCTACAGTATGCCCCATTTTCAAGAAAGGCGCTAAAACCGACCCTCTTAACTACCGCCCCGTGAGCCTGACTTCAATCATCTGCAAAGTTATGGAGAAAATCCTGAAAAATGCATTGATGAACCACCTTGAACGAACCAAATCTTTGACTCAGACCCAGCATGGTTTCGTCCCAATGCGATCCTGCCTCTCCAACCTCCTTCTTACGGAAGAATGGATAACCAAGATTTTGGATGATGGCGATGCTGCGGATATCCTGTTTCTGGACTTCTCCAAGGCGTTTGACTCCGTAAACCACCGCCTGCTCCTTCACAAGCTTGATCGGTACAGGATTCACCGGTCCATCATCAGCTGGATTAGGTCGTTTCTACAAGCACGAACTTTTCGAGTTTCTGTGAGTGGATGCACTTCAGCAGAAGCAAATGCTTGCAGCGGAGTACCACAAGGTTCAGTGCTTGGCCCGATTTTGTTCCTCCTGTTCGTCAACGACCTTCCAGACTTACTTCAGGGCAAAGTTTTGCTTTTCGCTGATGATGTCAAACTCATAGCGCAAAGACGCAATCATGCCATCCTGCAAACCGATCTGGATTGTACTGCAAACTGGGCCTCAGACTGGGACCTTCCACTCAACGCAGCCAAATGCAGTCATCTTCCAGTTGGCGCGCGACCATCCCAGCTCTTCACTATCGGTCCGAACAACCATGAAATGGCCTCAGTATCTCAGGCAACTGATCTTGGTGTAAGAGTGGATAGCTCTTTCAAACCGTCTCGTCACTGCGTTGAAATGTCCAGCAAAGCCCGGGGCGTCTTGTTTCAAATTCGACGTTCCTTCATCAACCTGACGGCCGAAGTGTTCCGTCCACTCTATTTGACGCTTGTTCGACCTTTGCTGGAGTACGGTGTTGAGGCGTGCAGTCCCTATCTCCGAAAGGATATACTTCATGTTGAACGCATCCAGAGGCGTGCAACCAAAATGATTTCTGGCTTTGCCGATCTCTCGTATGAAGAAAGACTCCACCGTCTTCAACTTCCGACGCTCGAAATTCGAAGGATGCGAGGGGACCTCATCCTGGTTTACAAAATCCTGAATGGGCTCATCAATCTCCCCGCTGACGAATTCTTTACTCGTGCGCCAGACAGAGGCCTTCGAGGTCATGACCAGAAGCTCTACTGTCGTAAATTTCGGCTTCAGAGGCGTCAAGCATCCTTCTCAATTCGTTCTGTCAACCCCTGGAACAGGCTTCCCGCTGAGGTCATCCAAGCGCCTACTATCAGTGCTTTCAAGAGAAAACTTGATTTATTTTTGTACACTGATTAAATTTTTGCCTATCTTACATGGCTTGTGCGTATGCTTTCTTAGCCAAAAAAAAAAAAAAAAAAAAAAAAAATTGTTAAGTAGTGACTCATTGTTAAGTAGTGACTCATTGTTAAGAAGTGATTCATTGTAAAGTAGTAACTCATTGTTAAGTGATGACTCATTGTTAAGTAGTGACTCATTGTTAAGTGATGACTCCTTGTTAAGTAGTGACTCATTGTTAAGTGGTGACTCATTGTTAAGTGGTGACTCATTGTTAAGTAGTGACTCATTGTAAAGTGATGACTCATTGTTAAGTGATGACTCATTGTTAAGTGGTGACTCATTGTTAAGTGATGACTCATTGTTAAGTAGTGACTCATTGTTAAGTAGTGACTCATTGTTAAGTGATGACTCATTGTTCAGTAGTGACTCATTGTTAAGTGGTGAGTCATTGTTAAGTGGTGACTCATTGTTAAGTGGTTACTCATTGTTAAGTAGTGACTCATTGTTAAGTAGTGACTCATTGTTAAGTGATGACTCATTGTTAAGTGGTGACTCATTGTTAAGTAGTGACTCATTGTTAAGTGGTGACTCATTGTTAAGTAGTGACTCATTGTTAAGTAGTGACTCATTGTTAAGTGATGACTCATTGTTAAGTGATGACTCATTGTTAAGTAGTGACTCATTGTTAACTGGTGACTCATTGTTAAGTGATGACTCATTGTTAAGTAGTGACTCATTGTTAAGTAGTGACTCATTGTTAAGTGATGACTCATTGTTAAGTAGTGACTCATTGTTAAGTGGTGACTCATTGTTAAGTGGTGACTCATTGTTAAGTAGTGACTCATTGTTAAGTGGTGACTTATTGTTAAGTGATGACTCATTGTTAAGTGATGACTCATTGTTAAGTAGTGACTCATTGTTAAGTGGTGACTCATTGTTAAGTGATGACTCATTGTTAAGTAGTGACTCATTGTAAAGTAGTGACTCATTGTTAAGTGATGACTCATTGTAAAGTAGTGACTCATTGTTAAGTGGTGACTCATTGTTAAGTGATGACTCATTGTTAAGTGGTGACTCATTGTTAAGTGATGACTCATTGTTAAGTAGTGACTCATTGTTAAGTGATGACTCATTGTTAAGTAGTGCCTCATGGTTAAGTGATGACTCATTGTTAAGTAGTGACTCATTGTTAAGTGATGACTCATTGTTAAGTGATGACTCATTGTTAAGTAGTGACTCATTGTTAAGTGATGACTCATTGTTAAGTAGTGACTCATTGTTAAGTGGTGACTCATTGTTAAGTGATGACTCATTGTTAAGTGATGACTCATTGCTAGATAGTGACTCATTGTTAAGTGGTGACTCATTGTTAAGTGATGACTCATTGTTAAGTAGTGACTCATTGTTAAGTGGTGACTCATTGTTAAGTGATGACTCATTGTTAAGTAGTGACTCATTGTTAAGTGGCGACTTATTGTTAAGTGATGACTCATTGTTAAGTAGTGACTCATTGTTAAGTGGTGACTCATTGTTAAGTAGTGACTCATTGTTAAGTGGTGACTCATTGTTAAGTGGTGTCTCATTGTTAAGTAGTGACTCATTGTTAAGTGGTGACTCATTGTTTAGTAGTGACTCATTGTTAAGTAGTGACTCATTGTTAAGTGGTGACTCATTGTTAAGTGGTGACTCATTGTTAAGTGGTGACTCATTGTTAAGTGATGACTCATTGTTAAGTAGTGACTCATTGTTAAGTGGTGACTCATTGTTAAGTGATGACTCATTGTTAAGTAGTGACTCATTGTAAAGTTATGACTCATTGTTAAGTGGTGACACATTGTTAAGTAGTGACTCATTGTTAAGTGATGACTCATTGTTAAGTAGTGACTCATTGTTAAGTAGTGACTCATTGTTAAGTAGTGACTCATTGTTAAGTAGTGACTCATTGTTAAGTAGTGCCTCATTGTTAAGTAGTGTCTCATTGTTAAGTGATGACTCATTGTAAAGTGGTGACTCATTGTTAAGTAGTGACTCATTGTTAAGTGGTGACTCATTGTTAAGTGGTGACTCATTGTTAAGTAGTGACTCATTGTTCAGTGATGACTCATTGTTAAGTAGTGACTCATTGTTAAGTGGTGACTCATTGTTAAGTAGTGACTCATTGTAAAGTAGTGACTCATTGTTAAGTAGTGACTCATTGTTAAGTAGTGACTCATTGTTAAGTGATGACTCATTGTTAAGTAGTGACTCATTGTTAAGTGGTGACTCATTGTTAAGTGATGACTCATTGTTAAGTAGTGACTCATTGTTAAGTAGTGACTCATTGTTAAGTGATGACTCATTGTTAAGTAGTGACTCATTGTTAAGTGGTGACTCATTGTTAAGTGATGACTCATTGTTAAGTGGTGACTCATTGTTAAGTAGTGACTCATTGTTAAGTGATGACTCATTGTTAAGTGATGACTCATTGTTAAGTGCTGATTCATTGTTAAGTAGGGACTCATTGTTAAGTAGTGACTCATTGTTAAGTGGTGACTCATTGTTAAGTAGTGACTCATTGTTAAGTGATGACTCATTGTTAAGTAGTGACTCATTGTTAAGTAGTGACTCATTGTTAAGTGATGACTCATTGTTAAGTAGTGACTCATTGTTAAGTAGTGACTCATTGTTAAGTAGTGACCTATTGTTAAGTGAGGACTCATTGTTAAGTAGTGACTCATTGTTTAGTGGTGACTCATTGTTAAGTGATGACTCATTGTTAAGTAGTGACTCATTGTTAAGTGATGACTCATTGTTAAGTGGTGACTCATTGTTAAGTGGTGACTCATTGTTAAGTGATGACTCATTGTTAAGTAGTGACTCATTGTTAAGTAGTGACTCATTGTTAAGTGGTGACTCATTGTTAAGTGATGACTCATTGTTAAGTAGTGACTCATGGTTAAGTAGTGACTCATTGTTAAGTAGTGACTCATTGTTAAGTGATGACTCATTGTTAAGTAGTGACTCATTGTTAAGTAGTGACTCATTGTTAAGTGATGACTCATTGTTAAGTGATGACTCATTGTTAAGTAGTGACTCATTGTTAACTGGTGACTCATTGTTAAGTGATGACTCATTGTTAAGTAGTGACTCATTGTTAAGTAGTGACTCATTGTTAAGTGATGACTCATTGTTAAGTAGTGACTCATTGTTAAGTGGTGACTCATTGTTAAGTGGTGACTCATTGTTAAGTAGTGACTCATTGTTAAGTGGTGACTTATTGTTAAGTGATGACTCATTGTTAAGTGATGACTCATCGTTAAGTAGTGACTCATTGTTAAGTGGTGACTCATTGTTAAGTGATGACTCATTGTTAAGTAGTGACTCATTGTAAAGTAGTGACTCATTGTTAAGTGATGACTCATTGTAAAGTAGTGACTCATTGTTAAGTGGTGACTCATTGTTAAGTGATGACTCATTGTTAAGTGGTGACTCATTGTTAAGTGATGACTCATTGTTAAGTAGTGACTCATTGTTAAGTGATGACTCATTGTTAAGTAGTGACTCATGGTAAAGTGATGACTCATTGTTAAGTAGTGACTCATTGTTAAGTGGTGACTCATTGTTAAGTGATGACTCATTGTTAAGTAGTGACTCATTGTTAAGTGGTGACTCATTGTTAAGTGATGACTCATTGTTAAGTAGTGACTCATTGTTAAGTAGTGACTCATTGTTAAGTGGTGACTCATTGTTAAGTAGTGACTCATTGTTAAGTGGTGACTCATTGTTAAGTAGTGACTCATTGTTAAGTGGTGACTCATTGTTAAGTGGTGACTCATTGTTAAGTAGTGACTCATTGTTAAGTGGTGACTCATTGTTAAGTAGTGACTCATTGTTAAGTAGTGACTCATTGTTAAGTGATGACTCATTGTTAAGTGATGACTCATTGTTAAGTAGTGACTCATTGTTAAGTGGTGACTCATTGTTAAGTGATGACTCATTGTTAAGTAGTGACTCATTGTTAAGTAGTGACTCATTGTTAAGTGATGACTCATTGTTAAGTAGTGACTCATTGTTAAGTGGTGACTCATTGTTAAGTGGTGACTCATTGTTAAGTAGTGACTCATTGTTAAGTAGTGACTCATTGTTACGTGGTGACTCATTGTTAAGTGATGACTCATTGTTAAGTAGTGACTCATTGTTAAGTGGTGACTCATTGTTAAGTGATGACTCATTGTAAAGTGGTGACTCATTGTTAAGTAGTGACTCATTGTTAAGTGGTGACTCATTGTTAAGTGGTGACTCATTGTTAAGTAGTGACTCATTGTTCAGTGATGACTCATTGTTAAGTAGTGACTCATTGTTAAGTGGTGACTCATTGTTAAGTAGTGACTCATTGTTAAGTAGTGACTCATTGTTAAGTAGTGACTCATTGTTAAGTAGTGACTCATTGTTAAGTGATGACTCATTGTTAAGTAGTGACTCATTGTTAAGTGGTGACTCATTGTTAAGTGATGACTCATTGTTAAGTAGTGACTCATTGTTAAGTAGTGACTCATTGTTAAGTGATGACTCTTTGTTAAGTAGTGACTCATTGTTAAGTGGTGACTCATTGTTAAGTGATGACTCATTGTTAAGTGGTGACTCATTGTTAAGTAGTGACTCATTGTTAAGTGATGATTCATTGTTAAGTGATAACTCATTGTTAAGTGCTGATTCATTGTTAAGTAGGGACTCATTGTTAATTAGTGACTCATTGTTAAGTGGTGACTCATTGTTAAGTAGTGACTCATTGTTAAGTGATGACTCATTGTTAAGTAGTGACTCATTGTTAAGTAGTGACTCATTGTTAAGTGATGACTCATTGTTAAGTAGTGACTCATTGTTAAGTAGTGACTCATTGTTAAGTGATGACTCATTGTTAAGTAGTGACTCATTGTTTAGTGGTGACTCATTGTTAAGTTATGACTCATTGTTAAGTAGTGACTCATTGTTAAGTGATGACTCATTGTTAAGTGGTGACTCATTGTTAAGTGGTGACTCATTGTTAAGTGATGACTCATTGTTAAGTAGTGACTCATTGTTAAGTAGTGACTCATTGTTAAGTGGTGACTCATTGTTAAGTGATGACTCATTGTTAAGTAGTGACTCATGGTTAAGTAGTGACTCATTGTTAAGTAGTGACTCATTGTTAAGTGATGACTCATTGTTAAGTAGTGACTCATTGTTAAGTAGTGACTCATTGTTAAGTGATGACTCATTGTTAAGTGATGACTCATTGTTAAGTAGTTACTCATTGTTAACTGGTGACTCATTGTTAAGTGATGACTCATTGTTAAGTAGTGACTCATTGTTAAGTAGTGACTCATTGTTAAGTGATGACTCATTGTTAAGTAATGACTCATTGTTAAGTGGTGACTCATTGTTAAGTGGTGACTCATTGTTAAGTAGTGACTCATTGTTAAGTGGTGACTTATTGTTAAGTGATGACTCATTGTTAAGTAGTGACTCATTGTTAACTGGTGACTCATTGTTAAGTGATGACTCATTGTTAAGTAGTGACTCATTGTTAAGTAGTGACTCATTGTTAAGTGATGACTCATTGTTAAGTAGTGACTCATTGTTAAGTGGTGACTCATTGTTAAGTGGTGACTCATTGTTAAGTAGTGACTCATTGTTAAGTGGTGACTTATTGTTAAGTGATGACTCATTGTTAAGTGATGACTCATCGTTAAGTAGTGACTCATTGTTAAGTGGTGACTCATTGTTAAGTGATGACTCATTGTTAAGTAGTGACTCATTGTAAAGTAGTGACTCATTGTTAAGTGATGACTCATTGTAAAGTAGTGACTCATTGTTAAGTGGTGACTCATTGTTAAGTGATGACTCATTGTTAAGTGGTGACTCATTGTTAAGTGATGACTCATTGTTAAGTAGTGACTCATTGTTAAGTGATGACTCATTGTTAAGTAGTGACTCATGGTAAAGTGATGACTCATTGTTAAGTAGTGACTCATTGTTAAGTGGTGACTCATTGTTAAGTGATGACTCATTGTTAAGTAGTGACTCATTGTTAAGTGGTGACTCATTGTTAAGTGATGACTCATTGTTAAGTAGTGACTCATTGTTAAGTAGTGACTCATTGTTAAGTGGTGACTCATTGTTAAGTAGTGACTCATTGTTAAGTGGTGACTCATTGTTAAGTAGTGACTCATTGTTAAGTGGTGACTCATTGTTAAGTGGTGACTCATTGTTAAGTAGTGACTCATTGTTAAGTGGTGACTCATTGTTAAGTAGTGACTCATTGTTAAGTAGTGACTCATTGTTAAGTGATGACTCATTGTTAAGTGATGACTCATTGTTAAGTAGTGACTCATTGTTAAGTGGTGACTCATTGTTAAGTGATGACTCATTGTTAAGTAGTGACTCATTGTTAAGTAGTGACTCATTGTTAAGTGATGACTCATTGTTAAGTAGTGACTCATTGTTAAGTGGTGACTCATTGTTAAGTGGTGACTCATTGTTAAGTAGTGACTCATTGTTAAGTAGTGACTCATTGTTACGTGGTGACTCATTGTTAAGTGATGACTCATTGTTAAGTAGTGACTCATTGTTAAGTGGTGACTCATTGTTAAGTGATGACTCATTGTAAAGTGGTGACTCATTGTTAAGTAGTGACTCATTGTTAAGTGGTGACTCATTGTTAAGTGGTGACTCATTGTTAAGTAGTGACTCATTGTTCAGTGATGACTCATTGTTAAGTAGTGACTCATTGTTAAGTGGTGACTCATTGTTAAGTAGTGACTCATTGTTAAGTAGTGACTCATTGTTAAGTAGTGACTCATTGTTAAGTAGTGACTCATTGTTAAGTGATGACTCATCGTTAAGTAGTGACTCATTGTTAAGTGGTGACTCATTGTTAAGTGATGACTCATTGTTAAGTAGTGACTCATTGTTAAGTAGTGACTCATTGTTAAGTGATGACTCTTTGTTAAGTAGTGACTCATTGTTAAGTGGTGACTCATTGTTAAGTGATGACTCATTGTTAAGTGGTGACTCATTGTTAAGTAGTGACTCATTGTTAAGTGATGATTCATTGTTAAGTGATAACTCATTGTTAAGTGCTGATTCATTGTTAAGTAGGGACTCATTGTTAATTAGTGACTCATTGTTAAGTGGTGACTCATTGTTAAGTAGTGACTCATTGTTAAGTGATGACTCATTGTTAAGTAGTGACTCATTGTTAAGTAGTGACTCATTGTTAAGTGATGACTCATTGTTAAGTAGTGACTCATTGTTAAGTAGTGACTCATTGTTAAGTGATGACTCATTGTTAAGTAGTGACTCATTGTTTAGTGGTGACTCATTGTTAAGTTATGACTCATTGTTAAGTAGTGACTCATTGTTAAGTGATGACTCATTGTTAAGTGGTGACTCATTGTTAAGTGGTGACTCATTGTTAAGTGATGACTCATTGTTAAGTAGTGACTCATTGTTAAGTAGTGACTCATTGTTAAGTGGTGACTCATTGTTAAGTGATGACTCATTGTTAAGTAGTGACTCATGGTTAAGTAGTGACTCATTGTTAAGTAGTGACTCATTGTTAAGTGATGACTCATTGTTAAGTAGTGACTCATTGTTAAGTAGTGACTCATTGTTAAGTGATGACTCATTGTTAAGTGATGACTCATTGTTAAGTAGTTACTCATTGTTAACTGGTGACTCATTGTTAAGTGATGACTCATTGTTAAGTAGTGACTCATTGTTAAGTAGTGACTCATTGTTAAGTGATGACTCATTGTTAAGTAATGACTCATTGTTAAGTGGTGACTCATTGTTAAGTGGTGACTCATTGTTAAGTAGTGACTCATTGTTAAGTGGTGACTTATTGTTAAGTGATGACTCATTGTTAAGTGATGACTCATTGTTAAGTAGTGACTCATTGTTAAGTGGTGACTCATTGTTAAGTGATGACTCATTGTTAAGTAGTGACTCATTGTAAAGTAGTGACTCATTGTTAAGTGATGACTCATTGTAAAGTAGTGACTCATTGTTAAGTGGTGACTCATTGTTAAGTGATGACTCATTGTTAAGTGGTGACTCATTGTTAAGTGATGACTCATTGTTAAGTAGTGACTCATTGTTAAGTGATGACTCATTGTTAAGTAGTGACTCATGGTTAAGTGATGACTCATTGTTAAGAAGTGACTCATTGTTAAGTGATGCCTCATTGTTAAGTGATGACTCATTGTTAAGTAGTGACTCATTGTTAAGTGATGACTCATTGTTAAGTAGTGACTCATTGTTAAGTGGTGACTCATTGTTAAGTGATGACTCATTGTTAAGTGATGACTCATTGCTAGATAGTGACTCATTGTTAAGTGGTGACTCATTGTTAAGTGATGACTCATTGTTAAGTAGTGACTCATTGTTAAGTGGTGACTCATTGTTAAGTGATGACTCATTGTTAAGTAGTGACTCATTGTTAAGTGGCGACTTATTGTTAAGTGATGACTCATTGTTAAGTAGTGACTCATTGTTAAGTGGTGACTCATTGTTAAGTGGTGTCTCATTGTTAAGTAGTGACTCATTGTTAAGTGGTGACTCATTGTTAAGTAGTGACTCATTGTTAAGTGGTGACTCATTGTTAAGTGATGACTCATTGTTAAGTGGTGACTCATTGTTAAGTGATGACTCATTGTTAAGTGGTGACTCATTGTTAAGTAGTGACTCATTGTTAAGTGATGACTCATTGTTAAGTAGTGACTCATTGTTAAGTGGTGACTCATTGTTAAGTGATGACTCATTGTTAAGTAGTGACTCATTGTTAAGTAGTGACTCATTGTTAAGTGGTGACTCATTGTTAAGTAGTGACTCATTGTTAAGTGGTGACTCATTGTTAAGTGGTGACTCATTGTTAAGTAGTGACTCATTGTTAAGTAGTGACTCATTGTTAAGTGATGACTCATTGTTAAGTGATGACTCATTGTTAAGTAGTGACTCATTGTTAAGTGATGACTCATTGTTAAGTGATGACTCATTGTTAAGTAGTGACTCATTGTTAAGTGGTGACTCATTGTTCAGTGATGACTCATTGTTAAGTAGTGACTCATTGTTAAGTAGTGACTCATTGTTAAGTGATGACTCATTGTTAAGTAGTGACTCATTGTTAAGTGGTGACTCATTGTTAAGTGGTGACTCATTGTTAAGTAGTGACTCATTGTTAAGTAGTGACTCATTGTTATGTGGTGACTCATTGTTAAGTGATGACTCATTGTTAAGTAGTGACTCATTGTTAAGTGGTGACTCATTGTTAAGTGATGACTCATTGTTAAGTAGTGACTCATTGTTAAGTAGTGACTCATTGTTAAGTGATGACTCATTGTTAAGTAGTGACTCATTGTTAAGTAGTGACTCATTGTTAAGTAGTGATTCATTGTAAAGTAGTAACTCCTTGTTAAGTGATGACTCATTGTTAAGTAGTGACTCATTGTTAAGTGATGACTCATTGTTAAGTAGTGACTCATTGTTAAGTGGTGACTCATTGTTAAGTGGTGACTCATTGTTAAGTAGTGACTCATTGTTAAGTGATGACTCATTGTTAAGTGATGACTCATTGTTAAGTGGTGACTCATTGTTAAGTGATGACTCATTGTTAAGTAGTGACTCATTGTTAAGTAGTGACTCATTGTTAAGTGATGACTCATTGTTCAGTAGTGACTCATTGTTAAGTGGTGAGTCATTGTTAAGTAGTGACTCATTGTTAAGTAGTGACTCATTGTTAAGTGATGACTCATTGTTAAGTGGTGACTCATTGTTAAGTAGTGACTCATTGTTAAGTGGTGACTCATTGTTAAGTGGTGTCTCATTGTTAAGTAGTGACTCATTGTTAAGTGGTGACTCATTGTTAAGTAGTGACTCATTGTTAAGTAGTGACTCATTGTTAAGTGGTGACTCATTGTTAAGTGATGACTCATTGTTAAGTGGTGACTCATTGTTAAGTAGTGACTCATTGTTAAGTGATGACTCATTGTTAAGTAGTGACTCATTGTTAAGTGGTGACTCATTGTTAAGTGATGACTCATTGTTAAGTAGTGACTCATTGTTAAGTAGTGACTCATTGTTAAGTGGTGACTCATTGTTAAGTAGTGACTCATTGTTAAGTGGTGACTCATTGTTAAGTAGTGACTCATTGTTAAGTGGTGACTCATTGTTAAGTAGTGACTCATTGTTAAGTAGTGACTCATTGTTAAGTGATGACTCATTGTTAAGTGGTGACTCATTGTTAAGTGATGACTCATTGTTAAGTGGTGACTCATTGTTAAGTGATGACTCATTGTTAAGTAGTGACTCATTGTTAAGTAGTGACTCATTGTTAAGTGATGACTCATTGTTAAGTGGTGACTCATTGTTAAGTAGTGACTCATTGTTAAGTAGTGACTCATTGTTATGTGGTGACTCATTGTTAAGTGATGACTCATAGTAATGTGGTGACTCATTGTTAAGTGATGACTCATTGTTAAGTAGTGACTCATTGTTAAGTAGTGACTCATTGTTAAGTAGTGACTCATTGTTAAGTGATGACTCATTGTTAAGTAGTGACTCATTGTTAAGTAGTGACTCATTGTTAAGTAGTGATTCATTGTAAAGTAGTAACTCATTGTTAAGTGATGACTCATTGTTAAGTAGTGACTCATTGTTAAGTGATGACTCATTGTTAAGTAGTGACTCATTGTTAAGTGGTGACTCATTGTTAAGTGGTGACTCATTGTTAAGTAGTGACTCATTGTTAAGTGATGACTCATTGTTAAGTGATGACTCATTGTTAAGTGGTGACTCATTGTTAAGTGATGACTCATTGTTAAGTAGTGACTCATTGTTAAGTAGTGACTCATTGTTAAGTGATGACTCATTGTTCAGTAGTGACTCATTGTTAAGTGGTGAGTCATTGTTAAGTGGTGACTCATTGTTAAGTGGTGACTCATTGTTAAGTAGTGACTCATTGTTAAGTAGTGACTCATTGTTAAGTGATGACTCATTGTTAAGTGGTGACTCATTGTTAAGTAGTGACTCATTGTTAAGTGGTGACTCATTGTTAAGTAATGACTCATTTTTAAGTAGTGACTCATTGTTAAGTGATGACTCATTGTTAAGTGATGACTCATTGTTAAGTAGTGACTCATTGTTAACTGGTGACTCATTGTAAAGTAGTGACTCATTGTTAAGTAGTGACTCATTGTTAAGTAGTGACTCATTGTTAAGTGATGACTCATTGTTAAGTAGTGACTCATTGTTAAGTGGTGACTCATTGTTAAGTGGTGACTCATTGTTAAGTAGTGACTCATTGTTAAGTAGTGACTCATTGTTAAGTGGTGACTCATTGTTAAGTGATGACTCATTGTTAAGTAGTGACTCATTGTTAAGTGGTGACTCATTGTTAAGTAGTGACTCATTGTAAAGTAGTGACTCATTGTTAAGTGATGACTCATTGTAAAGTAGTGACTCATTGTTAAGTGGTGACTCATTGTTAAGTGATGACTCATTGTTAAGTGGTGACTCATTGTTAAGTGATGACTCATTGTTAAGTAGTGACTCATTGTTAAGTGGTGACTCATTGTTAAGTAGTGACTCATTGTTCAGTGATGACTCATTGTTAAGTAGTGACTCATTGTTAAGTGATGACTCATTGTTAAGTAGTGACTCATTGTTAAGTAGTGACTCATTGTTAAGTAGTGACTCATTGTTAAGTAGTGACTCATTGTTAAGTAGTGACTCATTGTAAAGTGGTGACTCATTGTTAAGTGATGACTCATTGTTAAGTAGTGACTCATTGTTAAGTAGTGACTCATTGTTAAGTGATGACTCATTGTTAAGTAGTGACTCATTGTTAAGTGGTGACTCATTGTTAAGTGATGACTCATTGTTAAGTGGTGACTCATTGTTAAGTAGTGACTCATTGTTAAGTGATGACTCATTGTTAAGTGATGACTCATTGTTAAGTGCTGATTCATTGTTAAGTAGGGACTCATTGTTAAGTGGTGACTCATTGTTAAGTGGTGTCTCATTGTTAAGTAGTGACTCATTGTTAAGTGATGACTCATTGTTAAGTAGTGACTCATTGTTAAGTAGTGACTCATTGTTAAGTGATGACTCATTGTTAAGTAGTGACTCATTGTTAAGTAGTGACTCATTGTTATGTGGTGACTCATTGTTAAGTGATGACTCATTGTTAAGTAGTGACTCATTGTTTAGTGGTGACTCATTGTTAAGTGATGACTCATTGTTAAGTAGTGACTCATTGTTAAGTGATGACTCATTGTTAAGTGGTGACTCATTGTTAAGTGGTGACTCATTGTTAAGTGATGACTCATTGTTAAGTAGTGACTCATTGTTAAGTAGTGACTCATTGTTAAGTGGTGACTCATTGTTAAGTGATGACTCATTGTTAAGTAGTGACTCATGGTTAAGTAGTGACTCATTGTTAAGTAGTGACACATTGTTAAGTGATGACTCATTGTTAAGTAGTGACTCATTGTTAAGTAGTGACTCATTGTTAAGTGATGACTCATTGTTAAGTGATGACTCATTGTTAAGTAGTGACTCATTGTAAACTGGTGACTCATTGTTAAGTGATGACTCATTGTTAAGTAGTGACTCATTGTTAAGTAGTGACTCATTGTTAAGTGATGACTCATTGTTAAGTAGTGACTCATTGTTAAGTGGTGACTCATTGTTAAGTGGTGACTCATTGTTAAGTAGTGACTCATTGTTAAGTGGTGACTTATTGTTAAGTGATGACTCATTGTTAAGTGATGACTCATTGTTAAGTAGTGACTCATTGTTAAGTGGTGACTCATTGTTAAGTGATGACTCATTGTTAAGTAGTGACTCATTGTAAAGTAGTGACTCATTGTTAAGTGATGACTCATTGTAAAGTAGTGACTCATTGTTAAGTGGTGACTCATTGTTAAGTGATGACTCATTGTTAAGTGGTGACTCATTGTTAAGTGATGACTCATTGTTAAGTAGTGACTCATTGTTAAGTGATGACTCATTGTTAAGTAGTGACTCATGGTTAAGTGATGACTCATTGTTAAGTAGTGACTCATTGTTAAGTGATGACTCATTGTTAAGTGATGACTCATTGTTAAGTAGTGACTCATTGTTAAGTGATGACTCATTGTTAAGTAGTGACTCATTGTTAAGTGGTGACTCATTGTTAAGTGATGACTCATTGTTAAGTGATGACTCATTGCTAGATAGTGACTCATTGTTAAGTGGTGACTCATTGTTAAGTGATGACTCATTGTTAAGTAGTGACTCATTGTTAAGTGGTGACTCATTGTTAAGTGATGACTCATTGTTAAGTAGTGACTCATTGTTAAGTGGCGACTTATTGTTAAGTGATGACTCATTGTTAAGTAGTGACTCATTGTTAAGTGGTGACTCATTGTTAAGTGGTGTCTCATTGTTAAGTAGTGACTCATTGTTAAGTAGTGACTCATTGTTAGGTGGTGACTCATTGTTAAGTGATGACTCATAGTTAAGTGGTGACTCATTGTTAAGTAGTGACTCATTGTTAAGTGATGACTCATTGTTAAGTAGTGACTCATTGTTAAGTGGTGACTCATTGTTAAGTGATGACTCATTGTTAAGTAGTGACTCATTGTTAAGTAGTGACTCATTGTTAAGTGGTGACTCATTGTTAAGTAGTGACTCATTGTTAAGTGGTGACTCATTGTTAAGTAGTGACTCATTGTTAAGTGGTGACTCATTGTTAAGTAGTGACTCATTGTTAAGTAGTGACTCATTGTTAAGTGATGACTCATTGTTAACTGGTGACTCATTGTTAAGTAGTGACTCATTGTTAAGTGATGACTCATTGTTAAGTGATGACTCATTGTTAAGTAGTGACTCATTGTTAAGTAGTGACTCATTGTTAAGTGGTGACTCATTGTTAAGTGGTGACTCATTGTTAAGTAGTGACTCATTGTTAAGTGGTGACTTATTGTTAAGTAGTGACTCATTGTTAAGTGGTGACTCATTTTTAAGTGGTGACTCATTGTTAAGTAGTGACTCATTGTTAAGTAGTGACTCATTGTTATGTGGTGACTCATTGTTGAGTGATGACTCATTGTTAAGTGATGACTCATTGTTAAGTGGTGACTCATTGTTAAGTGATGACTCATTGTTAAGTGATGACTCATTGTTTAGTGGTAACTCATTGTTAAGTGATGACTCATTGTTAAGTAGTGACTCATTGTTAAGTGATGACTCATTGTTAAGTAGTGACTCATGGTTAAGTGATGACTCATTGTTAAGTAGTGACTCATTGTTAAGTGATGACTCATTGTTAAGTGATGACTCATTGTTAAGTAGTGACTCATTGTTAAGTGATGACTCATTGTTAATAGTGACTCATTGTTAAGTGGTGACTCATTGTTAAGTGATGACTCATTGTTAAGTGATGACTCATTGCTAGATAGTGACTCATTGTTAAGTGGTGACTCATTGTTAAGTGATGACTCATTGTTAAGTAGTGACTCATTGTTAAGTGGTGACTCATTGTTAAGTGATGACTCATTGTAAAGTAGTGACTCATTGTTAAGTGGCGACTTATTGTTAAGTGATGACTCATTGTTAAGTAGTGACTCATTGTTAAGTGGTGACTCATTGTTAAGTAGTGACTCATTGTTAAGTGGTGACTCATTGTTAAGTGGTGTCTCATTGTTAAGTAGTGACTCATTGTTAAGTGGTGACTCATTGTTAAGTAGTGACTCATTGTTAAGTAGTGACTCATTGTTATGTGGTGACTCATTGTTAAGTGATGACTCATTGTTAAGTAGTGACTCATTGTTAAGTGGTGACTCATTGTTAAGTGATGACTCATTGTTAAGTGGTGACTCATTGTTAAGTAGTGACTCATTGTTAAGTGGTGACTCATTGTTAAGTGGTGACTCATTGTTAAGTAGTGACTCATTGTTCAGTGATGACTCATTGTTAAGTAGTGACTCATTGTTAAGTGGTGACTCATTGTTAAGTAGTGACTCATTGTTAAGTAGTGACTCATTGTTAAGTAGTGACTCATTGTTAAGTAGTGACTCATTGTTAAGTAGTGACTCATTGTTAAGTGATGACTCATTGTTCAGTAGTGACTCATTGTTAAGTGGTGAGTCATTGTTAAGTGGTGACTCATTGTTAAGTGGTGACTCATTGTTAAGTAGTGACTCATTGTTAAGTGATGACTCATTGTTAAGTGGTGACTCATTGTTAAGTAGTGACTCATTGTTAAGTGGTGACTCATTGTTAAGTGGTGTCTCATTGTTAAGTAGTGACTCATTGTTAAGTGGTGACTCATTGTTAAGTAGTGACTCATTGTTAAGTAGTGACTCATTGTTAAGTGGTGACTCATTGGTAAGTGATGACTCATTGTTAAGTGGTGACTCATTGTTAAGTAGTGACTCATTGTTAAGTGATGACTCATTGTTAAGTAGTGACTCATTGTTAAGTGGTGACTCATTGTTAAGTGATGACTCATTGTTAAGTAGTGACTCATTGTTAAGTAGTGACTCATTGTTAAGTGGTGACTCATTGTTAAGTAGTGACTCATTGTTAAGTGGTGACTCATTGTTAAGTAGTGACTCATTGTTAAGTGGTGACTCATTGTTAAGTAGTGACTCATTGTTAAGTAGTGACTCATTGTTAAGTGATGACTCATTGTTAAGTGATGACTCATTGTTAAGTAGTGACTCATTGTTAAGTGGTGACTCATTGTTAAGTGATGACTCATTGTTAAGTAGTGACTCATTGTTAAGTAGTGACTCATTGTTAAGTGATGACTCATTTTTAAGTAGTGACTCATTGTTACGTGGTGACTCATTGTTAAGTGGTGACTCATTGTTAAGTAGTGACTCATTGTTAAGTAGTGACTCATTGTTATGTGGTGACTCATTGTTAAGTGATGACTAATTGTTAAGTAGTGACTCATTGTTAAGTGGTGACCTATTGTTAAGTGATGACTCATTGTTAAGTAGTGACTCATTGTTAAGTAGTGACTCATTGTGAAGTGATGACTCATTGTTAAGTAGTGACTCATTGTTAAGTAGTGACTCATTGTTAAGTAGTGATTCATTGTAAAGTAGTAACTCATTGTTAAGTGATGACTCATTGTTAAGTAGTGACTCATTGTTAAGTGATGACTCATTGTTAAGTAGTGACTCATTGTTAAGTGGTGACTCATTGTTAAGTGGTGACTCATTGTTAAGTAGTGACTCATTGTTAAGTGATGACTCATTGTTAAGTGATGACTCATTGTTAAGTGGTGACTCATTGTTAAGTGATGACTCATTGTTAAGTAGTGACTCATTGTTAAGTAGTGACTCATTGTTAAGTGATGACTCATTGTTCAGTAGTGACTCATTGTTAAGTGGTGAGTCATTGTTAAGTGGTGACTCATTGTTAAGTGGTGACTCATTGTTAAGTAGTGACTCATTGTTAAGTAGTGACTCATTGTTAAGTGATGACTCATTGTTAAGTGGTGACTCATTGTTAAGTAGTGACTCATTGTTAAGTGGTGACTCATTGTTAAGTAGTGACTCATTGTTAAGTAGTGACTCATTGTTAAGTGATGACTCATTGTTAAGTGATGACTCATTGTTAAGTAGTGACTCATTGTTAACTGGTGACTCATTGTTAAGTGATGACTCATTGTTAAGTAGTGACTCATTGTTAAGTAGTGACTCATTGTTAAGTGATGACTCATTGTTAAGTAGTGACTCATTGTTAAGTGGTGACTCATTGTTAAGTGGTGACTCATTGTTAAGTAGTGACTCATTGTTAAGTGGTGACTTATTGTTAAGTGATGACTCATTGTTAAGTGATGACTCATTGTTAAGTAGTGACTCATTGTTAAGTGGTGACTCATTGTTAAGTGATGACTCATTGTTAAGTAGTGACTCATTGTAAAGTAGTGACTCATTGTTAAGTGATGACTCATTGTAAAGTAGTGACTCATTGTTAAGTGATGACTCATTGTTAAGTGATGACTCATTGTTTAGTGGTAACTCATTGTTAAGTGATGACTCATTCTAAAGTAGTGACTCATTGTTAAGTGATGACTCATTGTTAAGTAGTGACTCATGGTTAAGTGATGACTCATTGTTAAGTAGTGACTCATTGTTAAGTGATGACTCATTGTTAAGTGATGACTCATTGTTAAGTAGTGACTCATTGTTAAGTGATGACTCATTGTTAATAGTGACTCATTGTTAAGTGGTGACTCATTGTTAAGTGATGACTCATTGTTAAGTGATGACTCATTGCTAGATAGTGACTCATTGTTAAGTGGTGACTCATTGTTAAGTGATGACTCATTGTTAAGTAGTGACTCATTGTTAAGTGGTGACTCATTGTTAAGTGATGACTCATTGTAAAGTAGTGACTCATTGTTAAGTGGCGACTTATTGTTAAGTGATGACTCATTGTTAAGTAGTGACTCATTGTTAAGTGGTGACTCATTGTTAAGTAGTGACTCATTGTTAAGTGGTGACTCATTGTTAAGTGGTGTCTCATTGTTAAGTAGTGACTCATTGTTAAGTGGTGACTCATTGTTAAGTAGTGACTCATTGTTAAGTAGTGACTCATTGTTATGTGGTGACTCATTGTTAAGTGATGACTCATTGTTAAGTAGTGACTCATTGTTAAGTGGTGACTCATTGTTAAGTGATGACTCATTGTTAAGTGGTGACTCATTGTTAAGTAGTGACTCATTGTTAAGTGGTGACTCATTGTTAAGTGGTGACTCATTGTTAAGTAGTGACTCATTGTTCAGTGATGACTCATTGTTAAGTAGTGACTCATTGTTAAGTGGTGACTCATTGTTAAGTAGTGACTCATTGTTAAGTAGTGACTCATTGTTAAGTAGTGACTCATTGTTAAGTAGTGACTCATTGTTAAGTAGTGACTCATTGTTAAGTAGTGACTCATTGTTAAGTAGTGACTCATTGTTAAGTGATGACTCATTGTTAAGTAGTGACTCATTGTTAAGTGGTGACTCATTGTTAAGTGATGACTCATTGTTAAGTAGTGACTCATTGTTAAGTAGTGACTCATTGTTAAGTGATGACTCATTGTTAAGTAGTGACTCATTGTTAAGTGGTGACTCATTGTTAAGTGATGACTCATTGTTAAGTGGTGACTCATTGTTAAGTAGTGACTCATTGTTAAGTGATGACTCATTGTTAAGTGATGACTCATTGTTAAGTGCTGATTCATTGTTAAGTAGGGACTCATTGTTAAGTAGTGACTCATTGTTAAGTGGTGACTCATTGTTAAGTAGTGACTAATTGTTAAGTGATGACTCATTGTTAAGTAGTGACTCATTGTTAAGTAGTGACTCATTGTTAAGTGATGACTCATTGTTAAGTAGTGACTCATTGTTAAGTAGTGACTCATTGTTAAGTAGTGACTCATTGTTAAGTGATGACTCATTGTTAAGTAGTGACTCATTGTTTAGTGGTGACTCATTGTTAAGTGATGACTCATTGTTAAGTAGTGACTCATTGTTAAGTGATGACTCATTGTTAAGTGGTGACTCATTGTTAAGTGGTGACTCATTGTTAAGTGATGACTCATTGTTAAGTAGTGACTCATTGTTAAGTAGTGACTCATTGTTAAGTGGTGACTCATTGTTAAGTGATGACTCATTGTTAAGTAGTGACTCATGGTTAAGTAGTGACTCATTGTTAAGTAGTGACACATTGTTAAGTGATGACTCATTGTTAAGTAGTGACTCATTGTTAAGTAGTGACTCATTGTTAAGTGATGACTCATTGTTAAGTGATGACTCATTGTTAAGTAGTGACTCATTGTTAACTGGTGACTCATTGTTAAGTGATGACTCATTGTTAAGTAGTGACTCATTGTTAAGTAGTGACTCATTGTTAAGTGATGACTCATTGTTAAGTAGTGACTCATTGTTAAGTGGTGACTCATTGTTAAGTGGTGACTCATTGTTAAGTAGTGACTCATTGTTAAGTGGTGACTTATTGTTAAGTGATGACTCATTGTTAAGTGATGACTCATTGTTAAGTAGTGACTCATTGTTAAGTGGTGACTCATTGTTAAGTGATGACTCATTGTTAAGTAGTGACTCATTGTAAAGTAGTGACTCATTGTTAAGTGATGACTCATTGTAAAGTAGTGACTCATTGTTAAGTGGTGACTCATTGTTAAGTGATGACTCATTGTTAAGTGGTGACTCATTGTTAAGTGATGACTCATTGTTAAGTAGTGACTCATTGTTAAGTGATGACTCATTGTTAAGTAGTGACTCATGGTTAAGTGATGACTCATTGTTAAGTAGTGACTCATTGTTAAGTGATGACTCATTGTTAAGTGATGACTCATTGTTAAGTAGTGACTCATTGTTAAGTGATGACTCATTGTTAAGTAGTGACTCATTGTTAAGTGGTGACTCATTGTTAAGTGATGACTCATTGTTAAGTGATGACTCATTGCTAGATAGTGACTCATTGTTAAGTGGTGACTCATTGTTAAGTGATGACTCATTGTTAAGTAGTGACTCATTGTTAAGTGGTGACTCATTGTTAAGTGATGACTCATTGTTAAGTAGTGACTCATTGTTAAGTGGCGACTTATTGTTAAGTGATGACTCATTGTTAAGTAGTGACTCATTGTTAAGTGGTGACTCATTGTTAAGTGGTGTCTCATTGTTAAGTAGTGACTCATTGTTAAGTGGTGACTCATTGTTAAGTAGTGACTCATTGTTAAGTAGTGACTCATTGTTAAGTGGTGACTCATTGTTAAGTGATGACTCATAGTTAAGTGGTGACTCATTGTTAAGTAGTGACTCATTGTTAAGTGATGACTCATTGTTAAGTAGTGACTCATTGTTAAGTGGTGACTCATTGTTAAGTGATGACTCATTGTTAAGTAGTGACTCATTGTTAAGTAGTGACTCATTGTTAAGTGGTTACTCATTGTTAAGTAGTGACTCATTGTTAAGTGGTGACTCATTGTTAAGTAGTGACTCATTGTTAAGTGGTGACTCATTGTTAAGAAGTGACTCATTGTTAAGTAGTGACTCATTGTTAAGTGATGACTCATTGTTAAGTGATGACTCATTGTTAAGTAGTGACTCATTGTTAAGTGATGACTCATTGTTAAGTGATGACTCATTGTTAAGTAGTGACTCATTGTTAAGTGGTGACTCATTGTTAAGTGATGACTCATTGTTAAGTAGTGACTCATTGTTAAGTAGTGACTCATTGTTAAGTGATGACTCATTGTTAAGTAGTGACTCATTGTTAAGTGGTGACTCATTGTTAAGTGGTGACTCATTGTTAAGTAGTGACTCATTGTTAAGTAGTGACTTATTGTTATGTGGTGACTCATTGTTAAGTGATGACTCATTGTTAAGTAGTGACTCATTGTTAAGTGGTGACTCATTGTTAAGTGATGACTCATTGTTAAGTAGTGACTCATTGTTAAGTAGTGACTCATTGTTAAGTGATGACTCATTGTTAAGTAGTGACTCATTGTTAAGTAGTGACTCATTGTTAAGTAGTGATTCATTGTAAAGTAGTAACTCATTGTTAAGTGATGACTCATTGTTAAGTAGTGACTCATTGTTAAGTGATGACTCATTGTTAAGTAGTGACTCATTGTTAAGTGGTGACTCATTGTTAAGTGGTGACTCATTGTTAAGTAGTGACGCATTGTTAAGTGATGACTCATTGTTAAGTGATGACTCATTGTTAAGTGGTGACTCATTGTTAAGTAGTGACTCATTGTTAAGTAGTGACTCATTGTTAAGTGATGACTCATTGTTCAGTAGTGACTCATTGTTAAGTGGTGAGTCATTGTTAAGTGGTGACTCATTGTTAAGTGGTGACTCATTGTTAAGTAGTGACTCATTGTTAAGTGATGACTCATTGTTAAGTGGTGACTCATTGTTAAGTAGTGACTCATTGTTAAGTGGTGACTCATTGTTAAGTGGTGTCTCATTGTTAAGTAGTGACTCATTGTTAAGTGGTGACTCATTGTTAAGTAGTGACTCATTGTTAAGTAGTGACTCATTGTTAAGTGGTGACTCATTGTTAAGTGATGACTCATTGTTAAGTGGTGACTCATTGTTAAGTAGTGACTCATTGTTAAGTGATGACTCATTGTTAAGTAGTGACTCATTGTTAAGTGGTGACTCATTGTTAAGTGATGACTCATTGTTAAGTAGTGACTCATTGTTAAGTAGTGACTCATTGTTAAGTGGTGACTCATTGTTAAGTAGTGACTCATTGTTAAGTGGTGACTCATTGTTAAGTAGTGACTCATTGTTAAGTGATGACTCATTGTTAAGTGATGACTCATTGTTAAGTAGTGACTCATTGTTAAGTGGTGACTCATTGTTAAGTAGTGACTCATTGTTAAGTGGTGACTCATTGTTAAGTAGTGACTCATTGTTAAGTAGTGACTCATTGTTAAGTGATGACTCATTGTTAAGTGATGACTCATTGTTAAGTAGTGACTCATTGTTAAGTGGTGACTCATTGTTAAGTGATGACTCATTGTTAAGTTGTGACTCATTGTTAAGTGATGACTCATTGTTAAGTAGTGACTCATTGTTAAGTAGTGACTCATTGTTAAGTAGTGACTCATTGTTAAGTGGTGACTCATTGTTAAGTGATGACTCATTGTTAAGTGGTGACTCATTGTTAAGTAGTGACTCATTGTTAAGTAGTGACTCATTGTTAAGTAGTGACTCATTGTTAAGTGGTTACTCATTGTTAAGTGATGACTCATTGTTAAGTGGTGACTCATTGTTAAGTAGTGACTCATTGTTAAGTAGTGACTCATTGTTAAGTGATGACTCATTGTTAAGTGATGACTCATTGTTAAGTGGTGACTCATTGTTAAGTAGTGACTCATTGTTAAGTAGTGACTCATTGTTAAGTGATGACTCATTGTTAAGTGATGACTCATTGTTAAGTAGTGACTCATTGTTAAGTGGTGACTCATTGTTAAGTGATGACTCATTGTTGAGTGGTGACTCATTGTTAAGTGATGACTCATTGTTAAGTAGTGACTCATTGTAAAGTAGTGACTCATTGTTAAGTAGTGACTCATTGTTAAGTGGTGACTCATTGTTAAGTGATGACTCATTGTTAAGTGGTGACTCATTGTTAAGTGGTGACTCATTGTTAAGTGATGACTCATTGTTAAGTGGTGACTCATTGTTAAGTGATGACTCATTGTTAAGTGATGACTCATTGTTAAGTGGTGACTCATTGTTAAGTAGTGACTCATTGTTAAGTAGTGACTTATTGTTAAGTAGTGACTCATTGTTTAGTGATGACTCATTGTTAAGTGATGACTCATAGTTAAGTGGTGACTCATTGTTAAGTAGTGACTCATTGTTAAGTAGTGACTCATTGTTAAGTGGTGACTCATTGTTAAGTGATGACTCATTGTTAAGTGGTGACTCATTGTTAAGTGATGACTCATTGTTAAGTAGTGACTCATTGTTAAGTAGTGACTCATTGTTAAGTAGTGACTCATTGTTAAGTGGTGACTCATTGTTAAGTGATGACTCATTGTTAAGTGGTGACTCATTGTTAAGTAGTGACTCATTGTTAAGTGGTGACTCATTGTATAGTGATGACTCATTGTTAAGTGGTGACTCATTGTTAAGTGATGACTCATTGTTAAGTGATGACTCATTGTTAAGTGGTGACTCATTGTTAAGTAGTGACTCATTGTTAAGTAGTGACTCATTGTTAAGTAGTGACTCATTGTTAAGTGATGACTCATTGTTAAGTGATGACTCATTGTTAAGTGGTGACTCATTGTTAAGTAGTGACTCATTGTTAAGTAGTGACACATTGTTAAGTGATGACTCATTGTTAAGTGGTGACTCATTGTTAAGTGATGACTCATTGTTAAGTGGTGACTCATTGTTAAGTGGTGACTCATTGTTAAGTAGTGACTCATTGTTAAGTAGTGACTCATTGTTAAGTGGTGACTCATTGTTAAGTGATGACTCAGTGTTAAGTGGTGACTCATTGTTAAGTGATGACTCATTGTTAAGTGATGACTCATTGTTAAGTGGTGACTCATTGTTAAGTGATGACTCATTGTTAAGTGGTGACTCATTGTTAAGTAGTGACTCATTGTTAAGTAGTGACTCATTGTTAAGTGATGACTCATTGTTAAGTGGTGACTCATTGTTAAGTGATGACTCATTGTTAAGTGGTGACTCATTGTTAAGTAGTGACTCATTGTTAAGTGATGACTCATTGTTAAGTGGTGACTCATTGTTAAGTGATGACTCATTGTTAAGTGGTTACTCATTTTTAAGTGATGACTCATTGTTAAGTGATGACTCATTGTTAAGTGGTGACTCATTGTTAAGTAGTGACTCATTGTTAAGTAGTGACTTATTGTTAAGTAGTGACTCATTGTTTAGTGATGACTCATTGTTAAGTGATGACTCATAGTTAAGTGGTGACTCATTGTTAAGTAGTGACTCATTGTTAAGTAGTGACTCATTGTTAAGTGGTGACTCATTGTTAAGTGATGACTCATTGTTAAGTGGTGACTCATTGTTAAGTGATGACTCATTGTTAAGTAGTGACTCATTGTTAAGTAGTGACTCATTGTTAAGTAGTGACTCATTGTTAAGTGGTGACTCATTGTTAAGTGATGACTCATTGTTAAGTGGTGACTCATTGTTAAGTAGTGACTCATTGTTAAGTGGTGACTCATTGTTAAGTGATGACTCATTGTTAAGTGGTGACTCATTGTTAAGTGATGACTCATTGTTAAGTGATGACTCATTGTTAAGTGGTGACTCATTGTTAAGTAGTGACTCATTGTTAAGTAGTGACTCATTGTTAAGTAGTGACTCATTGTTAAGTGATGACTCATTGTTAAGTGATGACTCATTGTTAAGTGGTGACTCATTGTTAAGTAGTGACTCATTGTTAAGTAGTGACACATTGTTAAGTGATGACTCATTGTTAAGTGGTGACTCATTGTTAAGTGATGACTCATTGTTAAGTGGTGACTCATTGTTAAGTGGTGACTCATTGTTAAGTAGTGACTCATTGTTAAGTAGTGACTCATTGTTAAGTGGTGACTCATTGTTAAGTGATGACTCATTGTTAAGTGGTGACTCATTGTTAAGTGATGACTCATTGTTAAGTGATGACTCATTGTTAAGTGATGACTCATTGTTAAGTGGTGACTCATTGTTAAGTGATGACTCATTGTTAAGTGGTGACTCATTGTTAAGTAGTGACTCATTGTTAAGTAGTGACTCATTGTTAAGTGATGACTCATTGTTAAGTGGTGACTCATTGTTAAGTGATGACTCATTGTTAAGTGGTGACTCATTGTTAAGTAGTGACTCATTGTTAAGTGATGACTCATTGTTAAGTGGTGACTCATTGTTAAGTGATGACTCATTGTTAAGTGGTTACTCATTTTTAAGTGATGACTCATTGTTAAGTGATGACTCATTGTTAAGTGGTGACTCATTGTTAAGTGATGACTCATTGTTAAGTGATTACTCATTGTTAAGTAGTGACTCATTGTTAAGTGATGACTCATTGTTAAGTGATGACTCATTGTTAAGTAGTGACTCATTGTTAAGTGATGACTCATTGTTAAGTGGTGACTCATTGTTAAGTGATGACTCATTGTTAAGTGGTGACTCATTGTTAAGTGATGACTCATTGTTAAGTAGTGACTCATTGTTAAGTAGTGACTCATTGTTAAGTGATGACTCATTGTTAAGTGGATACTCATTGTTAAGTGATGACTCATTGTTAAGTGGTGACTCATTGTTAAGTAGTGACTCATTGTTAAGTGATGACTCATTGTTAAGTGGTGACTCATTGTTAAGTGATGACTCATTGTTAAGTGGTGACTCATTGTTAAGTGATGACTCATTGTTAAGTGGTGACTCATTGTTAAGTAGTGACTCATTGTTAAGTAGTGACTCATTGTTAAGTAGTGACTCATTGTTAAGTGATGACTCATTGTTAAGTGATGACTCATTGTTAAGTAGTGACTCATTGTTAAGTAGTGACTCATTGTTAAGTGGTGACTCATTGTTAAGTGATGACTCATTGTTAAGTGGTGACTCATTGTTAAGTGGTGTCTCATTGTTAAGTAGTGACTCATTGTTAAGTGGTGACTCATTGTTAAGTAGTGACTCATTGTTAAGTAGTGACTCATTGTTAAGTGGTGACTCATTGTTAAGTGATGACTCATTGTTAAGTGGTGACTCATTGTTAAGTGGTGACTCATTGTTAAGTGATGACTCATTGTTAAGTAGTGACTCATTGTTAAGTGGTGACTCATTGTTAAGTGATGACTCATTGTTAAGTAGTTACTCATTGTAAAGTAGTGACTCATTGTTAAGTGGTGACACATTGTTAAGTAGTGACTCATTGTTAAGTGATGACTCATTGTTAAGTAGTGACTCATTGTTAAGTAGTGACTCATTGTTAAGTGATGACTCATTGTTAAGTAGTGACTCATTGTTAAGTAGTTACTCATTGTTAAGTAGTGACTCATTGTTAAGTGGTGACTCATTGTTAAGTGATGACTCATTGTTAAGTGGTGACTCATTGTTAAGTGATGACTCATTGTTAAGTAGTGACTCATTGTTAAGTAGTGACTTATTGTTAAGTAGTGACTCATTGTTTAGTGATGACTCATTGTTAAGTGATGACTCATAGTTAAGTGGTGACTCATTGTTAAGTAGTGACTCATTGTTAAGTAGTGACTCATTGTTAAGTGGTGACTCATTGTTAAGTGATGACTCATTGTTAAGTGGTGACTCATTGTTAAGTGATGACTCATTGTTAAGTAGTGACTCATTGTTAAGTAGTGACTCATTGTTAAGTAGTGACTCATTGTTAAGTGGTGACTCATTGTTAAGTGATGACTCATTGTTAAGTGGTGACTCATTGTTAAGTAGTGACTCATTGTTAAGTGGTGACTCATTGTTAAGTGATGACTCATTGTTAAGTGGTGACTCATTGTTAAGTGATGACTCATTGTTAAGTGATGACTCATTGTTAAGTGGTGACTCATTGTTAAGTAGTGACTCATTGTTAAGTAGTGACTCATTGTTAAGTAGTGACTCATTGTAAAGTGATGACTCATTGTTAAGTGATGACTCATTGTTAAGTGGTGACTCATTGTTAAGTAGTGACTCATTGTTAAGTAGTGACACATTGTTAAGTGATGACTCATTGTTAAGTGGTGACTCATTGTTAAGTGATGACTCATTGTTAAGTGGTGACTCATTGTTAAGTGGTGACTCATTGTTAAGTAGTGACTCATTGTTAAGTAGTGACTCATTGTTAAGTGGTGACTCATTGTTAAGTGATGACTCATTGTTAAGTGGTGACTCATTGTTAAGTGATGACTCATTGTTAAGTGATGACTCATTGTTAAGTGATGACTCATTGTTAAGTGGTGACTCATTGTTAAGTGATGACTCATTGTTAAGTGGTGACTCATTGTTAAGTAGTGACTCATTGTTAAGTAGTGACTCATTGTTAAGTGATGACTCATTGTTAAGTGGTGACTCATTGTTAAGTGATGACTCATTGTTAAGTGGTGACTCATTGTTAAGTAGTGACTCATTGTTAAGTGATGACTCATTGTTAAGTGGTGACTCATTGTTAAGTGATGACTCATTGTTAAGTGGTTACTCATTTTTAAGTGATGACTCATTGTTAAGTGATGACTCATTGTTAAGTGGTGACTCATTGTTAAGTGATGACTCATTGTTAAGTGATTACTCATTGTTAAGTAGTGACTCATTGTTAAGTGATGACTCATTGTTAAGTGATGACTCATTGTTAAGTAGTGACTCATTGTTAAGTGATGACTCATTGTTAAGTGGTGACTCATTGTTAAGTGATGACTCATTGTTAAGTGGTGACTCATTGTTAAGTGATGACTCATTGTTAAGTAGTGACTCATTGTTAAGTAGTGACTCATTGTTAAGTGATGACTCATTGTTAAGTGGTGACTCATTGTTAAGTGATGACTCATTGTTAAGTGGTGACTCATTGTTAAGTAGTGACTCATTGTTAAGTGATGACTCATTGTTAAGTGGTGACTCATTGTTAAGTGATGACTCATTGTTAAGTGGTGACTCATTGTTAAGTGATGACTCATTGTTAAGTGGTGACTCATTGTTAAGTAGTGACTCATTGTTAAGTAGTGACTCATTGTTAAGTAGTGACTCATTGTTAAGTGATGACTCATTGTTAAGTGATGACTCATTGTTAAGTAGTGACTCATTGTTAAGTAGTGACTCATTGTTAAGTGGTGACTCATTGTTAAGTGATGACTCATTGTTAAGTGGTTACTCATTTTTAAGTGATGACTCATTGTTAAGTGATGACTCATTGTTAAGTGATGGCTCATTGTTAAGTGATTACTCATTGTTAAGTAGTGACTCATTGTTAAGTGATGACTCATTGTTAAGTGATGACTCATTTTTAAGTAGTGACTCATTGTTAAGTGATGACTCATTGTTAAGTGGTGACTCATTGTTAAGTGATGACTCATTGTTAAGTGATGACTCATTGTTAAGTAGTGACTCATTGTTAAGTAGTGACTCATTGTTAAGTGGTGACTCATTGTTAAGTGATGACTCATTGTTAAGTGATGACTCATTGTTAAGTAATGACTCATTGTTAAGTGGTGACTCATTGTTAAGTGATGACTCATTGTTAAGTGGTGACTCATTGTTAAGTGATGACTCATTGTTAAGTAGTGACTCATTGTTAAGTGGTGACTCATTGTTAAGTGATGACTCATTGTTAAGTGGTTACTCATATTTAAGTGATGACTCATTGTTAAGTGGTTACTCATTGTTAAGTGGTGACTCATTGTTAAGTAGTGACTCATTGTTAAGTGATGACTCATTGTTAAGTAGTGACTCATTGTTAAGTGGTGACTCATTGTTAAGTGATGACTCATTGTTAAGTGGTGACTCATTGTTAAGTGATGACTCATTGTTAAGTAGTGACTCATTGTTAAGTGGTGACTCATTGTTAAGTGATGACTCATTGTTAAGTGGTGACTCATTGTTAAGTGATGACTCATTGTTAAGTAGTGACTCATTGTTAAGTGGTGACTCATTGTTAAGTGATGACTCATTGTTAAGTGGTTACTCATTTTTAAGTGATGACTCATTGTTAAGTGATGACTCATTGTTAAGTGATGACTCATTGTTAAGTGATTACTCATTGTTAAGTAGTGACTCATTGTTAAGTGATGACTCATTGTTAAGTGATGACTCATTGTTAAGTAGTGACTCATTGTTAAGTGATGACTCATTGTTAAGTGGTGACTCATTGTTAAGTGATGACTCATTGTTAAGTAGTGACTCATTGTTAAGTAGTGACTCATTGTTAAGTAGTGACTCATTGTTAAGTGATGACTCATTGTTAAGTGATGACTCATTGTTAAGTGGTGACTCATTGTTAAGTAGTGACTCATTGTTAAGTAGTGACTCATTGTTAAGTAGTGACTCATTGTTAAGTGATGACTCATTGTTAAGTAGTGACTCATTGTTAAGTGGTGACTCATTGTTAAGTGATGACTCATTGTTAAGTGGTGACTCATTGTTAAGTGATGACTCATTGTTAAGTAGTGACTCATTGTTAAGTAGTGACTCATTGTTAAGTGATGACTCATTGTTAAGTGGTGACTCATTGTTAAGTGATGACTCATTGTTAAGTAGTGACTCATTGTTAAGTGATGACTTATTGTTGAGTGATGACTCATTGTTAAGTAGTGACTCATTGTTAAGTGATGACTCATTGTTAAGTGGTGACTCATTGTTAAGTGATGACTCATTGTTAAGTAGTGACTCATTGTTAAGTAGTGACTCATTGTTAAGTAGTGACTCATTGTTAAGTAGTGACTCATTGTTAAGTGATGACTCATTGTTAAGTAGTGACTCATTGTTAAGTGATGACTCATTGTTAAGTGATGACTCATTGTTAAGTAGTGACTCATTGATAAGTGATGACTCATTGTTAAGTGGTGACTCATTGTTAAGTGATGACTCATTGTTAAGTAGTGACTCATTGTTAAGTAGTGACTCATTGTTAAGTAGTGACTCATTGTTAAGTGGTGACTCATTGTTAAGTGATGACTCATTGTTAAATGATGACTCATTGTTAAGTGGTGACTCATTGTTAAGTAGTGACTCATTGTTAAGTAGTGACTCATTGTTAAGTAGTGACTCATTGTTAAGTGATGACTCATTGTTAAGTAGTGACTCATTGTTAAGTGGTGACTCATTGTTAAGTGATGACTCATTGTTAAGTGGTGACTCATTGTTAAGTGATGACTCATTGTTAAGTAGTGACTCATTGTTAAGTAGTGACTCATTGTTAAGTGATGACTCATTGTTAAGTGGTGACTCATTGTTAAGTGATGACTCATTGTTAAGTGGTGACTCATTGTTAAGTAGTGACTCATTGTTAAGTGATGACTCATTGTTAAGTGGTGACTCATTGTTAAGTGATGACTCATTGTTAAGTGGTGACTCATTGTTAAGTGATGACTCATTGTTAAGTGGTGACTCATTGTTAAGTAGTGACTCATTGTTAAGTAGTGACTCATTGTTAAGTAGTGACTCATTGTTAAGTGATGACTCATTGTTAAGTGGTGACTCATTGTTAAGTAGTGACTCATTGTTAAGTAGTGACTCATTGTTAAGTGGTGACTCATTGTTAAGTGATGACTCATTGTTAAGTAGTGACTCATTGTTAAGTAGTGACTCATTGTTAAGTGGTTACTCATTGTTAAGTGATGACTCATTGTTAAGTGATGACTCATTGTTAAGTGGTGACTCATTGTTAAGTGATGACTCATTGTTAAGTAGTGACTCATTGTTAAGTAGTGACTCATTGTTAAGTGGTGACTCATTGTTAAGTGATGACTCATTGTTAAGTGATGACTCATTGTTAAGTGGTGACTCATTGTTAAGTAGTGACTCATTGTTAAGTAGTGACTCATTGTTAAGTAGTGACTCATTGTTAAGTGATGACTCATTGTTAAGTAGTGACTCATTGTTAAGTGGTGACTCATTGTTAAGTGATGACTCATTGTTAAGTGGTGACTCATTGTTAAGTGATGACTCATTGTTAAGTAGTGACTCATAGTTTGAATATGATTGAAAGCTCTCCCCCAAATTTTGAAACCCGCGGCTACTGACAACAGTTCACTCGATCTGAATTTATTTATTTATTTACTGATCTTTTTATGACTAGCTGACCGTCGTTGTCCAGTTGAATTTTTAATTGCAATTTTAAAATACTCTGGTTCTGTTTTTATTTATTAAATGTTATATTTTTTATTCCAACCAAAGGGTAATAAGTCTATATTAACAAATACAGTGTTTTGTTCATTTTTTTAAAATGGCGTGCGTATCAAACTAATTTCGACCCGGTCAAAGAATTTTCTGGAAGCAAGTAAATAGAATACCATTTTACTGTTCTGAAAAACATGCTGCAACGATGCAACACAAGAACTGGCGAACCAGAATGAAATATTAATTTTGTAGGATAGAAAGCTATCTTTAATAGCTATATTTAAATTATGAATACAAAATCAAATTTTGTTAAAAATTTCATCCGATAGTTGCCAACAATTCACCGTAATTCTTTTTTTATCATGATTTATCAATTCATCTATTTCCATCTTAAACTCTTCAACGTCATTTGTTTTCTTAATCTGATCCGCCAATATATTCCAAAAATATATCAGTCTATTAGCAAAATAAATAAAAAAATTAAAAAAATAATTGATGGATAAATCTAGTTTTATAAATTGGTCTTATTATTACAAAAAAAGATAAACGTATGTTATACTACAATTTAAGTGTAATTATATTTTCAAAGTAAAGAAAATAAATAAACTGAAAATGGACTAATATTGTAAAATCGGCAAATATTTAAATCAAGGGCAGAGTTAGAGGCGGGCAGTGGCGTACTACTCTTAAAATCAATTTAGTATTACGTATAAATCTGAAGAAAACCACCTTTTTAAATGAGTAAATATGCTAGTGTTATCGGCTTGTTTCCTAGATGACATGTTTCATTAGATCAGGTTTGATGAAAATAAGTAAAGTCTGTTAGTGACTTATATAAAAATAATTTTTAAAAATATGTATAAATAAAAGTATTGTTTTAAAAATATGTATAAATAAAAGTTTTGTTTTAAAAATATAATTCTTTTGTTTTCTCAAAACAAGTTTATTTTTGAAAACACTGAATACATTTTAAATTCTTAAATAAAGTTTCCTATTTCTCCTGAGATCTCGTGAAAGGGCCATAGAATTGTACTACGTAGTTTTGGCGTGGAATAATGATTTGGAATACTTGTTTTCGTTTCATTGTGTTTAAATCTTCCCCAAACAAAGTTATATTTATAGGAAGTTGTTTCAAAGAAAAATAGTTAATTTAAAGATAAAATTATCAAGCTGAGAAAAATACCCAACTTTTATCTTGATAAATAAGTACGAAACTATTTTAAATATCTATGAATGGCCAAAAGTGAATGAAAATAGTTTTTGTTTATTATGTTGTTGTTGTAGACAAAATTATCAAATTTCAACAATTTAAAAAAAAATGTTTTGCCCCTTTGTTAATGTGATAGAGTTTTGGAAAATACTTTTCACCATACCGAACCATTCGATATCTCACGTAGCCGACTTCTAAATTTGTAAACCTACGCAGATCGATAGAAAACGACATTGTTTGTGTTGTGTTTGCTAAAAGTTATATTTTGTAAATTTATTTTGTTTTGTTGGAAATCGCCAAAATGTTTTAGGAGTCGCCGGTTGATACGGTTGAATTTTTGTAAAAACATAATTATTGTGTTTTCGCAATACAAGCCACTTTTAAAAAACCCTGAAAACATTTTAAAGTCTAAAATAAAGATTTGTCACATTTCAATATCCCAGAAATCTGAGTACTACTTTTGTGAAATACATTGTTTAATGCAATAGTTGTATAACTCACTAAAAACACTTTCATTACCAAATTTAATATATGACGACAGTGGTATTTCCTAGTTAAGTCACGTCAACATTGGCAACGGAAAAAATGACCTATATGTGTTTAAAACGACATATGTAATCACTTTTCTGGTACTATACGTAATATTTTCTCGGTCAGGGAAGGAGAAATCCTTCTCGACTTAAGCATTTTGCAAAGGAACAGTTTTTCAGAAAAGTTATTTTGACAAATGCTCGAAGAAGACATAGATAGTGAAATGTTTTGTCGTTCTCACTACGACTAACGCTCTGCGTCTTTGACATCCAATCCGATATTCCTTTATTTCGCGAATAGCTATAGCGTGTCACGGCATTCGTGTATTTAACATCCAATCTGATATTTCTTTATTCCACAAATAGTCAGAATGTGCCCCAGCGTTGTGCGTGGAAAATATAAAATATTGATTTCAATAAAGAAATGAATGAATATCAGAGTTTCAATTCTGAGGAATAAAAATAAATAGTAACTGTAATAAAAAGAAAATAATCGGAAAAACCGACTCAGACGTATAAACACTTAGGGAACATTTGTTGTCTTTCAGGAATACAATGTGTAGGGTTCGTAAAGTATTCTGGAATAACCGGTGTTCGTTTCATTTTTTATACCATTAATAATCAGGTACTAGTGTTATGGGTAGCGGTGAGAGTAGATAGTAAAATTCAAGTCTTATTCTTTTGGGGAGATTCAGGTTATCTGGAGAAAATATAATAAATATTGAAAGAAGAGGCAATGAATGCATAATTTCTGGAAACACGCATAAAGGCTAGGTTTAATTGGATCGGGAACAGATTAGCATATGAAGGTTTCGGTTATTATCCTATTATGTCTTAATGCGTACGGGAAATATCGACTAACTTTCTTATATTTTGTTTATTTATTTGTGTATTTTGTTTATTTATTTATTTGTTTGTTTGTTTATTTGTTTATTTATTTATTTTCTTATTTATTTTTTGTTTATTTACGCGTTTATTCATTTGTTTATTTGTTTATTTGCTTTTTAATTATTAATTTGTTTGTTTATTTATTTATTCGTCACTAGCTGCCTCTTACCGGCGTTGCCCGGTACTATTTTACTTAGAATAAAAAAAAATGTATACCGTTTTTGCCAAAATATGCTTTAATGTTCTAAACAAAAGAAAAGTTACTCTATCTTGATAAATACATAGTTACGTCCTTTTTTTTAAAGATGGAATCTGTTTGAAGATAATTCTGACCCGGTCAAAGTATTTTCTTGATAAAATTAAATCGAATTACATTTTATTGTTTCTAACAACATACTGCAATGATCTACAACCCCCTGATGAACTAGAAAAAAATATTGATTTTATAGGAAGAAAGCTATCGATGACAAAACTCGAGAAAAAGATTTAATTTACAAAATTTAATTTTTGAACTTGCGCGTGTGAGCAACCGACTGACGACAAACCGATTTCAAACTTAAACGTTGACAAATCACTCGACAAACGGACGAAGCCTCTCATAGAAATGCGAGTCGCACTTAAAACAAAACGGACGGCATTATTTAAGTGCCAGATTCGGACATGTTGACTTTAAGTCAACATGTCCGAATCTGGCACAAATGAAGACGCGAATGAAACGGCTAATTTCAAGCTGCAGACTTTTACGATCGAACGAATTATGCAAATTAAAATTTGAATATTTTTACCATTTGCATATTTTAAAAGGTTTCTTTATTCTTTCATGTTTAAAAACTCCGACGATAACGAATGAAGACGCATTGAAGCATCGGAGAGAAATGTCTGCTTTTATTACTTTTTTAGACTTCACAATTGTTACCCCCCCCCCCCAAAAAAAAAATCGGTCAAAGTCATCTATCTTATAATTTTCACAGTTCGCATTAGTTCTTAAGTGTATGTGGTATAAAGAAGAGGAAGTGGGAGGAGGATGGTGAAGAAGTAGGAAGATGATAAACACACGAACGACAGGGAGAGAGGAAAGGAGAGTAGGAAAATCGGAAAGAAAAAAATCGCCGGACAGCAATTCTTACCGAGAAACGTCAACAAGAATTTAACAATAAAAAATATTTACCTTCATTGACATTTTAAGAAATGCAACGTCATGTCATCAACAATGTTCCAACTTCTATTAATTTTTATTTTTGAATAATTTATTTTACGGATGAACAATTAACAGTTAGTATTTTTAAATAGCATCAATGAATAAATAAATATTTACAATAATATATCAAAGTATAAATTACGAAATTATTGTTATTTCCGAAAATTTCAAGTATTTCTATTATTAACTTTCAAACTCGACTGTAAAGTTGTTTCTTCTTATTTATGAAAGTACTTCACACTGTTCATTTTCTTTTCTAGGTGCATGGTCGTCTTTTTTCTTCCTCCAATTCCATGTCGTATTCTTTATTCCTTTGGATCCGTGTCGTCGTTTTGCGGTTGCTTCAAATCTTCGTTGATTCAGCATTAAAAAAATCAAAGAGGAAAATACATTGTTTCAAAAATGGAGATTTATTGAGAGAAAAAAGTTAAATAAGTCACAAGTACAATTCACACTTAATACACAATTAACTTAGTATGGGAGAGAGAGAATCCTAACCGAAATAACCTAACTATTGGAGAGCCAGATAGATAGATAGATAGATAGATAGATAGATAGATAGATAGATAGATAGATAGATAGATAGATAGATAGATAGATATCAGCAGCCATGGTCGTGTGCGAAACACAACGTTTATTTCGTTCTTAAGACATTTATTTCCTCAAAATCTAACCTGTGTTTAGCTTTGGTCACATGTGACGTCACATCTTTGGGATCTCATGTGTAAAGCGTTTTGAGTCTTGTCCTCTCTTACCTCACCTGTCAATCTTCCCCAAATGTTTAATACACTCTGTCAACTTTTTTTTGTTTCATACATAGGCAAGGTTGCTTGTCCTCGCTCCAATTCACTCATGCTACAATATATACAAGTAAACCTTCTGACTGACTATTTCGAAATACTGTTTATCTAATAAAAAACGTAATCATACCCTATCCACGTTACCGAACGCTTTATTGCATTTCATTCTTGTGTCATACACGCAGAAAACAAGGTTGCCATCATTGTTACAAAAACACATGAACATTCATGGATTCGATTATTACTTTGGTCTTGCATGTTTTCCTTGTACTCACTTTTCACGTGATCCATCCCGTCCGGGGAAATGCCGTCTGCAAATTAGTTCTTTTACACCTCGAAAAGGAGTAATTCAAGACAAAACTGTAGGAAGACATAAGACATTTATTCGACTTGAACTTCGTTCCAAATCACTGATCAGTGAGAAGACAGAGAGAGAGAGAGAGAGAGAAAGAGAGAGAGAAGGAGAGTGAGAGAAAGACACCTACTGTATAATCATATCTTATCAGCGCATTTTAAAATTAACATGCTCACACGTATAGCGCTTCCAAGGAATTGATTCTCGTCTTCTCCCAATCCTCCCATAGCCATGTGACACCACATCCGCTTCCACCAACTCTCACAGTCCAGCAACCCAACCTCCAGTTTAGTTGACCCCGACTGAACTTTCATTTCCTGTTCTTTCCGACTAACCGTCTTATACACCAGTGGGCGCACTCGCCCAATATCTAGCACCCCTTTCTTTCCATATTTGAAAATATCCATGGATTTTTTAAGTCCCGTTCGTAAGGTCAAGCATGGTCCCACTGCTCTCGCCCCAAGAACCAAATAGAGCCAGCCTTTTTAGTATCATTCTTTTTTCTTCTTTTTCTCATCATTATTTTCATCTGCACATCTGCCGTAATTCCTCGTCGGCCACATATGAACCCTCTATTAGTTGTAAGGTAAAACTCTCTTACGATCAACGTGACAATAGCTTTCGTCGTAAACATGGTGTGCGATTTATTTTTCTCTTTTTATGGCTGTAATAATAGAATCATTTCAAAAGAACAACTTAACTCCATTATCTGCTCTAGGTTGAAATTTATTTTCTGCTTGAATTATTTGGGTTTTTTTATACAGCAAACTTTTCGAGATTAACGTATCTTCCCGGCCATCTCCCATAACGGTGGGAGAAGAGTCTTGGAAAAAGGCGTCTGCTCACTTAGACGTCAAACACCCAAGAGCCAGTATCTCTCTGGCCTTATTGCTACGTTGCTTCCTGCCATGACGTAACTTCCTGCACACGCTAGCCTAACCTTCCTTTTTTTCTTAATCTACTTTATAGAAATGTTCTGTTTTCAACCCACTCACATATAAATATTGCTAAAGATAGATAGATAGATAGATATATATATATATATATAGAGAGAGAGAGAGAGAGAGAGAGAGAGAGAGAGAGAGGGAGAGCAAGGAAGAAAGAAAGAGCGAGAGAGAGACGGCTCTTGGACATCTCGAAGAAATAATATACTTCGAAAAATGTATTTATTTTGTTAAGATTCTTTGGGGATCTTTTTTTGTAATTCTCTTTTCAAACTAACCGGTAAATTTAACACCCTACATTAAAAAAAAACAATTTAACACCCAACATTAAAAAAAAACAATTTAACACCCAACATTAAAAAAAAAACAATTTAACACCCAACATTAAAAAAAAACAATTTAACACCCAACATTAAAAAAAAAACAATTTAACACCCAACATTAAAAAAAAAACAATTTAACACCCAACATTAAAAAAAAACAATTTAACACCCAACATTAAAAAAAAACAATTTAACACCCTACATTAAAAAAACAACAACTAACAAAACAATTGCACAGAACCTCTTATACTTAGTCTTCAGGCTAAGATTACAGTTCAGTATCTGTTATGTCTGGCCATCCTCCTAGGCATTACTTCCTCTTTTAGGATATAGAATATAGCCCGCAGCGTCCTTCACGGACAATGCTGACGGGGTCGATCATGCCTATTTTTGTACCCGCCCAGAGTGCCACCTTTTTGGGGAGCTGGACTCCCACAATTATCTGACCGTTTTGCCGCTGCAGAAGTCATTTACATTATTAAATAGTCAATATCAATATAGTGATCAAATTCTTTTAAAGATTTCATCCGATAGTTCCCACAAATATTCTATTACTTCCCTCTTTACCATTATTTCTGAATGCATGTAAATTTTCTTACGCTTTACTATTCTTAATCTGATCTAATAAATTGTTTGAAAATATATATTACTCTACGAGTGTACGCTTTCCATGAAAGATATCAGAAAATAATTATCCTTCCCCGGTGTCCGCACTAATATCCATCCATATAAAATGGCGTCTCGAGCAGTAAAGTTAAAACAAAAAAATAATGAAGGAAAGAAAACGTCTCAAAGTAGAAATTTTTACAAAACAAAAAAAGGAAAGCAAAAACGTATAAATCGGGCGGGCCATGATTCTGATTCTGTCCCCAAATAAACTTACGCATTTCAAATTATAATATTAAGCATCGTCATTAGTTTTACTTTTATGTTTTTTGTTTCTTCTGTAAACTTCGTAATTTACGAACATCAGGGTCCCAGGTGACGCCGGGTAGCCCTACTAGTACATTTTATGAGGTCTTATGAGAGATTTTTCCTTTAAAGCATCACCGCTTGTCTTCCTCGAAATGACATTGCTAACCATCTAACCATTCCGCTTTCGCTCGACAAAATGCACGCAATGAAGATAATCTGGCAATGAAGACTTCAAACGAACAGAAGAGCTTGGAGGCGTACATAGACAATATGGTTGCTCTTAGAAGCCGGATGTTCCCGCATAAAATGCTTTCTTAATGTGTGTGTGGCCATTGAAATTTAAAGTCATATCCACAACAGACACCAGCATATATACAAATTATAAATCACAATGTTTCTATCGGCATGCTTTGTAGTATAAACATTCAGACTAGCAGGGTTAACCGTCGGGGTTTGCACTCCACAAACTCTGGTTACTGACTTTCAGTCTTTCCATATGCCACTGTTAGCTCATAATTATCCAGAGTGATCTCCCTTGTATCATATCCAAGTTATCTCTCCCGAATCGTACTAGTCAACGGAGAATGCACTCTTCTACACAGGAAAATAACAATATATCTAAGTCCACCCACGTGGGGAATATAAAAGCTGGATATCATTCTCCTTCTGGTTCGAACACCCAAGCCATCGGACGTGGCTCCGACCAGTTGCTAATTTGACGCTATACTCTGTCAGGCGTCTTCTGGTCGCATCCACACGAGGCTCTCAGAATGGGTCGGCTCAAAAGTAAGTAACATGTACTTATACATTGCACCTATCTCTACTACTACTACTACTACTACTACTACTACTACTACTACTGTAGATTGACACATTAATATATTCTAATCTTTAGTAATTATGCCTGTGGTTTTCACCTTTTTTCTGTATCATGTTTCGTATATCCCCCTAAAGCCTGTGAGTATAAATGTGTAAATCCAACCGTTTCTATCCGTTTCACTTTGTTCCTATTCGTTTCCGACCCACGTGTGTACACTCAAAAGGCACACCCTACAAAATGGCAACCGCCTGTCTTAAAAGGTAACGTAAACACGTGGTCGCTCGAAAACGTTAAAGCCAGAGTACCCCACACCCATTTACCTTAACACCACCAATAACCAATTTCTAGATTTTTATGACATTAATATATTTCATTACACTCTTAAACTTCATTCATCATACAGAGATTCAATGAGAGCAAAACGAGACATTCACATAATTACATATAGAATTCACAACAAGAACAAAAAATAATTCAACATTTGACTAAATATGAATATTAAATTTAAATTTAAAAGTTCATGAAAATCTTTTTTCAACCCACAAATTATAAAAGAACATCAGGAATTGTCATCGAATGTCCTGCTGGTTTGGCAGGCCGAGAGCAGACTCGAAGCATTTTCTCGAGCAATGGCGATGGAGACACTCGTAGATGTCAATCAATTCACGATGGTCTTCGGCGTGGCATGTAATTAATGGACCAAGGCGGTTGATGGCAGTCCACTTGTCTGTCGAGATGCTGATGTCCTCGGTTGACGCTGCTGCAAGTCGAGGGTTTGTCGCCGATTTCGTCACTGACGAGCGCGCAAAAGTTTCGACAAAATTCGCATCCCATATTAGCTATTTGCCGTTTGCCAAGTGAAACACCGTCATCCCATCGGGCCGTTTGCCGTCCCCTCTGTCGAGGCCAACTGGTTTGAGGATCGACGGGAAGCCAGCGATGTCTAAGGCCCGTCAGATGACATCGTCGAGAACGCCGTGAATCTTTCGGCGTTCACTTCAAAAGTTTCTTCTCCCACAAAAGATATACTGATTTATACAATTGTTATTGTTTTGTTTAAGGCAATCAATCTCCAATAGAAGGAAAAATGTTGCGTAGCTGACGCAGGAAATACATTTTCCTTGTGTCCATTGTTTGTCTTGAACAGTTTCCTATGATTTTCTATTTGATAGTAAATAAAGTAATGATGAAATTCATTCCTTTTTTGTTTAAAACTATTAACAAATAATTTAAATAACTGAAGAAACCGGAATGCCTTCTGGTGAATTTCATTTCGTAATTAAATTATACTTAATATGAATTTCAAAAAGGTTCGTTTTAGTATTTTATTCTATTCTATTTTTGATTTACATAAATAACCGATTAATATTAAATTAAAAAATAATGTGTAACACACAGACACAAACCAGACATTGTCATCTGGAACAAACCAGAAAAAAACTGCTCTCATCATTCATGTAACCGTCCCAAATGACTATGGCCTCAATAGAGCCGAACGGGAAAAAATAACAAAATACCAAGACCTCAAAAATGATTTTAATAACATGGTCCCTCGACGAAATAAACATCATACCGGTTGTAGTTGGATCAACTGATCTAGGGAGAAAAATCTAAGAAAATACTTAGAAACAATCCCGGGAAGACCAAACTGTAGGGAAGTACAGATAGCAGCCCTAAAAGGAACAACATCTATCCTTATTTATATCCTTCGGATATAAATTTTACTCATAGTGAAATCAAGTGTTAGCATCAAGAGGGGGACCCTTGATCTCTTTAGATCTCTCTCTCTCTCTCTCTCTCTTCTGATCTGACTTTCACTTCAGATCTAAAATGGAAAACTTACATCAAATCTGTCGCTGAGGTCGATGGAAAAATGTACCTCCCGACTCCTGACGAGATCCTCTTCCGTCATAAGAGCCAGACACGTCCGAAGTAACTCTAGTAGGTGTTGCTCAGAGCACTTTTTCTTACCGTGACAGATTACAAATCGGCTCCAGAATCTAGTGGGAAATGTTAGTCTCTCTCTACTCTATCGTTATTTTCATAGAATGTGCTCAACTAAGCTCCAAAATCTGGTTTCTCCTCGACGGACATTCGGAAAGAAAGTCTCTGGAAAACATAGAGAGGAAGAATAAACTTTGTCAAATGAACAAACAGAAGATTTGTTGATTTTCTAGCAAATAGATCTTGACGGCAATCAAGAATTGAAAGGAAACGAAAAGCCTGAAGGGGTAGTTACATTTGTCTGCTCTTAAAACAGGATGTACCCATATAAAATGCTTTGCTAATGTGTGTGGCCATTGAAATGTGTGTGTGGCCATTGAAATGTGTGTGTGGCCATTGAAATGTGTGTGTGGCCATTGAAATGTGTGTGTGGCCATTGAAATAAACAAAAAAGTGCCTATTTATTTGCATGAGCATGAAGCTAAAGTTAGACACTAGTTGTCACCAACTTGAATGCGGGTGTGTAAAAATCATGGTCAAAACGGTATTTCCCACATAAGGTTAGAGTAAGCAGAAAAGTGGAAAATTCTATAAGCAGTTAAAAGGTTAGAATTAAGTCTAATTGTCGGGATATGATGTAGAAGACAGGAAGTCGACTGACACTTTTATAAGGTCAGTCGTAATTAAATGTTTAACTTTTATTAATCAATATTTTGATAATAAATTATTTTTAAATATATTAGCTGAAATCGCTCCACACAGAAATTCTTGTTAGCCTTATCTATGTTTATACCTATAGAAAGGGAGAATAAAGAAGGGGAGAGTAAAGAAGGGGTGAGTAAAGAGCAGACAGAACCAGATCCGAACTGTGAGGACTGTGTGGCAGCTGTTCCCAACCTGATGGTTTCTACCTTTGTTCCTGTAATATCAGGTCTTTCTTTTTCCAGTGAATGATGACCTCGAAAGATTGAAGGCCTCTTCGTTTACTATTCACATTGGAATAGGAAGTTTTCAGTTATCTCCCTTCATTAGCATTTTCACTGACGTCATTACAGAAATAGAAAAGAGACTTCACCCTTTTTTCATCGCGGACTGCGTGCAGTTTAGACGTGCATAAACACAAACAATGAAATCACGAAATGAACACCACGTACGTTCTCTTACTTTCTATCCCAAATACAATGCACAAGCGACTTGTCGATCTCTAAACATTTGCTTTTACTAAAACGTGCTTTTCCGTACACATCGCAAGGTCACACGTTTATTAATTATTTTTATTAATTAATTTTTAATCAAATTCTATCGTCACTCTAATTATTTTCCTAGCCTCAGCTTCTAATTGCTTTCAAGATTCCAATACGGCTTCTTTACGAATCGGAAAATTCAAAACTGCGCGTCATGCTAATACATCACACTCTTACAAGACTTTTATAGTTATGGGTGTCCTTAATAAGCTATCAGATTTCTCGGTTTCTCCCGGAGAATAACGCATTCAAACAATAATGCATACACATATTTCTTAATGAAAATCAGGCTCCATAGTTTAGGACGGTTCAACAAATATATAATTTGTCTCTATCTCACTGCTCAATTAGAAACTAAAATCAACTTTTTACAAGTGAGTCGAAAAATCTCGGCCAGTATTTTCCGAACAAATTAATATAACAAGGGAAGTAACTCTTAAAATAAACACGGCGACAAATAAAACCAACAGAAAAAAGTTATCAGTTATCGGTATTTGCTAGAACTCTTCACTGACGTCACCCCAGAAATTGAAACGAGACTTCAGTTTCTTTTTCATCGTGGACAGCGTTCAGTTCAGACGTGTAAAAAAACAATTAATAAAAGCACGAATTTTACAGCACGTGCGTTCTCTTCATATGTATCAAACTCTCATGAAGAATAGCACAGTCTAATCATAATCCCTACACGTATTTCTTTATTAAAATAAAGCTTTACAACTAAGGAATGTTCAATACATATATCTTTTTTTCTATCGCATTACACCAGTAGAAAGCTAAATCAACTTTTCTAGAAGTAAATTCCTATTTACTTGATTCCCCACGAGGATAGAGTTAGACACAAGGTTTCTTTTAAATGTGGAAATGATCGAAATCCCAAAAAGGGAAAATCTGGATTGGGACAAAAATTTAAATTGCCTCAGTTAAGAAGGATCCTTTCTTCACTGAGCGAGGACAGAAAAGATGAAAGGTAGTATCAGAACAGATATTACACTTTACTCCTAGCCTAGTAAGTCGAAGAACCCAATATAACAAGATAGGTAACTCTTAAAAGAAAGAGAAGGGCAAATAGAATCAGTAAAGAAAAGACAATTCACATTTGAACGACACTCCTCTGATGCGTGATGACTTTGAGAAGGAATCCAGAGTGTAATTAATGTGCATCTTTTATAAAAGAGCCCCGCCACTATCGAAAACATTGGCTTTGCAAAAAAAAAACTGTCATGTGCAGTGCGCGCCCACGCCAAATAACCTACTTTTGTGAGTCCTGTCTAGATATGCGTTGAGTTAGAGTAAGGGTTAAGGTTAGGTTGGAGTCCAATTTCCATATTGAGAGTAAACCCACATTTCTCGCCGTACAAAACGCAGAATAAACGCCATTGTTGAACGCATTGCGGGACAGTTTTCTGCGTGAATTAATCTGGGCGCAGACATATAAGGATACAAGGAAAATGAAACGATATTTTTTAAGCAAATAACAATGAATGGATTCCATCCTCTTGAGTAAGTAATGAAAACGTTTTTTTACTGCAAGTCTCATTTCGTCTAATTTTGAGTGGCGGAGTTATTTTTTTGCAGATCCGATTGGTTCTTGCACCAGATTACGTGTCAAATTGAATTTGTTAGAAAACAAATCTTCTGGGTAGATGTGCTTAAATCAATCATGACAATGGCAGACAACAGCTGGCCGAACGGTTATAGTCTGTTGGTCACGGGTTCTACTGTGCGGCACCTTTGACATGCTTTAACCCAAATTGTTCAGAAGTCGCCGGATGGCGTGGCCTGGAGTGAAATGGGCGTCGCCAGGCTTCGTTAGCTTAATACACGCTGCACGGTGGATATCCAGCGTGAATAACCCCCTCCCCACAAAGAGCAAGGTAATGGGACATTTTACCGTGAATACGACAGAAAATACAACTACGCTGTAGAGGTGTTACATATATATATATATATATATATATATATATATATATATATATATATATATGTATATAATACAAATAGAGCATGTTAATAGTTTAAAAAGATTCAATGAAACAGATCTCTGTTCGCATTTGAATAATATTTTGTTTGTTTTATGATTTTAATTAATTAACCATATATATATATATATATATATATATATATATATAGATAGATAGATAGATAGATAGATAGATAGATAGATAGATAGATAGATAGATAGAGATAATAAGAGATTCCAGCAAAGTCAAGGGAGAAAACTTCAAGAAAATTATGCATATGAAAATGAAAAAACTAGGCCTAAGAGTAGAAGTACTGGCTAACTAAATAACTCACTTTCTAGATGTCACGTTAAACTTTAATAAAAATAATTGCGAACCATATTTAAAAGCTAACGCCAATCATATATACGTACACCCAAAGTCCAATCACCCACCATCAATCTTAAAAAAGATTCCGAATACTATCGAACGTAGGCTTATCAATAATTCTAGCAACGAAAATGTATTTTAAAAAATCAAGCAACATTTAAAATACAGCTCTAAAAAATAGTGGTTACCATAATATCGAAATTAAATATGAGAAAAGGACTACAATAATTATAATAAAATTAAAATGAAAAGAAAAGAAAAAGAAATATAATCTGGTATACACCGCCCTAAAATCAGCAAGAAATTCCTGAACTTGATTGAAAAACACTTCCCCGTAACCAATCCCCTGAATAAAATATTCAATAAAAATAGCCTAAAATCCTACAGCTGCTGCGAAAACCTAGAAATGATAATTAAGGCAAACAATAACAAAACACAGAGAGAAAATTAAAAAATTAACAAATTGCATAAAAAAGTGACAAATATAGAAAAAATACCGCTAAGAAGAACAGAAATATTAGCACTTAAAATAGCAATAACCAAAACCCTAATAGTAATCAGTCGAATAGAAATGAAAAAGTTAGGAATGAAGAGAAAATATGTAACTGCATAAATCGTACACTTTGTCCACTAGAAAATAAATGCCTAACCAAAAGTATTGTTTAATAAGCCACAATATTTGCCAAAGAAAGACCGAATAACAAGAAGTAATACTTGGGTATGACCTCGCTAGATTTTAAAACCAGATATTACGAGCCCAAAAACCCATTTAAAAATTAAAAAAAAACGTCGAATTAAAACAGCACTAGAAAGCCATTATCGGGAGCTCAAAGAAAACGGACGCTCACCAATACTTCGATGGAAAATAATACGACAGGCCAGTACATGTAGAAATTTAGACGACCCGTGTAGATTATGTCTGAATGAGAAATTTGAAATCATAAACTTTAAAGAACACCCAAATCTATTAAACTGTAGAAATGAGATAGCAAACAGCTATTTGCACAGAATAAAATTTACCTTAGGCTAACAATAAATATATAAATAAATGAACAAGCAAATAAGTATAAAAGCTAAACCTAAAAACTAAAACTTAAAATAGAAATACAAGGAACAACGTGTTAAAATAAGGTCACCCATAATATTGACACAACAAAGAAACAGGGATAGGCCACTCTATAGAAAACAGAACAATAGAATAGAAAATAGGAAGTAAAATCAACAGAACATTTGCTTATGAGAAGCATAACGATTGGCTAAGATAGCCACAAAGAAACCGGGATGAATCATCATTTGAAAACAGAACAATAGAATAGGAAATAGGGAGTAAAATCAACCGAACATTTGCTTATGAGAAGCATAACGATTGGCTAAGATAGCCACAAAGAAACCGGGATGAATCATCATTTAGAAAACAGAACAATAGAATAGGAAATAGGAAGTAAATCAACCGAACTTTTGTTCATGAGAAGCCCAACGATTGGCTAAGAGAACAACAAATAATATGAAAGGGTAAAATGCACGATATATCATAAAAATAAAATGCAGTGAAAGACAAGATGTGTGAAAAAAGACAAACGAAATAAAAACAAATTTTAAATACGGAAAAAATCATCAAAGAAAACGAGTTTCGTTTAAATCAACGTATATCTTCAGAAAAAGTGAAGGTTTTTAATTTATTCGATAACGGTAAAAACATAGAACGTACAGATAAAACGTCATTGGCGCGCGTTTAATTAAAAATGAAAGGACGCGCGTGCGGAGAGATGTAAAAAAATAAAATAAATAAATAAATAAATGGGGGGATATGGATGAAGTGGAGTAAAAAAGAAACAATTTCTTTAACCAGGATCGCAGTGGCGCAAAAAATTGTAATAGTTCCGTGTAGTTTTTGCCAGATATTTGCCTAAGGTATAGGATCCGAGTCTGAGGTTAATCTTCGATGGTGATGACAGAAGTATTATAGCGCTTTCGATGCATTTGCGACGTCGGAGAGAGTGTTCTTTAGAAGGGTTCTTTGCGACGTGTTCTTTAGAAGGGTGCAGTTTTTAAAATCAAAATTGTGGGTAAAATTATTTCTCTGTTAGACTAGTGCGTTAGTGAGATTGTTGGTGTAACGGACAAAAATATAAAATACCGCATTCATAAACACAAACATTGGATTCCGATTAAATGTATCGCATACATCCCTTTAGTGGCATTGCTGACTTTTTAATACTTTTAAATTGCCTCCCTTTTTCGAAATCAATTCATTATCAAGTAAGCTTGTTTGAATTTTGGACAGAGTTTGGAATAGTTATCCACACTCGGACAGGGACATATTCTGGGGTAATTAAAACAATCATCATCGCGAATTTTGAAATTCCATGGATTTCCTTAATGATCCTGTCCTGTTCGTTAGCTTTCACTTTGAAATGGCAGCAATATATTGAGATAAGGCATAAATGCTCTGCTAAGACATTCTCCGATAATTATTAACGTCAAACCGCTTAATGATTATTTTTTTAATGGACTCCTTTTAACGTATATTTTTTAATCTATGTGTAAGTGGCCTCTTGTTTTCTGTTTTCTTCTAATCACATCCCGTTGATTTTTCTTTAAACTTTCATTATTTTGTTTTTATATATTTTATGTGTAACTATATAAAAATTTTTTTATATATGTACATATGAAAATAATTGATTTGTCTTCTATATCAAAGCACTTTATTTTTCTGGTATATATATATATATATAGTCTAAAGAAGCTTTGAGTTATTTTAAACAAAAAGACAAAAAAAAAAAAAGGAAAATGCAGTTTAAATTCCCAGAGAAACTAACTAAATCCAAAATAGTGTAGACTTAACATTTGTTGGAAAATTCATGAATAAATAATATATAATAGTAAGTAAATAAAATAAAAAGGGGGATTAAGTATCTAACAGTGAAACACAAGCAGGAGACCTTAACGTAAGCATCTAATATTAACACGGGGATCTTCAGCTGTTTACCATGTAACTGTTTCGGAGATTTAAAAACAGGACAGTTATATGCATGGCTCTCCAATGGTACAGATAAAGCTACCATTTCCCCAATAATAAAGTGTCGAAATAATTCAGCTTAAAATGTTACTTATATATACATAAATAAATAATAATAAAATAATAATAATAATAATAATAATAATAATAATAATAATAATAATAATAATATACTACCCTTAAGACTACCGTGTGATATGGTAATTTGCATATCAAATAAAATTCTTTATAACAATAGTAATACTAGTAATAATAATAATAATAATAATAATAATAATAATAATAATATATATATATATATATATATATATATATATATATATATATCTGTCGACGTGTATTTAGATACTATATTTCTTTTTTATAAATTTTATTGTTACTATTATTTTTTTTGATTACTATTTTTTTTATTATTACTATTATTATATTTATCAATTTTTTTGTAATTATTATTATATATATATATATTATAATTATTATTGTTATATTTTTTTATAATAAATTTTGTATCATTTAAATTGAATTTCTCTCTCTATATTCTTTATGTTTATTTTTTATATTTTTATTTTTCTCTTAATCTTACTGAAATAATTTTCTTTCACTACGTATTTTTCTAATCGGAAATTTTCTTTTTTTTAATTTGTAAGTTTTTTGTCCTTGTCTGCTATTTCTTGTATATGAGTATATTCATTTACCGATTATTATTATTATTATTATTATTAGTAGTAGTAGTAGTAGTAGTAGTAGTAGTAGTATTAGTAGTATTAGTAGTAGTAGTAGTAGTAGTAGTATTTTATATGTTTTTTTATTAAAAATAGAATTGTATTTTTGACTTTTTCATATATGTCTATTATAAAGTTTTATCTTCTAATTATTTTAATTTTTCATTAATTTAAACTAAACTCTATCTCGTTTTCTATTTGAAATAAAATGAATCAAGTATTAAGGAGGCTGAAGGCAATGCAGAAAGCAGGATTGATGAGAAGCTGGAAAGAGCAAGAATAAACAATCGAAGGAGAGGACTTACAATTATCTATTTAGTTTTCTTTTCAATCTTACATAAACAGCAAGGTGTTAGCTGTGTGTGATACCCGGGCGATGATTAGAAATCATTTGATATTTCAGACAAATCTTCCGCTTGTCACAAATAGATACAAAAGAAAAGGCTGTGGAATTCACCAAGATGGCATCCATTACAGTGAATTCCACACATTCGGAGTTTTCTTTGGTTTCCATTTGTGAATGAGAATAGTGAAAATAGGTTTGTCAACATTGAACAATAAGTTTGTTGTTAACCTTTACAAATAAGACATTTACTTAGCTACTTTTTATCTTCATTTATTTTTCACGGAAAATGTAAAAACTGCAAAAACGAGGGGGGAGAGAGGATAGAAAGCGGGGCGAAAGAGCGAATGAACCAGTTACCCTCTCCCTCCATCTTTTCTCTTCTCGCTTATGCCTAGTACTTTAAGCGCTGGTAGTCTGAATTAAGAAGGTGTTTTAGTCATTTATCCGATTTCTTTATTAAATAACTTCATTTCATTACTGTTAATATCGACGAAAATATTGCATATATATAGCAAATGTAAGACAATGTAAGACAATACAATTCCATATTAATAACACCAAACACTAATACATCATAAACTGTTTGAAAATAATTATGCAAATAAGGCATTTAAAGTACTCTCTCTCTCTCTCTCTCTCTCTCTCTCTCTCTCTCTCTCTCTCTCTTAATCGTTTATCTATATATACATAATTTAAATTTATTATGTCGTATCATTGATACGCGCCATAAACTGGTATCGTCTTGGCCTTCGGGGCTTGATTTACGCCAGTCTATGGGTCTGTCCTGTGCAGTTCTAGGAGGTCCACCCTCCCAGGCTTCGCCTCCCCTCTTTGGGGAGGAGTAAGTTTATTGCTTACTGCCTGAGGCGCCCCTACCGGGGAATGCCGACGGGGCTGCCCAGGCAATTTTTAATGGCCAGAGTGCTCACCTTCTCGGGCGCTGGCTTTTAAAGTCCCACTTTCCCGACCCGAGCTTGGGTCACATCTTACTTGTGGGAGTAAGATAAACCTGGCCTTGTGCCTAACCTCCTGGGGAGGTAAATAACATGTTGTATCATTGATTGATACACACCATAAACTGGTATCGTCTTGGCCTTCGGGGCTTGATTTACGCCGGTCTATGGGTCTGTCCTGTGCAGTTCTAGGAGGTCCACCCTCCCAGGCTTCGCCTCCCCTCTTTGGGGAGGAGTAAGTTTATTGCTTACTGCCTGAGGCGCTCTTACCGGGGAATGCCGAAGGGGCTGCCCAGGCAATTTTTAATGGCCAGAGTGCTCACCTTCTCGGGCGCTGGCTTTTCAACCCCATTTTCCCGACCCGAGCTTGGGTCGCATCTTGCTTGTAGGAGTAAGATAAACCTGGCCTTGTGCCTAACCTCCTGGAGAGGAGGTAAATAAAATGTTGTATTATTGATTTAAATAACAGTAACACGTTTATTCATTTAGATACGTTTCTTATTCTAACAGTAGCAGGTTCGTTGACTCGGATGGTAGAGAGTCGTGCGCCAATGGTCATAGATAGTAGTGACTAGTGTCCAGGGTTCAAATCTTCGACTACATCGAGCAACAATGATGAAGCCTCTTTGAAATGGAACGTTATTTCTTTGTCACAATAAATCTCTAAAGAAATGTACAGAATGCAATTTTTTTATAGATTAAGCTATTACTCGTCCTCAGATTGGCACCGGGATTATTAAATAGTATATATATATATATATATATATATATATATATATATATATATATATATATATATATATATAAAGGTTCCGCTCGAAAATCCGTACTGATTCCCGAATTCGACATAAAGATTTCCTAGTTCGATAAGATGCACTTGAAGAAGGTCGGAGGTTACATTGGCCGAATCGAATGACATGTAGGATGCGAGCAGTAGTCCGAATAATCCAAATGATACAAATTATCAATCGTCATCTCCAAAATTCCGAAACGAGAATTAAACACGTGCGTTTGTTGTAGTTTTCTTTCTGAACAGTTTTTTTTTTTATTGCTGTTTTCTTTTTCTTTCAAAAAAAGATAATATATTTATTGGTGTATCGATCCGGTGATTAAAATGATTGTTGATATTTCCGATGATTCCGAAAACGAGTGTCAAAGATCTTTCTCGATAATTATGAACGGCAGTCAATAATTGCTAATTATTGCGAATGGTTTACAGGTAATTAACTGCGTGCGCATTTGCCGCTCAATCGATTTGATTCCCTTTAAGTCTTCTAGAGATGATTAAGAGTGCAGACAAGAAAAGGAAGCCGCCGTCTCATCCCTCCGTGACTTCTGACAAAGCCCAGAAAATCGATCTGCAAAAAAATATCGACGTTACGTACAAACTATTCAATTTCCTGATACGTAATTAAGCAATCAATTGAAACGCAGCAGACGAACATTTTTCTCCTTGTCCTTCAGGTTTGCAACGTAAGTGTTTTACTATAATTTGTTAGTTTTAGTTTTACGTTTGATCCCGCAAACCAAACAAAACATGTGGCAATACTGAAGCGTAAGGGGCTACTGTGATAGGGGCCAGATTTATAGTGGAATAATCTGAACGAGGAGTTAGACAGCAAGATGTTTGTTCACATTACATTTAAATTTCTACATGTTGGTACGTTCGGGGGAAACAGGGATCAGGGATTGAATTCCAAGAGCAAGTGGTCAAAGGAAAGAAGGTATTATAGTAAAATACAATTTAACACATGAATTGAAACTGTCGCCTTCACGTTTGCCCCGTAAGTGTTTCGTCATTATTTTCACTTCAGTTGCGCCTCGTTCTTTCGCGTGTTTCATGTTGGTAGGTGTGTGTTGAACGGCATTCGAGTATGGTTCGAACTAATAGATGCGCTTTCCAGGATAGGTTTACCACCCTCTGTAAACCTGACTTGACCCCTAGTGGTGTGTTTCATACCAAGTTGAAGATACGTCTTCGACAATCCGTCCGACAGTATCGTTGGATTAGGTGCCCCTTTTTCTGTCGGGATGAGGTATGGTTCTAGAAGCTCCACCTTCCCAGGCTTCACCTTCTCTCTTTGGTCACATCTGAAGTGTGAGACGGGAAGTTGCTAGCCGAGTAGATGTCACAAAGGCTATCAGTGATGAACACAATCTTCTTCATGGACGTGAATCAGCGGTCTAACGACTGAATGTATATAATAATATAATATATATATATATATATATATATATATACATATATATATCATATATATATATAATATATATATATATATATATGATATATCTAATATATATATATAATATATACATATATATTATATGTATAATATATATATATAATATATATATAATATATATATATATAATATATATATATATAAAATATATATATATATATAATATATATATAATATATATATATAATATATATATAATATATTATAATATATATATATATAATATATATATAATATATATATATAATATATATATAATATATTATAATATATATATATATAATATATATATAATATATATATAATATATATATATAATATATATATAATATATGTATATGTTGTGGTGGCAACCACTCATTTGCATATACGAATAACGTTACACTATAAATGGCAAGCCTAGGTTGGCCTTAGTGTGTGTTACCTAAATGCCACCGGAAGTGACGCCGAAGAGCGTACATGTCCTCCCACCAAGACTCTCTGACTCTACACCTTCATTTGTACATACTGTAACTATACCTTTTCTTTAATACACTTATTATGCATTCTCCTTGTTGTTTGCGTCTTCATTGTATTCCTCACTAATTATTGTTCAACCTTGCAACCACAACAGTTGGCGACGAGATATGAAGCGTCAAATATAACAGTTTGACGAAGAACTATTTTTTAAAAAAAGTACAATGCAAAGTGTTGACGAGCAAACGGATTTTACGCTAAAGAAAAGTTTCAACTTAAGTGAAAAAAAAAAACTCGAACGTGGCTAAAGCGACAATTTACGCCGTTTTCTGGGAATCCGACTTGCAAACGAATGTAAAAGTGAATTTTTGTTTTGTCGCTAAACGACAAATCTGTTTTGTATTACTAAAGGACCAACTTGCAAACGAAAAGCGGATTTTTGTTCTGTCGCAAAACGACAGGTCAGACTCGTATTACGAAAAGCAAGGAAGTAACCTACGAAAAAAAAAAGTTCACCAGTGGATTCTAATTACTGCTCCCCGTTAGCAAAACGACAACTAAAGGAATCTTTTAATTAATAATTTGTTTGGCGGCGGTACTAAAAGGAAATACCATAGCTAGAAATTAAAGCTCAAGGAAAGGATTTTTTTTAAAAAAGTTGTCACTGGATAACGGATAATACAGTAAAACGTCACGAAAAAAAAAAAAAAATGGAAGACTTATCAAAAATGTTCATGCAATTTTTACAGGCACAAGCTGACCGCGAGGAAAGACAAAATGAACGTTTTGCTAAAACACTGGAACTACTATAGAGTAATCGAGAAAATGTCGACAGTGTTAATTTCTCCCATACAACTATCTTTAATAGTATGGACACATTTAATTATGTGCCGGAGGAAGGAAAGACTTTTGAAGCATACTATACAAGATACGAGGATTTCTTTCAACTGGACTGCAAAAATTGGCCAAATAGCCAGAAAGTGAGCCTCTTACTCAGGAAACTGGGTACATCAGAACACAGCAAATTCATAGATTACATATTACCTAAAAAAACTGCAGAATTAGAGTTCATGGAAGCTGTGAAATTACTAAAAGAATTATTTAATCCAAATATATCTCTTTTTCATAAAAGATGGCTGTGCATGAATCTAAGAAAGATGGACAACCAAGATTATTTGACATACGCATCAGTTGTCAATAAAAACTGCGATAATTTTAAGCTTGCGGAACTAACGGTAGAAGATTTTAAATGTCTAATCTTCGCACAAGGGTTAGTTTCCACGAAAAATGCAGAAATACGCAGACGAGTGTTGTCTAAACTGGAATCTGAGCAAGATTTAACCCTCCAGAAACTAGCAGAGGACTGTGAAAGGGCGATTACACTAAAAAAGAATTAAAAAAATATAGAAGAATCCGGAGTGGCATATGTAAGAAAAGTTAGAAAACCATACACACCAACCAAGAACTTTACAAAGAAAACCAATCGAAATGGAACGGGATATTACAATCCTAATAACCATAAATATAGGACAGAATATAACAAGCCTCTTCCTAGATATAACTGTAAGAGATGTGCAGAAAAGCATTGGGAATCAGATTGTCCTTATAAAAAGAAAAAATGCTACATTTGTAAGAAGGTGGGACACAAAAGCGATTGCTGCAGATATAAAGATTACACCAGAAAGAGAGTACAGCAAACAAAATCAAATACAAAATTAGACAAAGATCGGCGAAAATACGTAAAAGTGGAAATATTTAAAACACCAATAAAGTTACAACTCGACTCCGGCTCCGATATTTCTATTATAAACCTGAATACATGGAAAAAGTTGGGTAAAAAAACAACCATGATGAAAACGAGTAAATCAGCCCGGACGGTAACTGGTGGTGGTATAAAATTTGAAGGAGAAGTTGTCCTTCCGATAAAATTAAAATGGATTACGAAGAAATTAAAAATATTCGTACTGAAAAATAGTGAAAATCTGTTTGGAATAGATTTAATTGAGAAATTTGGACTATGGGATAAGCCAATCAATACATTCTGTAAAAAAATAGAATATTCTTCTCCAACAACAGTAAATATAAAAGACGATTTAAAAGAATTAT
>OY744551.1:18700845-18725845 GCA_963556195.1 Sepiola atlantica | reverse complement strand
CAGTTTTAGAAAACCAGTTTTAGAAAATGTGTTTCTTTCCTTCTTTCATTCATAAGTATTTTAATAGTGAAAACCAGTTTTAGAAAACCAGTTTTAGAAAGTGTGTTTCTTTCCTTCTTTCATTCATAAGTATTTTAATAGTGAAAACCACTTTTAGAAAACCAGTTTTAGAAAGTGTGTTTCTTTCCTTCTTTCATTCATAAGTATTTTAATAGTGAAAACCAGTTTTAGAAAACCAGTTTTAGAAAGTGTGTTTCTTTCCTTCTTTCATTCATAAGTATTTTAATAGTGAAAACCAGTTTTAGAAAACCAGTTTTAGAAAGTGTGTTTCTTTCCTTCTTTCATTCATAAGTATTTTAATAGTGAAAACCAGTTTTAGAAAACCAGTTTTAGAAAGTGTGTTTCTTTCCTTCTTTCATTCATAAGTATTTTAATAGTGAAAACCAGTTTTAGAAAACCAGTTTTAGAAAGTGTGTTTCTTTCCTTCTTTCATTCATAAGTATTTTAATAGTGAAAACCAGTTTTAGAAAACCAGTTTTAGAAAGTGTGTTTCTTTCCTTCTTTCATTCATAAGTATTTTAATAGTGAAAACCAGTTTTAGAAAACCAGTTTTAGAAAGTGTGTTTCTTTCCTTCTTTCATTCATAAGTATTTTAATAGTGAAAACCAGTTTTAGAAAACCAGTTTTAGAAAGTGTGTTTCTTTCCTTCTTTCATTCATAAGTATTTTAATAGTGAAAACCACTTTTAGAAAACCAGTTTTAGAAAGTGTGTTTCTTTCCTTCTTTCATTCATAAGTATTTTAATAGTGAAAACCACTTTTAGAAAACCAGTTTTAGAAAATGTGTTTCTTTCCTTCTTTCATTCATAAGTATTTTAATAGTGAAAACCACTTTTAGAAAACCAGTTTTAGAAAGTGTGTTTCTTTCCTTCTTTCATTCATAAGTATTTTAATAGTGAAAACCACTTTTAGAAAACCAGTTTTAGAAAGTGTGTTTCTTTTCTTTCTATAACATTCATAAGTATTTTAATAGTGAAAACTAGTTTTAGAAAACCAGTTTTAGAAAGTGTGTTTCTTTCCTTCTTTCATTCATAAGTATTTCAATAGTGAAAACCAGTTTGTTACTTGTTATCAAGAAGTTAAGCTTCGTTTCATTAGCTATTATAAAACGTTTTGAAGCTTTTCTTACGCCCTTAAAAATGTAGTCCATATATATTATGCTCTTTTATTGATTCCATTTATTTAACCTCTCATAATAGAAAGAGGATGTGTAAATGGATAACGGCACGGACCGACCTGGGTGTGCCAAGTTCGAAACTAGCCAGTTACATAGTATCACTTTCACTTAGGGACGTTGGCAACCATTATATGGCCCCTCCTGCCAAATTGCTTACAAGAACATTAAACCGATTAACAAAGTTGTATTATTTACTCCTCTCCAGGAGTTAGGCACAAGGCCAGTTTTTATCTTACTCCCACAAGTAAGATGTGACCCAAGGTCGGGTCGGAAAGTGGGGGTTGAAAAGCCAGCGCTCGAAAGGTGAGCACTCTGGCCATTTAAAAATTGCCTGGGTAGCCCCGTCGGCATTCCCCGGTAGGGGCGCCTCAGACAGTAAGCATTAAACTTACTCCTCCCCAAAAAGGGGAGGCAAAGCCTGGGAGGGTGGACCTCCTAGAACTGCACAGAACAGGCGTGCAGTATCCATCGGAACAGATACTACACTTTGATCTTAGCCAAAAGGCCAAGAACGTTTTAGGCTGGTTTCCTTCGAAACTATTAACTTCTACTATGGAAAGAACAGAGTTATGGACTTTGTTTTTGTGTTTGTAATTATTGAACAATGCCGTTGAATATTGTCTGTGTCGAATTGACAATGGATTGTTTTTGTGTTTGTAATTATTGAACAATGCCGTTGAATATTGTCTGCGTCGAATTGACAATGGATTGTTTTTGTGTTTGTAATTATTGAACAATGCCGTTGAATATTGTCTGTGTCGAATTGACAATGGATTGTTTTTGTGTTTGTAATTATTGAACAATGCCGTTGAATATTGTCTGTGTCGAATTGACAATGGATTGTTTGTGTGTTTGTAATTATTGAACAATGCCGTTGAATATTGTCTGTGTCGAATTGACAATGGATTGTTTTTGTGTTTGTAATTATTGAACAATGCCGTTGAATATTGTCTGTGTCGAATTGACAATGGATTGTTTTTGTGTTTGTAATTATTGAACAATGCCGTTGAATATTGTCTGTGTCGAATTGACAATGGATTGTTTTTGTGTTTGTAATTATTGAACAATGCCGTTGAATATTGTCTATGTAGAATTGACAATGGATCTATACGCTGAATATGCAAATCATATAATTATCAATGTTTCTACCTTGCTTTAAAAGCGATAATGAAAAAGAACTTTCTGAAACGTATGTACACAAGGATAAATGTTGAATTGTTTGGCAAATGATCATTACAAAATATTAATTACACTGGTCAACACAATATTTTTGGCAGGCAAAGTAAGACTGGTTTCTGGGGTTTTCAAGGGCGCTGAATCCGAATCTGACATTAGTTTTTTCAAATTGGCTCTAGTTTTTGAGTTATCACAGGGGGGTCGTTTGTCTGAAATCACCCATTCGCGACCATAGCTAAACGTACAAAAAACGGCTAAATAGTGCATAAATGTCAGATATTGATTTTTATGATGATCTTAAACCCCAAAGACAGTGTAAAATCTCAATCTAACAAGTTAAGTTAGATATAACATCATTTCATTTATCCTATAACTGAACACTTTTCATAGATTTCGAGGATATACAAAAAATTTGCTAAAAATTTGCTGAATTTTAATTTTCCAAGTGAAAAAAAACATTTACATAATCAGTTATATATCATAAATTAATGCAAAGCATTATACACTAGATTCTTAGTTACAATGAACACACAAAACAATATTTTATTCACAAAACTAAAATTGACGTTTATACGATTTTCGCTTGTGAGCAACTTTTGGGCAGTCTCTCAAAAGGTTCCAGCAGTAGTCTGCCATCATGTGCTCATCCCATTTGCCTTGATACCTCTCTTCCATTGTTTTGATGTCTTGATGGAATCTCTCTCCCTGCTCCTCACTGTAATCACCAAGATTACCAGGAAATCTGTCGAGGTGGCTAAACAAGAAATGAACTTTAATGCTCATATTTGCCCCTAGTTTTCCGTATGCAGTAAGCATCTTACGGACCAATTGCTTGTAATTGTCAGCTTTGTGATTTCCCAAAAAGTTTGTCACTACATCTGTGAAGGACACCCAAGCATTTAACTCAACCGTGTTCATATGATTAGTGAAGTCAGAATCCCTCATGAGCGTTCGAATCTGAGGTCCATCGAAGATGCCACCTTTAGCTTTTTCGATGGAAAGACCTGGAAATTGCCTGCATATGTACTTGAAGCAATCCCCATCCTTGTTCAACGCCTTAACAAACTGCTTCATGAGCCCTAGTTTTATGTGCAATGGAGGGAAGATGATTCTATCCCTGGGTACCAAAGGCTCATTGATGACGTTGGCTGTGCCGACTTCGAGACTTTCTCGTTCTGGCCAGTTCTCCCTTCTCCAGTGCTGGATTCTTGCTCTGCTATCCCACAAACAAAGAAAGCAGGGATACTTTGTGTACCCACTTTGCTGACCAAGCAGAAAATTCACCATTTTCAAGTCCACACAAATCAGCCATTTATGAGTGTTGTAATTCAGCTTTTCAAGAACAAATTTGATAGCATCATACTCTTCTTTCATCTTGGTAGAATGGCCAATTGGTACAGGAGCAAATTTATTGCCATTGTGCAAAAGTACAATTTTTAGACTTGCTTTCGAGCTATCTATGAAGAGACGCCAATCTGCTAGGTCATATGATGAGATCCCCATGCAGTTAAGAAGTGCAGAAACGTCATTACAAAAGACCAGGTTGTCTTCTTTAGAAAAGAAACGAAGCAAGCTGCCTTCCCTTGTCCTATAGTATGTTACTTTTGTGCCAGAATCAAGAATGTTTTTCTCTTGGAGTCGTGATGCAAGAACTTCAGACTGCTCCTTCGACAAACAAAGGTCTCGCACTAGGTCATTAAGTTCAGATTGATTGAAAAGCTGAGGGCCATTTGAGGGTTCTTCATAGTCACTACAGCTATCATCACTTGATATTGAAAGATCAGCTGGAATCTCTTCGGTTTCATCGATTTCAGGCAAACTGGTGAAAACAGGCACAGGTACATCCTCAGAGTGCGCAACAGGACGGATAGCAGAATCCAGGCTCGGATACTGCCAATTTGCTTTCTTGTGCTTGTTAAACCCCGTCATGTCATTGAGACAGAAGTAGCAGTCATCAAAATGATTGTTGGGCTCTCTCCACACCATTGGTACAGCAAACTTCAACTTCAGCTTACCGTTGGTCCAACCGCGGAGACTTTCTACACAGGTTTTGCACACCATATGTGGGGCCCAAGACTTGTCTTGGTCACCAAGTATCATATCGAAGTATGCTTTGTACGCCCTCTTGACAAAGTCTGTAATATTCCTCTTTTGTTGTGCCATCATATACTGTCCACAGATGTAACAAAAGACATCCGGTTCATATCTGCAACATCTTCTAGAAGAACTCATTTTCTCTCTGGAACTCATTTTCAACTGTGGAATTAAAAAGAAAATTCTTAATTACTGTTTAATTTATACTGCAACTATATTTATGGAACATGTTATTAAGTAATTACAGTATATAATTATATAAAAATTCTCCCTATATAAATAATTATATAAAAATTCTCCCTGAAATACTTCAATATATACATAATCATTATAATGATTCAATAATATCAGAAAATTATTATTTACTGCTTCTATATTGAAGTATTTCAGGGAGAATTTTAGCAGTTTAGGCTGATTTGGGGCTATCAGTATCTTCTAAACTAGAACCAATCTGGGAAAACCAACGTTATATTCGTAATCAGCGACCTTCAAAACCCCAGAAAACACTCCTAGATGGTCTGCCAAAGAAAAAAAAGAAAAATTTGTTGACCAGTGTTATGTTATTACTTTTTGTATTCTACTGAGTTATAATGTATATATATACATGTATATATATACATATATATATATATATATATATATATATATATATATATATATATATATATATATATATATATATATAGAGAGAGAGAGAGAGAGAGAGAGAGAGAGAGAGAGAGTGAGAGATAGACAGAGAGAGTAGAGAGTTGGAGGAAATGACGCAAAATGTTCTCAATCTTACGATCACGATCAATAAAGGCTGTTAAATTCACTTGACAACTTTCTAAATAACAAGTATATCTGCTCATGTTCTCAACTGCAAACGCTGATTGTTCAACGAGATGATTTCTTCCGAAGATTCCCATCTCTAAGTCTTTGCAATCCAATATTTATGCGAGACGAGACTATCGATTTTTGTATTTTCTCGTTAAGCTGATGTGCGCGCTGATTTCAATTGGATCGATGAGAAGGATCGCTTTGTTCGGGTTGTTAAGGGATCGGGCCCGACGGAGGATGGTGTCTAGGGTAAGATATCGGAGAAGCTGAATACTTGATGAGATTTTGTGTTTCAAGAAGGGGCAGGTTGTTCTGGTCCTGGCGTTAGATCACTCAACATAACATTCCTACATTCCGATGGATTTGCTAGACAAAGTTCTTGGGGCCAAAAATCTTGCAAACGCCATTCGATAAGTTTCACCAGGTTCACAGCATTTATATGGGCAGAAAAAAAAACATGTACATCATTTTCAGGTGCGATTATACACACGATAGGTGATATTTGATGTATGATATATCAAGTTTCTTAAATCAAGCAACATTTAGTGTTCAAGAATGAAATCGGAAGGGGAGTAGTGAAAAGATTTTTAAGCGTAGGAAGAATCATCACATTTTATGTGATGATTCTTCCTACACTTAAAATTGTCCAAATTATTAAAAATCAGTACCTAATATATAAAATTAAGTCAGACGAATTCTCCAAGTTAGATCTAAATAGCATTGCATTAGACATGTCGACATTTTATTTTGACTAGCGATTTATTCCTTTTTATCCTTATTTGAAGATAAAATTGAGCCATTTTTCAATAATGCCTTAAAAGGAAAAATCAAATTACACTATTAATACAACATTTTTATTGCAATATTTTTTTTTCGCTATCAGATAAACAATTATATTTGTTTTGAATAAATATTAACCTATCTCTCTTTGAAACTGCTGCATATCAAAATAGTACGTGAAAATGTTTCTTTTACATCAACTAATTACATTGTTGTTTTAATAAGATGGTTTAAGCCACAGTTGTCAAGTTCGGTGTCATTCACCACATGTACTATTTATTTCATGTAGGTTTATTTTATTTTTTCCTCATCTTAAATTTTTATTGTTTCTTCTTTGAAAATTTACAAACAGACAAACATGAAACCATTAAATATTTTTGTTAAAATAATTAAACAATAATTACCTTAAAACACACTACGGAACGATATGATTATTTAGTAACCAAAAATGCTTTTCTACCAAACGGATACTAATTAAAGGCGTTTCATAAAAAAACGTTATTGAAAATGTTTAAACAAACTTCATTGACAAAAAATGTTTAAACAAACTTCATTGACAAAAAATGTTTAAACAAACTTCATTAACAAAAAATAGGGCAAAATTCATATACTTTAAAAAAGTAATAAAATGTTAACAATAAAATGTTAGTCTTTGAATCACACGCGTACAAACAGATTATTGAAAAAATAAAATACTACAAATAAAAATAAATACTAAAACTTTATTACATTCAATCACACTAGCGCAACTTTAGAATATGTAACAACAAATTTGGAAAACAGCTTTTTTTCAATCTCACCATGAAAAAATCTCTCGGTAATAATCTACTTGCGTAACTGCAATTGACTGTCGAAACATACTATTTTGACTGTTTTTTATTACTTCCGACTTCACAAAATTATTTAAAGCAATAAATAGAAAAAACGGACGTGACTATTCGTTTATCAAAAGAGATTAAATATAAGCGACACAGGAAGTGACTAAACTCATATAAAAAACAAGAGATATAATTAGCGAAACAAATACATTTGTAATATTCAGTGGACATCACCTGGCGAGAATGTGGGTGTACTCTAGGGTCGTATATTAGGCCTTTAGGCACCAAATGTGAACGTATCTTGGTCATCACGGCACCATTGTAACACTATCGTGGGCCGGGACCATTGTAACCGTATCGTTCGTCGATGAGTGTAACTTGGTGTGTCCGTGCCGTGGGGACGTCTCTGAAAGGGCTGTTACCGTCCTTGCGCGGCACTACCAACCCCTGTGCGTTACACGAGAGTCACATTTCTCTTCATGAAGGGTTTAATCCCGTCGTTTAGTTTTACGGGGTTTGGTCGTTTAGAACTGGCGCCATTAATTCTCTGCAGAGAATTAATTAACTACGTTGGGGAGCCATCGTGCTGAAAATTGAACGCTTGTAAGAAAAAAGCGACCAATCATTTCATATAGAAATTAATAACTTTTTATTTATTTATTTCAACTTTCGAAAACCTTATAACACTCTCGAATATCGTCCTTCCCGTAAAAGAAGAAAAACCCTACTATGAATGTTGCCCCCCCTCTCTCCCACACTCAACAGTGGAGAAAGAGAGGGGGTATAGTCCCACATGAGAAAGAGCACATGCTAAAATGAGAGAGAGAGAGGGAGAGACAGAGACTAGCGTCATTGACTGGGTGTATTGTATTCAGTTCACAGCTTCGACATCATCTTTTTAACTTTCCGAACGCACTCGATTTATCAACAACCTGTCATCACAGCCCAGATCAAATTTGATTGACAACATGCTTGTTTAATGGCTGCTGTAGTGACCTTTTAATGCGACAACACCATGGTGCCGATTGACTTGTCTCCCCACAACGACAAAGTCAGGTGCAGACTTTTAATGTGGGGAAAACAAGCTCCAACAAAAAGTGCGCTCATCTTTGGACCACAAAGTAACTAAACGCTTACTAAAAACAGAGGAAATTTAACGTAAACGAAACAGGAAGAGGCTAAACATATTTACGAAACAGAAGATTTAACATAAACGAAACATAAAAACTGACTAAACTCTTACCAAAAAATAGAATATTTTACATAAACGAAACAGGAAGTGACTTAACGCTTATAAACGCTTATAAACGCTTTTCAACGCTTATGAGATGTTAAATAAATGAAACAGGAGGTGACTAAACGATTATCAAAAATCTGAGGCGATTTAACAAAAACGAAGCAGGAAGTGACTAAACGCTTACCAAAGATATGAGATTTAACAAAAACGAAGCAGGAAGTGACTAAACGCTTACCAAAGATATGAGATTTAACAAAAACGAAGCAGGAAGTGACTAAACGCTTACCAAAGATATGAGATTTAACAAAAACGAAGCAGGAAGTGACTAAACGCTTACCAAAGATATGAGATTTCACATAAACGAACCAGGAAGTGTGTAAAGGTTTTGAACTCACAAAATGAGACAAACTAGTTTACACTTTTTTACCTTAAATTATTTTCGAAACTTCTAAAGAGCTAGTTAATATAATTGCACGAGATATTTGAACTTTTATGCAGTGTGACATATTATGCAAGTGAAGGATTATGCTATTCCATGATACGAGGGGTTTCGATACAAATAGAACCGTCTGTGTGAGTCATGTATGTGTCTATGCGTCATGTCACGCGATTGGTTCTAATGGTACAACGTAATACTATACCACCTGATGCATAGTCGAGTTATCGACAACTAATCCGGTTACTCGATCAGGCTTTACTGGTGAGGAAGGTGGATAGTCACCCAACAAGACAAAATAAAACTTTACAAAGAGCGGATAAACCACTTGGTAGGGTCACCGGTAAAAAGCTTAAATCCATATCAATCCTATGACTGCTTTGGTCCGGCTTGATTCTGTAGTTGGTATTGGTTCACCCGATTCTTTCTCGAAGCATATACTCACAAGAGAGACCACGTGAAGGTTGGTCCATGTTTACAACACAACTATCTATGGCAGCACTTCGAGAAGCACTGATGACCACGATTTTCCTGATACTGTCTTGTTACTTTTAACTCTTTCACGTTCACGCTCCTCTCCTTTCACCACCAACGTTCGGACCCTCTTTTATCCTCCGTTGAAATGAATGGCTCTCTCCTTGGGGAAACTCTTTGACAGAGTGCAGAACTGACTTCGCTAACTAGTTCTCTTCTTCCTACAGACCCTCTCTCACAGAAGAGATGTTGCTCATCGTTATTTTCATGGTAGATTCTTGACCGAGTTAAAGTCTATGGTTTATGTAAAACATTCACAGCAAGTACTCGTCTAGCTAACACCACTGCAATGAACTTTCCTTCATTCCTCTGTATACCTAGAACCAAACGGATCTTCTATGAACGGAGCTTTTCCGAAGAACTTCGAATCTGTAGAACACAAATGTCTACAAATACTCTTATGTAATCAAGTTCTGCCATTTTCATCAATTATTTCCAATCCTCTCATAGTATTGTTCTACATCCAATTAGAAACCCCATTAACCTAATCCGACTAAGCTTCAATCTATGCCCCCCTCTATAAAATATTCACAGCAAAAACTCGTCTTCTACAATTACTGTAAACAATTTTCCTTTTTCCCTCTGTGTACCTAAATCTAAACAACACTTCCATGAGCAAAGTTTATTTCCAAAAACTACCCACCTGTGGAACACAATACCACGCGGCTGCTTCCCAGCTGACTACACCATGGTCGTTTTCAAATCCATGTTTACAAGATTTTGTTGAGCCGTCTTCCTTGATTATCTCGTTTGCCCAGTTTCGACTATCATTACCAATCATCACAGTTTTGTAACAAGGGTTAATGAGTGGATCAGATGACCCACTCTTAACCCTTGTCCTCGAATGGTGACATGTTAGTACATGAAAAAATCACCGCGTAACATTTATAAATGGTGACTCATTAGTATATAAAAACTCTTGCTACGGAAATGACTAGATTTGAACCTGGCACACCACGGTCGTCAGTCCGCGTCGTTATTCACTTCGCCATCGCCACCTCCCAGGGTCAACAGTCATATACACTTAAATATCAACGTGAATGGTAGTCTCAGAGCTACCCGACTTACAGGGCTTTGGTTATAATCCAAGATGAGTCAGCATCAGGATCCGTCATACTCTAGTCGTCTCTGCCTCTGCATGTGGCAAGCAAAGACATGTCCGACGCAGAACCACACATCAATGGAGTGAATCTGGCAACGTTGCTTCTGCTCCATTTCTTTGTATTTCCGTTGCAAAATCTTCCCCGACTTCGCATGCAACCGCTGGGCGTTGTTGTTCTCAGTAAACACCTACAATATATTGCATGTCAACGAAGAGCTGCGATCAACGAGGGGGACTTCGTGCAGACCAGACAATCCTGACGCCTGAGATCTTTGTGAGTTCGATGCAACAAGTCCAACTCGCTTAATAAACAAACAAGCAAAAAACAATCGAAAAGATTGCATTGGCGCAGGTGAGATCGGTAACCAGGATTTGAACTGTGCAGCTGCATAAGGTTGCATTAGTGGCAGAGTCAGGAGTGTCATCATTGGACACGACGGGCAATAAAAAATAAGACAATGTATGCGTATGTGTCTGTTTGTATGTGTCTGTTTGTATGTGTTTGTATGTATGTGTATGTTTGTGTGGCTGTTGCTAATGACCACCAATGGAGTCTTTCGACGAATTTCAACTTGTGCTTCGTTTCAGATAAGTAAATATTGTTTTCGACTGGCGGAAACTTTTTTTTTTTCTTATTTATTTTAACTTTTTAAATCTAAAAACACAAATAAGAGATTATATATATATATATATATATATATATATATATATATATATATATATATATATATATATATATATATATATATATATATATATAATATATGGAGAGGGAGAGAGGGGGGAGAGAGATAAAGAGAGAGAGAAGCGAGAAAGAAAGACAAAGAGGAATAGTAATAGGAATAGTAATACCCATATTTAGAAAGAGAGCACTAAACAGAGAGATAGAGAGAGCTAAAATCAGAGAAAGGGAGAGAGGGGGAGGCAAAGATAAAGAAAGACATAGACAGAGGAATAGACAAAGAGAGATACAGAAATAACTAAATATGAATAGAAAGACAGAGATATAGAAAGAGAGAGAAGTACACAAAGATAGAGAAAGCACCCATCAGAAAAAGAGGAAGAGTGAGAGGAGAGACAAAGAGAAAGAAAGACATGGACAGCGAGAGAGAGAGAGAGAGAGAGAGAGAGAGAGAGTCGTATAAACAGAGGAATAGACGAAGAGAAATACAGAAAGAGTGAGAGAGAAAAATAATGAGAAAGGAAGTACAAAATCAGTAAGAGAGAGAGGAGGAAGAAAGAAAAAAGGGGAAGATAGACAAATGGGGAAAAAGACAGAGACAAAAAGCGAAATACACAAGAAGAAGGAATAGGGAGGAGATAGATAGAGACGGAGAGAGAGAAGAGAGAGAGAGAGAGAGAGAGAGGGGGGAAGAGAGTGGGGGGAGATAGAGATGGATTGAAACGATATATCATATAAAACCAACCAATTCAAATAGAACTGAAAGATGCAAAGCAAATAACTTATCTCTCGTCTTTTCTCTCCATTTGTTTATCGTCTGCGTTCTTTGAGTTTCGGCCGAGCCGCCATTTTGTCTCCCCAATTAGCGGACGACATCTGTTTTGCCACTGATAGATGCAATTGAACCGACGACGTATCCGGATAATACATCTATTTCTGTTTCCCAAAAGCTTCCTCTAACTCTCAATAATATTTCTTTTAATTACGGCAGAAGAAATCAAATATTTAAAAATGATTTAATAAAAATGTTCACTAGCTGAAGGATACGTCTAGACTGGATTTTTCATTTGTTCTTTTTCTGAACGAAACTGGAAAAAATAAACGACCCGTGACCCGTTGGGTCAACGTTGCTATATTGTACATTAGTGTGTAGATTTGTGCCCTAATCAATTGTGAAGGTATATATATATATATATATATATATATATATATATATATATATATATATATATATATATATGTGTGTGTGTGTGTGTGTAAAAATACAAATGGAATAAAGAATAAGCAATTCAACAACTAACAAAAATAAACTCAAAAACTCATGTTGTAAAGTTCTACCGAGATATTTCGGTCGTTAAGAAACGACCATTTTCGTTCGGTTGGTAAACTTTATTTCAAAACGGAAAAGTTTTCAAATTTATACAAAGAATGCGATTGGAAGAAAATGTCACGTGCAGAGAACAACAAAAAGGGGGAGTAGGGACGCGAGGAATGTTATGAAAAGAGAAAGAAAAAGAAGATGAAGAAGAGGAAGAAGAGCATCCTCAAAAACAATAACAGCCTTTCATTTCAAGTTCATCGCAAACCAACCAACAAAAATGATTACTTACATTATTATTCACATCATAATAACTATAAAAAAATTAGCATGATAATCGGTTTTTATCTCAGGGCTCTGCGTATTTGCAGCCCTGAACATCTCTCTCAGGAATATAATAAAATAGAATCCTCTCTCACTACTTTAAAATATCCCAAACATGTCATTCTTTCCGCTAAAAAGAAAGCGTTTCAAATACATCTAAAAAAGATCAAAAATATTTATACATCTCCTAATACTACACAACCCATATTAAGGAATGGTTTCCTTTCTACTAACTCTCGTAACACACATCTCTTTTCTTCGCTTTCCCAACATAGTTTTAGAATTATCCAAGCTACCTCACTCACCATCAAAAACATTTTACAAATGCATAAAAACAAAAATAAAGTCCTTTCATCTCCCACTACAGCTGGAATTTATACTATTCCTTGCGCCGACTGTGGAAAAATATATTTCGGCGAGACACAACGTCCGTTAAAGAAACGAATATATGAATAGAGAGCTCAATGTAAAATACAGACGTTTAAAAGAAGCGTCATGAAAACCCACGTTGAACAGGGAACGGAACAGACGACACCTGCAACTAGAGTGTCTCGTTGTCTCTATGAAAAGGTCGTCCTGAGCTAATACGTTGATAAGTAAATATGACTACAAGCGAAATAAAAAGTGATCAGCTACCAAATAAATCCCGATAATAAAACGGTTTAAATACCCTGTACCTGATACGACATTCACTCTGGGCGTGTTGAACTGTCTTCCTCCGAAGTTTCAAGGCAGAAGCCAGCAGACCCATTGGTATCATATGACGGTTTTCGATATTTTTGAATTCATGAAACTGAATGGGATCTGTGTGTTTCCTGTGAGTGTTGTCGTAAGATGTTTGCAAATGTGTGAAATATGTGTATATATGGGTGGGTTTATGGGCGTCTTGATCAACTTTAGCTTGGTGAACTCAATTTCTATGTTGTAGCAGAAATATATATATATATATATATATATATATATATATATATATATATAATAAATATTTGTTATTGTTTATTATCTATGTACGTATACGCTTCGTCCTTAATAATCGGGACTCATCAGCATAGAGATATGACTATTCAGTACCGGTCGTGCGATTCGAAACCCCGGATTACGAGTATTTTGCAACTCAAATCCGACGCCTTAACAGCGAATAAACGGTAAGTTGAACAGCGAATAAACGGTAATAATTTTAACACTTTATACGGCGGCTTGACGTCATAGAGCGTTCGACTTTTAATGAAAGGAACGATGCATTAAAAGCTAGCGACGTCATGCTGTGTTAATACTACACTTACAGTGCTCGACTAGACGGGTTTTCTAGGAGCTACAGATAATAAATAGTTGTTATTATTTATTATCTATATACGTATACGTTTCGTCCTTAATAATTGGGACTCATCAGCATAGAGATATGTCTATTCACTACCGGTCATGCGATTCGAAATTACCGAAACAGTTTTTCATGGTAAGCAACTGATGATCCCTTAAAATAGTGTTAGAAACTAACTAATATAATAACTGTAAAAAATAAATTGACTTACATGAGTGATTTTCCACTGGAAGACTTGAGACTATAAGTTGTTTTTTTTTAGTTTTTTTTTATATAATTTTTTTTTTTATATAGTTTTAATGGTTGAGAAACTTCCGAGACTATATATATATATATATATATATATATATATATATATATATATATATATATATATATATATATATAATTATTTGAATAATAAATATTCAAATATTATCTACGTACGTATAAGTTTCTAGGGAATATCAAATTCACAAGCGATCTCCAGTCGTATGTATATCCCAGTTAGGAGAGATGATGACGTTAGGTTTTTGCAGTTCTTGCAAGGAAGTGTCGACATCCTCCTACACACAGTGTCTGGTACTCCCAAATGGTCACCCATCTGGTACTGACAGGGCTCAGCGTTGCTTAACTTCATGGTCTAACGAGAATGTTTGCATGTGTTTACGTTAGTATTTATTTACCTCCTCTCCAGGAGGTTAGGCACAAGGCCAGTTTTATCTTACTCCCACAAGATAAGATGTGACCCAAGGTCGGGTCGGGAAAGTTGGACTTGAAAAGCCAGCGCCCGAGAAGGTGAGCACTTTGGCCATTAAAAATTGCCTGGGCAGCCCTGTCGGCATTCCCCGGTAGGGGCGCCTCAGACAGTAAGCAATAAATTTACTCCTCCCCAAAGAGGGGAGGCGAAGCCTGGGAGGGGGACCTCCTAGAACTGCACAGGACTGTCTCATAGACCGGCGTAAATCAAGCCCCGAAGGCCAAGACGATACCAGTCTATGGGGTTCAGTATCCATCGGAACAGATACTACACTTTGATCTTGGCCAAAAGGCCAGGCTAATGTCTCTCGTGCTCGTTTTATGTAAGCGACAAATTTGTCGGGTAGTGAGCTGTATGTGTAAATTTATCAGAAGGAAGCAATTTAGCTGCGTTACTGTATTGACGCTTTTTTTTTGCATGTGAAATGTGCAATCAAGTTTGTGATGCAGTTTGTTGTTATTACTTTAATGTAGCCGGTTGATGGTATTACGACCTTGCAGAATTTTACTCTAGAAAATGAAGACTTAACCTACATATGACCTTCGTTACGTTTCTTAGAGTTAAACTCTGACGCAGTAAACTCAACGTAAAGGTTGAATCGATTGTTTTTCTTCTTTTCGTTTTAATTCAGTTAGTTCTCAGAGACTTATGGATACCCTCCTTGGCCTAACACCTGATTTCTTTACGAGTTTCATATCTTCAACAAAAATTCTAGCTTAGATGAAAGCTGCGCAAATCTGGTTGCTAGAAATGATGAATTGATTTTCCCGTGAAATCCTGATGCTCGCTCGATTGTCTTTATGTTTATGTGTTTATAGATGATCGCATCAAACATCCGAGAAGAATATTACTTTCACGCCGAATTCTCTGATTGGCTAATTGTTTTATAGGCGTTTTGTTTGTACGTACCCATTATCATTTTTTTAATGCAGTCGAAGTGATAACATCTTAAATGTAGTCCCGAACAGTCAAAGGGTTTGTGGCTAAACATTCAATGTTGATATGAGTTACGCAACGAACATATTCTCGTTATTGTTACATATGACTTTGTTTTTTTTTTAATTGTTTTTTTTATTGTTTTGAATATTTTCCTAATCATTACTTTTCTGGCCATACCTATCTCACTTTTTTCTGGGGTTATGAGTTTACAAGTTGGTCTGTTTGAGAAATGTTCTTTATGTTCTTTTAAAGTGGCAACTGTCTTTATCTTCGTCAGATGATTGGCTCTGTATTCAATGCTTAATTTTGTCGCTATTTTAGTGGTTTCTTTGTTAATAACCCTGTAAGTGTTATTCTTTGCTGATTGGTATTTGTCAGTGATGGAGAGTTTGGTTAAGAGTGCTTTAGAGATTATATCTCATACCAGCCCACCCATAAGCAATCACCGAAAAACAACCCTAATAGAAAACGGGAAATTATCTGGTTCGCACCGCTTCTCCCTTAAGACCAAGACACGAGTAGGCCACATTTTTCTTTAAACCGTTCGACAAAAAGTTCCTCCCCACAACATAGACTACACAAATTGTTTAATAGAAACCTGGTTAAAATAAGGTACTCCAGCACCCCATATGTGAAGAATATTATCCCTAAAGAACCGAAGGAATAAGAAAACGCGAGCTGTTTTTGCAGGTCCGAAGATAAAATCCCCACTAGACGTAGACTGTAAGGTGGGATCCCTCGTATATGAAGCGACTATCACCAGTCAACCCAGCGGCAGAGTCGAAACATACATAAGCATGACGCAGGGAAATTTCAAGCAGAGGTTATACGTACATAGAAACACTTTTAAATATAGAGACAAGGCAAATACAGCACTAGCGACCCCGGTATGGAAAATAAAAGACGAGGAGACACCTTTTATTATCAAATGGAAGGAGCTTTCTATGCAATGCGCAGAAATACATACATAATAACACGGACCATTACTGATCCCAACAAAGATTGCCTAAACAGACGAAGTTAAATCTTCAAAGGATGTATTCATATGAGGCAGGCACTCTTAATAAACTGGGAAGACCGACTAACACAAAGAGAGAGAGAGAGAGACAGACAGAAAGAGTGGAAGAGAGAGGGAGAGGGAGAAAGAGAGGGAGAGGGAGAGGGAGGGAGAGATATTCTAAATAGGACTAAAAGAATGTCTGCACTATCTCACCATGCAAGTAGAGATAAATATATACATAATATTAATAAATATAAGAATAAAACAAAATTAATACATGCAGAAAGGAAGACACCGATGTGCATACATGTAGCAGAGAATAAAGAGAAGAACAACCTTATAACCATGTGCCCACATGCTTTTTAAGAAGAACAATTTAAAGAAGGTTTTGAAAATATTTTGTTTTGGGGTTGTTTCTTTTGTAAATTTGTTTTGTCAGAAATTATCCTGGAGGAGGTAGAGAGGTCGACTTAATGTGTTGTGTAGCTTGGACTCCAGTTTATTCAGCCAAATTATCCACCCACCACAGCCTCGCCTTCGTTAAGCCCCCTCAACCATATGCCATTAACAAGTTTGCCATAATTCGTTGCATTATTAGTCGCCCTTAACTTTATATAGTAAGCAAAAAAACAACGAATCACCAATAAAAATAATTACATAAAAGTACATTAAATATTTAGGTGATAAAAATCGTACATATTTCTAGACAGAGCGTCTTGGTCCAGTGGTAAACACGCTGGACTATAGACATCAATATCGAAGGTGAGCCAGAAACACGTGTCCATGGATTACTTTTATGTACGTAAAAGCAATTTAAAAAATATATATTAACGAAAAATACGTCCTATGAAGTTACGGGTGACTAATAATGCAATTTTCTGCATCTTAATTACTTAGGAAGTGAGACAATCGAACAAATAGTAAGCAAATAAACAACAAACGCTGCAATCACCAATAAAAATAATTACATAAAAATACATTATATATATATATATATATATATATATATATATATATATATATATATATTGAAACTTTTGGAAAGTATATATATCGAAACATATTATAAATAGATTTAGTCCAATAAATAGTTTAATGACAAATGACAACGTAATAATTTGATTAATTTTTCAAAATCCTATTTTAAAAAAAAAACTATAATTCACAGCGATTTTTTCGCTGTGAAAACAACCTTAAAGTAACAAAAAACTCCCAGGCAACGTCGAGTATAAATAGCTAGCATAATATAAATGTAACACCTTTCGGTTGAGGCGGTAAATCGACTTGCATTCCAAAGTGTCGAGATGTCGCTGTTTGACGGATTGTTTCATAAACATATCGACTTTGTTTTTAGTTTTCTCACAAGCAAAAATGTAACACGTCTTCGCGGTGAAGAATTATGATGTCAAAACTTCACCCGAGAATCGATAATAATGGTTACATGCAAGACTTGCCAACACAGCCCCAACGGGGTACCTGGCCGTTTATCATTCTCTCAGTGTTATTTGCTTTGTTTTCTTAACGAGTCAGAATTCTGCAAAGAGCTGTTCGTTAAACTGCAGGATTGCAGGTTTTTATCACCAACACCGAGGGCAGCAAGGCTCAGCGGTTGCATACGAAGTTGGGGAAGGTTTGACCACCAACACTCAAAGGAATGGTGCATAAGCAACTGTCACTTTTACTCTATTGATTTGCGAGTCCACGCCTGGCACGTCCTTGTTTGCTACATGAAGATGTAGAGACGACCAAAGGGCGACGGATCCTGATGCTGACTCTTCCTGGATTTTCATCGGAGCACTATTTGCTTGGTGCTTAACCTGTCCACCATCGTCGGCCCTGCAAGGAACCGGAGTTCCAACGGAGTAGCTGTGACACATCCACGTTGCCACCATCACAATGAGGAGGAGTTGGACTTTAGCGGGGGAGTGCTTTTTGCGGGATTAATAATATCCCTCAGATATACTATTTATCTTTGATTTAGAAGAACAGATGAACCATAATACTCGACATTTACTTATAAACTTCAATATAGGTGGAAACAATTTTCTATCCGCCAATTTAAAGGTTTTAAAATCACTTTCGGATACGCCATTTTTTATATACGATAATGTAAACAAACAATTTCTTTCTTGGCCTTTCGGCTAAGATCAAAGTATTTGTTGTATCTGTTCTCAGTACTAAATGTTATCTGGAGTCCAAAGCCAGCGACCAGCTACTCGGCCACTAGTGCCTAGTTCAAAGCTATTTCTCCACTGACCAGGCCCCTCTTGGGGCTTTTTGTCACTTCCGCCTCCTCTTGGGGTTTTCTTTCTTGTCGCCCCTCTTGTGCAATTAATTTTTTGATTTTTCTCTCTTTATTTTAGAATCTGACTGTCTATGCTCGATCTAAGCAGCTCGAAGATTTCGGGAAGACTAACGTACCGGACGACGGTGACGCTCTCCCTGACTCCGAATAGGCGAGTCTGAGCCGGGCAGTCAGCTTTGATTTAAGATGGAAACCGATCCGGAGTTGGAGTTGTCTTCGCCGGTGACAACTGTGAAGGTGTGGCTGTGAAGAGCACCTCGGTCCTGTTGGGGGGGGGGCATACCGAGCGGCACTCCAGTTCAGTCGGGAGGTAGCACACCTGAGTGCGCCCTAGGAGGTGTGGCCGTGAAGTGCACCTCAGTTCGATTGGAGGGGTGTCGCACCGAGCGGCATTCTTGTTCCGTCAGAGGCTAGCACACCCGACTGCAGCCCAGTTCTGTTATGGGGTGTCGCACCGAGCGGCACTCCAGTACCGTCGTGGGGGGGGGGGGGTTACACAGTGTATTCTTTAAGAATACTGCATTTAGAAATAATGAATTGATCTCAAAAGATCTACTGAGAGCACGTTAATGTTAGCCCAGGCACAAGCCACTCGTATTAGGTCCATCAAACATTACATTGAGAAAACTGCAGACTCACCGATATGCCGATTGTGAAATGGAAGGGAAGGAACCTTATTGTATCTGAATGCTCTGTGCTTGCACAGCATCAATATAAAAAATGGAGACACGACAGAGTCGCTTAGGTACTACACTGGAATATATGCAAACTTTATGTATTGGACCACAATGAGAAGTCGTATGAGCATAAGCCAGAAGGGGTACAGGAGAACGACAATGTCAAATTTCTTTGGGACATACGCATACAGATTGATAAGGTTCTTAAACATTCTAAACCCGACTTAACCTTTTCTAAACAAAAACAAGAGAACTTGCTTACTCATTGATATGGCCTGTCCCTTCGATACTAGAAAGAAGGAGAAAGAACACGTAAAAAATGTATCAAGGTCTAAAATGGGAATTAGTTAGACTATGGAAATGTAAAGAAGTCAATGTGATTCTCGTTGTAATTGAAACGCTTGGAACTATAAGGAAAAGCCACCATAAATGGCTTGAACAGATTGACGAGACAATTTCTTTTCTACTTCTATAAAAGGCTTGCCTGTTAAGAACGGCGAAAGTGTTAAGGTACAGCTTGAATGTCTAAAGTCAAGGGAATTGACTTGATGTTCAAAAAGAAAAATCCAACTAAAAATGTCCAAAAGTTTAGACTACAATGAAATAATAATAATAATAATAATGATGATAATAATAATGTCTTTAATTTTCCAATATTGCCTCTGGTTTAAGTTTGTATGTATGTATGTATGTATGTATGTATGTATGTATGTATGTATGTATGTATGTATGTATTATTCATTCATCATCATCATCATCATCATCATCATCATCATCATCATCATCATCATCATCATCATCATCATCTCACTAGGAGTTTTAACAGAAGTCATTATCCGTGATTTCTTACTGACTATAACCAGTGGTGTTTTCTTACAATCTGATTGACAACAAGTCTCGTCAGATTTCCAGCACTTCTACCTTATTTCGATAATTGTTGCAAATCACTTTCCGAACGCAACATTGCTTTTCCGAAGGCATCGACCATTGGTCTTCCCTGGCATTTGAGTGGCAAAAAGCCTTGCCAAAGTCCCAGCACTTTCTGAACCTTTTCAATGTCAGTGCTTTCCTTCCTCGGTCTTTTGATCTTTCTCGACCCGTCATGATCATTTTGACCGATACTTGCTGTAGCTAGTGACACCACGTGTGCACGTGTGTGTGTTTTTTTTTGGGGGGGGGCAAGGGTTGTCAGTTTATTGGATTTCAGGCAGTTTCAGTTCGTTTGGGTTCGTGTGATGTTCTTTCAATGATTTATTTTGTATTTCTATTTAAACTGACTTGTGGCTATTTAACGTTCGTTGCTTATGTGAGTAGGTTTCCGCACTCGAGGACTTTTCTTATGGTTTCGACTGGTTTCATCATCGCCTTTAGTTGTATACTCACAATCTTCTCCCTTTGATTCCAATTTCTCTTAATCTATTTTCAGTTTTTTTTCGGGACTGCGTAGTGCTCCTACAAGTATTGATATTAGAATGATTTTCTTCATGTTCCAGATTCCTTTCAGTTCACTGGCAAGTTAAAATAAACAATCCTAATCAAACAGAACTTAATAAACTAGGCATTAGTATAACTCAAATAACTTCAGCAAGTATTATAGATTTAATCAAAACATCTAGGCTTAACACTACACCTAATGTCAAAGTTGGCATATATTCCATCCCTTGTCTGGATTGTGATAGGGTTTACATTGGGGAGACGCAGCTCAACCTAGACACGAGAATTTATGAGCACTAAAGTGCAGTTAAAACCAACAACACGCTCAACGCCTTATGTGCTCACATTATGGAATATGGGCATTACTTTGACTTTAATAATTCCACTTTAATTAAAACAATAAATAATTGAATCAGCTTTTATAGCGCATTCCACAAATACAATAAAACAAAGAATAGGTTTCTATTATAGCTCCCCCAAGCTATCTAAAGCTATTATTAATGAAAATTAGATATATTTAGACACCAGATGATTCCCTACTTTTAAATTAGTTTTCTTTCGGATCACTTTTTTGCTTTTTGCTCTTAAATTTCTCATTTCCTTTTTTCCAATACACCTCTATACACATTTGGTATATATATATATATATATATATATATATATATATATATATATATATATATATATATATTTCGTTCACATATATATGCATATGTTTTTATCATTCATTTTCCTTTATATAGGAAATCAAATTGATAAAACAGCAACTTCATATTACTGTTAACCACAGAATTGCGAATATAAAAAAATGCAAAAAAATATATAAAAATATAAAGAATATTTTTTGAGCAAAAAGAATTGTCCTCACAAAAAGTCACATGTCCAAGTAAGCATATCAAGGAAATCAGAATTATTATTAAGCAGATGTAGGGTAAAAAACAGAAATTAATCCAGACAGTTTTTATAGTGAAAAGTTCCGGTTTGAATAATATATGTTTGTTTGACCTCAAAGGTTCGATGTAAAACAAATTAATTCCCCAATTATATGACCTTCCCGTCTTTTATCATTTTTAGCATACTTTTCATCCGCTCTTGAAAAAAGCCCACATCCCATCGGACGAAACGTTGAGCTTATGGGTCTTCCACTATTCCATTTTTAATTTCATATATATATATATATATATATATATATATATATATATATATACCTAACTTTATAAATATATGTTTCTTGCACACAATGCTTCCAACAAACTACCCTTACAGAACATTCGTTATAACAGAAAGAATACATGAAATTTCATGTACGTCGTTTTCTTTCATCGTCGTCTTCTGTCAACGCATTTGAATGAAATGCAAACGCAAACTCGTATCAAATGTGATTTCAAACGTTTTCAAACGTTGTGTTCGTCAGCGGACGATACGAAATGCGCGCCAAATAAATGAAGGTCACATGAATTATAATAAGGAGAGTGCGGGATTCGGCTAATGGCGTCATCTGAGGAACATCAGACCCTTTTTTGTCGGAAATAGGTAAGGAACGGCTCCGTCCTAGGAGGCCATCCTCCCAGGAATTACATTCCCTTTCGGGATGAGATTAGCTTATTGCTGATGTCCTGAGTCGTCCCTACCGTGGAATGCCAACATTTCTGTTCTCGGTTATTTTTATATCTGACGTTTGAAGTTGGAGATGGCATTACCGACTTTAAATGACCTTGTGTCACATCTTGTCTCCGTTGGTTCGGAAACCCCAAGCTATCTGATCAATCGGCTTTGTTCGGTTCGGATCGGATCTATTATTTTGGGGAATGGTATGAACCTGCGCAACAACAGCTAAGGATAAAATAACAACATTTATTTATTTTACTTTATTCACAAACAAAGCATAAAATAACAACATTTATTTATTTTACTTTATTCACAAACAAAGCATAAAATAACAACATTTATTTATTTTACTTTATTCACAAACAAAGCATAAAATAACAACATTTATTTATTTTACTTTATTCACAAACAAAGCATAAAATAACAACATTTATTTATTTTACTTTATTCACAAACAAAGCATAAAATAACAACATTTATTTATTTTACTTTATTCACAAACAAAGCATAAAATAACAACATTTATTTATTTTACTTTATTCACAAACAAAGCATAAAATAACAACATTTATTTATTTTACTTTATTCACAAACAAAGCATAAAATAACAACATTTATTTATTTTACTTTATTCACAAACAAAGCATAAAATAACAACATTTATTTATTTTACTTTATTCACAAACAAAGCATAAAATAACAACATTTATTTATTTTACTTTATTCACAAACAAAGCATAAAATAACAACATTTATTTATTTTACTTTATTCACAAACAAAGCATATGATAACAACATTTATTTATTTTACTTTATTCACAACCAAAGCATAAAATAACAACATTTATTTATTTTACTTTATTCACAAACAAAGCATAAAATAACAACATTTATTTATTTTACTTTATTCACAAACAAAGCATATGATAACAACATTTATTTATTTTACTTTATTCACAAACAAAGCATAAAATAACAACATTTATTTATTTTACTTTATTCACAAACAAAGCATAAAATAACAACATTTATTTATTTTACTTTATTCACAAACAAAGCATAAAATAACAACATTTATTTCTTTTACTTTATTCACAAACAAAGCATATGATAACAACATTTATTTATTTTACTTTATTCACAACCAAAGCATAAAATAACAACATTTATTTATTTTACTTTATTCACAAACAAAGCATAAAATAACAACATTTATTTATTTTACTTTATTCACAAACAAAGCATAAAATAACAACATTTATTTATTTTACTTTATTCACAAACAAAGCATAAAATAACAACATTTATTTATTTTACTTTATTCACAAACAAAGCATAAAATAACAACATTTATTTATTTTACTTTATTCACAAACAAAGCATAAAATAACAACATTTATTTATTTTACTTTATTCACAAACAAAGCATAAAATAACAACATTTATTTATTTTACTTTATTCACAAACAAAGCATAAAATAACAACATTTATTTATTTTACTTTATTCACAAACAAAGCATAAAATAACAACATTTATTTATTTTACTTTATTCACAAACAAAGCATAAAATAACAACATTTATTTATTTTACTTTATTCACAAACAAAGCATAAAATAACAACATTTATTTATTTTACTTTATTCACAAACAAAGCATAAAATAACAACATTTATTTATTTTACTTTATTCACAAACAAAGCATAAAATAACAACATTTATTTATTTTACTTTATTCACAAACAAAGCATAAAATAACAACATTTATTTATTTTACTTTATTCACAAACAAAGCATAAAATAACAACATTTATTTATTTTACTTTATTCACAAACAAAGCATAAAATAACAACATTTATTTATTTTACTTTATTCACAAACAAAGCATAAAATAACAACATTTATTTATTTTACTTTATTCACAAACAAAGCATAAAATAACAACATTTATTTATTTTACTTTATTCACAAACAAAGCATAAAATAACAACATTTATTTATTTTACTTTATTCACAAACAAAGCATAAAATAACAACATTTATTTATTTTACTTTATTCACAAACAAAGCATAAAATAACAACATTTATTTATTTTACTTTATTCACAAACAAAGCATAAAATAACAACATTTATTTATTTTACTTTATTCACAAACAAAGCATAAAATAACAACATTTATTTATTTTACTTTATTCACAAACAAAGCATAAAATAACAACATTTATTTATTTTACTTTATTCACAAACAAAGCATAAAATAACAACATTTATTTATTTTACTTTATTCACAAACAAAGCATAAAATAACAACATTTATTTATTTTACTTTATTCACAAACAAAGCATAAAATAACAACATTTATTTATTTTACTTTATTCACAAACAAAGCATAAAATAACAACATTTATTTATTTTACTTT
>OY744551.1:18470845-18695845 GCA_963556195.1 Sepiola atlantica | reverse complement strand
AGCACTGTTGAAGTAAATACTGAAAATTGATACATAAAAAATTATATCTCCTTATAAAATTTTATGTAGATACATGAAATACTAATATATATATATATATATATATATATATATATATATATATATATATATATATATATATATATATACACGCTGCTTTGTTATTGTTTTTACTTGCCTATTGCGGTTTGTTTGTTTAGTATTGATCCGCTTCTTAAGCGGTTTAGAAAATACATTCAGTAGCCCGTAATCGGACGTGTCATCACATTTTATTTTTCATATATATATATATATATTAATTAATTTTACGTACATATTTTATGTACGTAAAAATTAATATATATATATATATATATATATATATATATATATATATATATATACATATATATATATATATATATATATATATATATATATATATATATATATATATATATATATCGCACACATATATATCTATTTATTATATAAGGAGCACATTCACTGTCACGATGTCAGGATTTCTGTCTGTCCGTCGGTTATAATTTTTGTAAACGTAAGAATTACATTGGGGAAACTTCTCACTACTTATTTTAAATTAAATAATAAATAAACAAACAATAAACATTCAAACTCACATGATGTCTTCAGTCTGTCTGTCAGCGTATCTCACTGATATATTATACTGGCAGGTCGTATATATAGTTATACAAACATTTCCTAAACAACAAGATTATTTTCGAATTTACAGAATTAATTTGTTTTCAAGTCTCTAATAAATTTATATTCGGAAATATACAGTTATAAAAGCTATTGTCCATACGTATTTATAGTTATAATTTATAATATTTTCCCCGATAGTAATATTAATAAAAATTATTAATGTTTGGAAATAAAGTAAGTGTAATTATGTATTAATTTGGAAACTGCAGACTTATTCTTCCGGAAATGACGTCATTGTAAGAGGGAAGCCGGGGGGGCATCGTCATTGTTTATTTATATTTCGGTTTACGCTTATTTAATTGTGTAGGTAAACTTTCGATTCTTTGGTACACCAGAGGTGCGTCCGTAAACTTTCGATTCTTTTGTACACCAGAGGTGCGTCCGTAAACTTTTGATTATTGTGTACATCAGATGCGAGTACATTACCATTCGATTCTTTTGTTCACCAGAGGCGCGTACGTAAACTATCATGCTCCCAGGCATTAATTCCTACGTTTTCATGAAAAAATAATTCGATTTAATCGGGTCTATCATTTCTTTGTAGTATATTTTCATTCGTCATGATACACTCCTCCCAGGCATTACGCCCATTTTTAGGGAAAGGGGGCCATTACAATATACGTTCGTTCCTCACAATACCATTCTCCCAGGATCACCGTCTCTTTTTTATAGAAGGGGTAGTGCACTAAATATTCTGTTGTTATGATATCATGCTCCCAAGCATTAGCTCGTTCGTATATTTCGTTTGATTTTCCCATACATTTTGGATAAAATTTATTTTTTTTATCCCGAAATAAAATTCTAATTAATATTTTAAAGACTTGAAAATCAAACTTTTATGTAATCGCTGGCGGCCGTGTTGTAATTTTATATAACTCGATTTAATCGGGTCTGTTAATTCTGTTAAGTATATTTTCATTCGCCATGATACATTCCTCCCAGGCAGAAGTATAGCAAAAGTATACGACCGTAGGGAGGATATTTTGCTTGTCTCTATGTAGAAAACTCAATGTATAAAAAAAGTTATTGAATGTACATATAATCTAAAAGTGTATTTTATTAACCGGGGAAGAAAATGGAAATATTCCCGATTTTCTAAGTGCACACATAAAGGGGCTATCGAGAAGATTTCGTCAGGGGGTGGATCGAGTTTTCTAGCCATAATTTGGAAAGAAAACACTGTAATTTCAATGTATTCCTTCCGCGCGGCATTCACTTTTAAAGTTCTTTAATGTTTAGTAAGCTTCTCATCGGTCTATGGAAGGGGCCCAAAACTCTGAAAGTGTGGTTTTAGTAGTGCTCTGGAGGCCTCCTTCATTTTATTAAGATGGTTTCAGTAGCGCAATAACGAGAGAAATAACGGTAAGATTACAGTTTTACATTTGGTAAGTGGTATATAGTAATCTAAAAGTGCTCAGCATTCTAGATAGAGCATGTGTGTTTAAACGCAGCGTTGTCCGGGAGGAAATATTCTGTGTCTTTTGTTAACTCGGTGTTTCCAGGGAGCCATACTAGTAATAGTATTGGTAAGTGTTATAAGTTAATCCAAAGTGCTCAATATAATGTGTTTAATTTAATTTACCCGGGAGTCATCAATATTCTAGATAGAGAAGTTTTACAGAGAACCGGTGTTTTTAAACGCCGCGTTTCCGGAAGAACACAATTTTCACTGTATTTTGTTAAACTATTGTATACCAAAAAGTCTTCTGCGTTGATCTGGAGTCAGTGTTCAGTATCTTAGATAAGGCAGGTGCGTGCAATAATATAGTAGTTCATTTTCAATGTGGTATATGCTTGATGGAGAAAGAGAAAACAAAAAACTCAGTGTTGCACGGGTATACACTAAAATAAATATAGGTTTCATCATATTATGAAGGGGGAGAAAGAATATTAAAAATTCAGCATTTCCCGGGAATGAATTAAACAAATATAGATTTAATTATATTTTTGAGGAAGTGGGTGGAGAAGAAATTAGTTATTGCCCGGAAGCAATAACTTTAAAACTGAAAGCTCAGGTGAATGACTCAATTATTATTTTCAATACATTAAAACAAGAGAGAAGTGAAAGAGGGGTGGGGGACATGGATATGGAAAACCGGGGAAGGGGTGGGAAAGAGAAAGATAGAGAGGCGGATTTAGATATGTAAAGAGATAGGAGTTTTAATATAAAGATGTTACACACACTTTTTAACCTCTTCTATTTTGTTTTTTTATGGTCCTGGACAACGCTGGGTAGATCTACTAGTATATATATATATATATATATATATATATATATATATATATATATATATATATACTAGCAGGATTCGTATCCCGGGTTAGCCCGGGGTGGAATATAAAAGAAGGATTTAACTTTAAAAAATAATATTAGAGTATCACTTCTGAAAAAAATATAAATAAACCACTATAAGTTATGTCGGTGATTAAAATAGGATTTATATTGTTGTCAACACAGTTTTCCCATCCTGCTATTATTTTGATATTATATTACTTTTTATAGGGGTGGGTGGTGCTGGTGACATAATTTTATTCCTCCAATAAAATAAAGCGAATAAAGTGCGGGATTGTGTAATGTTTAGCATCCATTTTCTGGTAAAAAATGTTTTGTGTGTGAATTGGAGTTGGAGGTGGGAGGTAATGTTTTGGTGTGCTTTTTAGGAATAGGTATCCAGAAATGTGCATTCGTGGTCTAAGCTGTCCTGATTCTTTCAAGAAAATCGAATGAAGTTCCGGTGCTTTTATACAATATGAACCGAAGTAAACTGACTTCGAAAACTAAAAATAAAACTCTGTTTAGGGTTATGATAGGGTTAGTTATGGGGTAAGTTGAGGTTCGCGAAGAACTAAGAAAAAATAAGTTCGTATTGTGTAGTTGTTCGGTTGATTGCGTTACTGTCACATTTACTTAGTCAAACATAAATATTTTCCATCATGGTTATTTGATTTCATTTTGGCAAGTGGTCGCTAAATTTACAATAAAAATGTCCACCCTCCTTTGAAATAAAAATCTATAAAAAAAGTAAATCCCCATTTATAAATAAAATGAAGAATAACTACATTTGCTGATTTAAAAGAAAATGAGCTCATCCCGTCTTGTAATTGAGAAACCATTCATTTATATTTCTCGATTAACCGTCAACTGATCAGGAACTGGATGCTTATTTTACGTTTAATTTATATAGGAAAGTGATCCCCCACGTTAAAACCTAACGGATTTAATAATTGTTTTTAATTCATTTTTGATGATATGTTCTGGTTACATGTACGTGAAAATAAAAAGTAGATTTTTAATTTTTGGAGGAGGGCAAACTACGCCGGGTGTGATAGTAAAGATTTACTGTTTTTTTATTATTCGTGACGTAACCAGTTCCGATTTTCCGGCGAAAGAAGAATGCTTCTACACAATATGAACTGAAGTTAACTGACGTTACAAACAAAAAATAAAACTTAGTTTATGGTTGATTTAGGGGTTAGGGTTCGGATAAAAATATTTAAAAAAAACAGTTCAGTTCATATTGTGCATTTTGTTCGGTGAAATTTGTTACGATTCGTTATTGTTACTTTTACTTAGTCAAACATAAATATTTTACATGATGTTTTTTTTTGCAAGTGGTCGCTAAATTTACAATAAAAAAACCCAACCTTTAAAATAAACATAGAAAAAATGTACCCCTCCCCCATTTTTATGTAAAATTAATAACAAAAGAATGTGACGATTTAAAAAAATGTGGCGTTTATGCAGATTAAGACCCAAGCTAAAACTGATTTAGCGTCGTTAGAGTTAGGTTTAGGGATAGGGTTAGCTTGGGTCAACATAAGTTAGGGATAGGGTTAGCTTGGGTCAACATAAGTTAGGGATAGGGTTAGCTTGGGTCAACATAAGTTAGGGATAGGGTTAGCTTATTCTAGTATTCTGAAGAAGGATAAAAACTGTTAGGACTAGGCAGGCTGCACTGTTGAAATAAGACCATTTCGATATTCTGTTATTCTGCGAATACGTCCCGGAAACTAACTAATGTATAAGTGAAATTGAGGAAGCGTTCGTTGTTTATTTTGTAGTGTTAGTGTGTGATGTAAAGATTAATTTTAGTTTGAAAAGTAAATAATGATCGGTGAAGGTAAAATATGTATACCGGTTAAAGAAGTTACACGGTGATGTGAGTGTAGAGGGAGGACTTAATAAAAGGAGAGAAAAGATTTTGCTACTTTCTGTGTGGAATTACGTATTTGTGAGAAGTAGCTTAATCGGAATAATTATAATAAATCGTAAACGGGTACGAAATTTAGGCATATTCTCGTGAAAAACAGTTTAGGAAATGGTGGAAGTGGTGATTGTGAAAGATTAAATTCCTATTATTATTTATTTTACAGGGGGGGGGACGTCTTTATTTTATATAATAGAATATATATATATATATATATATATATATATATATATATATATATATATATATATATATATATATATGTGATTTTATGAAGGCTTACCAAAGCATTCCTTTCAGGACACCAATGATCACCATTAAATATATTTTTTCTTACAAATATTATTTATTCAAATTAAATGTTTTTCCTACACGTGTTTCACTACCAAGCAGTTACTTGCTTGGCAGATCATCGGGGAAATTAAATATATATATATATATATATATATATATATATATATATATATATATATATAATAATGGTAATAATCCAGGTGAAAAATATCCACAGGGTGGTAATCCAGAGAATTTTAACCGGGTTTATAAAAAGAGCTCAATATCAAAATAGAGCTTTATATATGATAGTTTTATTTACACAGACATGTACAAAATCTGCGACACTGGCATGTCGATGTTATCGATCAACAGTTACTATAAACTGAGATCTCATCAGGCAGAGTTAGAATCCGATCTTAACCTCAGATCATATTTGGAGAGAATGAAGTGGAGGGGTAGAGACAGAGAAGAAGAAGGAAAGAAATTTAACATTTCAAAAATTAAAGCCGTTAAAAAATTAAAATTAAAATTAAAAATTAAAAATTAAAAATTAAAAAATCTAAAAATCTAAGGTCTAGAATCTGAAACAGACAGGGCAAATAAATAAATAAATAAATAAATAAATAAATAAATAAAAAAATAAGAATATATGGTGGAAAGAGGAACAAATAATGATGAGGGGAGAGACACATAGAGGAAAAAAGAAAAAGAAGAAGAAGAAGGAGAGAGAGAGAGGGCGTCTGTTGATTTAGGTCGGGAGGGAAGGAGGGGGGTAGTAGACATGCACGAATTAGGTGTCAAAAAACCGTCGAGTTTATAAATGTCTTTTTCCAAGTGAACTGTAGTATGCGTGCGTGCAAATTGGGCTGATTGTTATATTGGTTAGGGCGGTGATAAAATGTGTCGCGGTTCCGGGTCTTTATATTGTCTTTATAATTTGTCTGGAGTTAATTTGAATAAATAAGTATATTCGTTAAATGTAACAGGAATAGTAGTAGTAGTAGTAATAATAATAATAATAATAATAATAATAATAATAATAATAATAATAATAATAATAATAATAATAATAATAATAATAATAATAATAATAGTAGATACCATTAATAATTGAAGTGAAATAATGAAAATAATAATAAATGAAGTATAATAAAAATACTAAAAAATACCAAAAAATATTAAAAATATTAAAAAATATAACTAAAAGAATGACTGGAAAATGCTGGCGTTATTAATTATTAATAATAATAGTAATAATAATAATAATAATAATAATAATAATAATAATAATAATAATAATAATAATAATAATAATAAAAATAATAATAATAATGGTAATAATAATAATAATAAAAATAATAATAGTGGTCAATAATATTTTAGAGTTTATAAAAATAATAGTTTAGGAAAGAAATAGAATAATTAAGGAATATTATGAATCCTAGGGGGTAGTGATTATCATAATAATATTAAATAATGATAATGATAAGATAATGTTTGCCGATATTATGATATGGGTTAATGGTTGCAATAATGCTGATCATATAAAAATAGTGGTTTAACAGACAACAGTAATCAGAGTGGTAATCCCAGAAATCTTAACAATAGTAGTGATGATAGTGAAAAATTATAGAAGTAGTCATAATGGTGGCAATAACAGTAGTAGTAGTAATAATAATAATAATAATAATAATAATAATAGATACTCCTAATAATTGAGGTGAAATAATGAAAATAATAATAAATGAAGTATAATAAAAATACTAAAAAATACTAAAAAATACTAAAAAATATTAAAAAATATTAAAAATATATAACTAAAAGAATAACTGGAAAATGCTGGCGTTATTAATTATTAATAATAATAGTAATAATAATAATAATAATAATAATAATAATAATAATAATAATAATAATAATAATAATAATAATGATAATAATAATGGTAATGATAATAATAATAAAAATAATAGTTTAGGAAAGAAATAGAATAATTAAGGAATATTAGGAATCCTAGGGGGTAGTGATTATCATAATAATATTAGATAATGATAAGATAATGTTTGCCGATATTATGGTATGGGTTAATGGTTGCAATAATGCTGATCATATTAAAAATAGTGGTTTAACGGACAACAGTAATCAGAGTGGTAATCCCAGTAATCTTAACAATAGTAATGATGATAGTGAAAAATTATAGAAGTAGTCATAATGGTGGCAATAACAACAATAATAATAATAATAATAATAATAATAATAATAATAATAATAATAATAATAATAATAATAATAATAATAATAATAATAATAATAATAATAATAATAATAATAATAATAATGATAATAAAGATAATAAAAATGGCAGTGGAGGCAAAAGTAAGGTAACGGTAAAACATGGCAATATTATTAATAATAGTGCTACTGTTAATTTCATTGCTGCAAATAACAATAACTATGATAGTAACGTCAGACATGGTGTCACCACTGATAACAATAATTATCTTGATAAAAAGTACAGAAATGAAAAAATGAAAAAATGAAAAAATGAAAAAGTGAAAAAAGTGAAAAAATGAAAAGAATGAAGAAAATGATTCAATGACAAATAGTTTAAGATATTAATAATAGTAGTAATAAATAATTGATAATGATAATCTAAAAAATATATAATCTAAAAAATAATCTAAGAAATATAGAAATATTAATCAAAGAATGGATAAGCATAAAAGGGGGGTATTTAAGAGTAAAGAAAAATACAGAAGATGACCATTAGTGTTAATCGTTGTGGGTATGATAATAATAATAATAATAATAATAATGATAATAATAATAATAATAATAATAACAACAATAATAATACCAACCAATACTACCGCTTACAGTACTACTACAAATAATACTACAAACAAAAAAGCTACTACTAATAGAGATAAAAATAATAATAATTAATAAAAGGTATAAGATGATAGTTGTGTTGACAAAATTTTCAGTTGGTGGGGAGGTGTTTTTTTTTTTTTTTTTTTTTTTTTTTTTATATATATAATAGCAGCCTAAGGGGTTATGAGTGGATTACTAAGAAGGTGTAATCTGTTATGCCTACAGTTAATTGATGTTTCTTGTTTTTTGTTTAGAAGTTTGCCCCTATCGCTGAATTTAATTATTTCAAGTTTTTCTGTTAGGCAAAGGTAGCAAGGTGAGTTTAGGGAACCACAGGTGCTAGTTCTTCTAATTGTGTTCCAAGTTACTGTTGGTGATAGGTTATTGTTGTATAGTTCCCAGTAATATATAGAAAGTGAGGTTCTTTTTTGATATGTAGGGTTATTAAAAGAACACGTATGTCCAGTATATCTTTCTTTGAAGGTATTACCAGCCATACCTATGTAGAATTTTTTCAGGGTTGGGTTTTCTTTAGTAGAGATGGTTGCTTGATATACTGATTGGGTTATTTGGCAATTATGTTGTAATGGGCATTCTTTTTTGTTTGTGCAGTTACAGGCCTTGGTATTTGCTGTTTTAGTTGCGGTAGTTTTTTCATTTAGAATTTTGTTGTTATGTTTTTTTATTATTTTTTCTAAATTTTCACCACAGCTATAGCTTAATTTGAGGGTGTTTTTATTAAAGATTTTGTGCAGTATATTGTTGGGAGGGAAGTGTAGATTGATTAAGTCTAAGAATCTTTTACCGAGTTTGGTTTTAACCATGTTGTTATATGGGGGTGTGAACCAGATAATTTTTCTACCCCTATTTTTGCGTCTGTTGTTGGGAGGTGTAGGTTTGGTGAATTTAATTTGGGTGTTTTTGTATCCACTTTGCTTTAACGCTTTATTGTAAAAGTCCTTGTGTTTGTTAAAAATTTCTTCATTAGAGGAGTTATCACTAATTCTTTTTTCGATTGATCTGGGGATGTGTTTAATAATGGTTTTTGGGTGGTTAGAGAGTGGGTGGACATAGATCGGGTTGGCATTGTCTTTAGTATACGGTTCATAAGTTTCTTTATCTAAGTTAAATGTTACGTCTAGAAAATTAACTATTTTAATGTTAGATGTTATTTCTACTTTGAGATCTAATCTTTTCATTTCTCTAAGGATAATTTTTTTTACTCTTTCACATTTTTGTCCATTTGAGTTCTTTACTATTAGTAATCCGTCATCCCTATATAGGCCTATATCTTCAATGCTAATGTTTTTTGTGAGATTATATAGTATGTAAAGACCAACCAGATCAGTGACTTCTGCTGAGTCCAGGGAACCCATAGAAACATCAACAGATCCAAATTGATTACTTTTAGTCCATTGTTCATGTTTACAGATTAGTACTGTATTTCTGCATTTTCGAATTATATTGATTTCATCTACAGAAATATCAGATAGAAGTGTGGCAAAATCGATAACGTTTTCAAAGAGTTCTTTAGAAATAGATGGGTAGTAGTTAATAATATCAAACTGGATGAATGAGCAATCAGTTTTATTTACTATTTTAAGGAACCAGTTTATTGTATCTGCAGTGTTTATCCATTGATTAAGTTTATAGAATGTTTTTATCTGCTTATTTATTCTTTCTAAAATTTTTTACTAATTTTCCCTATTTCCTGTCTTGTGGGGTTAATAAGTCTAGTGGTTGGTTTAGTTTGGAAGTCAGATTTGTGATCTTTGAGAAGAATATATGCTTCTTTTTCTTTTAGTTTACTTACTCTATCGCTGATCTTAAGTTTATCTGTGATAATTTTACTATCGGTATTGATGTTGTGGACTAAATTAATATTAGATTTTTTGTAGTTTTTTGTGATGTTATTGTCAAGTAATTTGTAGTATTCTTGTGTGGTTAGTTTGTAGAAGTTTTGAGTTTTATCAGCTTTAGTTAGTATATATTTTGACCTATTAATTTCCTTAACTATTTTGTCTATTTTCTTTTGAAATGGGTTTTTTTTGTGGTGAAATGTGATGTCCCTAACAATATTCATTAAATCCATTTCGAACCCGTCAAGCTGTTCAACGTGGGGTGCAGTTCCTTGATTTTTAAATCCATAATAATCCCTCGATTCGTTGCATGTAGATCTCTCCAGGAAAAAGCTAGCTTTCCACTTCATCCTCCTCAAAAGTTCTTCAATCTTCATAATAAGTATAAGAAGATAGTTCCGTTTGTTGGTAGTCGGAATGTTTTTTAAGGAGGTATTAAAATTGTTTTTTTCCATGTATGCGAATTAATAATCCACGGTTTGGAAAGTGCTCAACAGTAATGGAGCCAACGCATACTACAGTTCACTTGGAAAAAGACATTTATAAACTCGACGGTTTTTTGACACCTAATTCGTGCATGTCTACTACCCCCCTCCTTCCCTCCCGACCTAAATCAACAGACGCCCTCTCTCTCTCTCTCCTTCTTCTTCTTCTTTTTCTTTTTTCCTCTATGTGTCTCTCCCCTCATCATTATTTGTTCCTCTTTCCACCATATATTCTTATTTTTTTATTTATTTATTTATTTATTTATTTATTTGCCCTGTCTGTTTCAGATTCTAGACCTTAGATTTTTAGATTTTTTAATTTTTAATTTTTAATTTTAATTTTAATTTTTTAACGGCTTTAATTTTTGAAATGTTAAATTTCTTTCCTTCTTCTTCTCTGTCTCTACCCCTCCACTTCATTCTCTCCAAATATGATCTGAGGTTAAGATCGGATTCTAACTCTGCCTGATGAGATCTCAGTTTATAGTAACTGTTGATCGATAACATCGACGTGCCAGTGTCGCAGATTTTGTACATGTCTGTGTAAATAAAACTATCATATATATATATATATATATATATATAACGCATATATATGTGTGTATGTGTTATATATATATATATATATATATATATATATATACATATAACACACACACATATATCTATATATATGAAAAATGAAAAACATATAGACTACACACACTTATATACACACACTTATATATATATATATATATATATATATATATATATATATATATATATATATATATATATATATATATAACCCCCATATATATATAACACTTATTGATGGACAGACACGTTGCGATAGACACAGCCCTCGGATATAAGTTTAACTCATAGGGAAATCAAGTGTTATCTTCAAGAGGGGGCTTTGACTTCTTCAAATTAACTGAACTAAAATGATAAAAAAGAGACACACAAAAGTTGGGAACAAGACCCGCACGCACACACGCACAGAAAGACTTAAACAATCTCTTTACTAATTTCAATAAGTGTTCACAGATTGTAAAGTTTATGTTGCTTCATTTTTCTCTCTTTCTTTTTCTTTTTCGTTTTTTCCTCTTCTTCTTCTTCTTCTTCTTCTTCTTCTAAATCAATGGCGTGACCTTCTCAAATACATTTTCACGTATCATATTGTCTTTCCGATTCAACTAATACGATTCAATATATGAGTGACTCACTAAATATTGATTTGAGAAAAAAGTGCCTCCTCTTAATCAATCTTTTCTTTTTTCTTTCTATTTTTTAAATCCATTTTCTTTTTTTTATTTGTTCGTTTTTCTTTCTTTTGTCAACTTTTTCATCATTCAACACGTTTTTTGTTTTCTTTTTCTTTCTTATGTTTTACTTTTTACAAACTGTTTTTTTTTTTCGTTTTTTATTTTTTCATTTCAGTTGACAACCAGTTGAGGATACGTCCTCGCCGATCAGTCCGACAGAGAGTGTGGGGGGAAGCGTTTTGTCATCTTCTGGCTCAGTTCTGTCGGGTTGGGGTTAGGGTTTTGTGCAGTTGTAGAATATCCCAGTCTTTACTTTCTCGCCCTTTGAGAAAGGGTTAGTTTATTGCTAATCGCATGAAACTCCCCTACCGGGGAATGCCGACGGGAGATAAAAATTTATTTTGATATTCTTTCTGTCGTTAACTCGTTTTTCTTTCTTTTTTTTCTTTCTTTCTATTCACTCTTCAATTTTTCTGTTTCAATCCATTTTTTTTCTTTCTTCCTTTCTTTCTTTCTTTCTTTTTTTCTTTCTTTCTTTTTTTCTTTCTTTCTATTCACTCTTCAATTTTTCTGTTTAAATCCGTTTTTTTCTTTCTTTCTTTTTTCTCTCTTTCTTTTTTTTTTCTTTCTTTCTTTTTTCTTTCTTCCATTTTTCTTTCTTCTATTTTTTCTTTCTTCATTTTTTCTTTCTCCTTTTTTCTTTCTTTCTTTTTTCTTTCTTCCATTTTTCTTTCTTCCATTTTTTCTTTCTTCCATTTTTTCTTCCATTTTTCTTTCTTCCTTTTTTCTTTCTCTCTTTTTCTTTCTTCTTTTTTCTTTCTTTTTTTTCTTTCTCCCTTTTTTCTTTCTTCAATTTATTTTTCATTCTTATCCTTTTCTTTCTTTTCTCTTTTCTTTTCTGTTCAATCCATTTTACTTTATGTGTCTTTAATCGTCTCCCTTTCGTTTTTGTTTCGTTTTCTGTTCTTCTTTAGATCTGTCTCTTTCTTTCTTTTCTTTCCTTCTTCACTCTATTCTTTCTCTCTTTTATTGTTTACTTTTTCTTTCATTTGTTTTCATTCTTCAAGGCGTTTTGCTTTCTCGTTTGTGCCAACCGCAAAACGAATTATCATTATCCGATTGAGGCAACCATGAAACTGCAGTCAAATTTTAAGATTAGTCACGTTTATAATTCAATCGTTACTGATGTAAACTCTCTTTTGTTCATATTTTTTGTTTTCGATTGTAATTTTTAAATCCGGTAAAAACGCGTATGTTAATGTCAAACACGTTTTTTTTGTACAAAACGCCTCCATTTATGCGACAATTTGTACATGCATTTCAACCGTTTTACAGATTTGAAGTTTGCTGATTGCGGGAAGAGATTGGAAAATTTATGTAATATGCCTATGTCGTGATTAAGGCTCGTAGTATATATATATATATATATATATATATATATATATATAATCCGAGTATGGTATAGATCCACAGGGTATAAATCCAGGGGAGTTCACAACCCTAATCACCCTGGCCAAACCGGACTATCCTTACATTATCATAAAAAAATGAAACTCCTATAGTTAAATGGAAAATCTTAAAAAACAACTAGTACCTGCAAGTCGCTCAACACACCATGCCATCTATGCTTAAACGAAAAATTAGAAATTATCCGTTTCAAGGACAAAAAAACATTTAAACAGAAAACAGCAGACTTCCATCAACTGCCGACACAGTAGACTTTACCTCCTTAGTAATCCCCATACCCCACCTTAATCTTTTGTAAATCCCAAATGAATCGTTAAACATTAGTTTTTCCTATATAGTTTCTCTACTTACCCACACACATTCAGTTTTACCCCCTATTCTCTTCTCTCTCTACTTACACTATTCTAACTTCCCTCCAACACATTCTACCCTCCCTTCTAACACATTATCAACCCCTACTCCTACCGATCTCTCCCCACCTACCCCGTAATCGCATCCCCCAGAAGAACCATGGATTAGTAACCATTTACCTACTCTACCTCATTGTTTCTGAATACACTCAGCAATTTTACCTTTACTCTTACATCAATAAATACTACTTATACTTTCTCTCTTCTATGGCAAACTACAAATATTATTTTTACCCAGAATATACCCCCCCCCTTATTATATATAAAAAATGACCTATTGACTTTTCGGCAATCTTAATAATTTATGAATATACATTATCTTAATTGCTACTATGTCGCGCTTTTGTTTTGATTATCCTTCATATATTTCCCTAATACCACCGTTTATAATATCTGTACTAGCATTGCCGAATATAAATAAGAACCTAAACTTGATTTTTAGGGCTACTAAAAGAAATATATCATCTTAATTACCATTATTCCTATAGTTATTATTACTATTTTCATTATTATTATTATTATTATTATTATTATTATTATTATTATTATTATTATTATTATTATTATTATTATTATTATTATTATTATTATTATTATTATCATAATATATGTGTGTGTGTATATATATGTATATATGTATATATATGTATATATATATGTATGTGTATTTGTGTGTTTGTATGTGTATATATGTATATATATATGTGTATGTGTGTATTTGTATGTGTATATGTCTATATGTATGTATGTATATGTATATATATATGTGGATGTATGTATATATATATATATTTATATGTGTATATATATATATATATGTGTATGTGTGTATGTGTATGTGTGTATGTGTATGTGTGTATGTCTATATGTATGTATGTATATGTATATGTATATGTATATGTATATATATATATGTATGTATATGTATATGTATATATATGTATATATTTGTATATCTATTTTTTATATTATTAGTATAATTATGATTACATATTTACTGTATTCATAATTTTATATTTATTTTTACCCGTATATAGACATTTTTAATTTTCAATTCTGTAACTTTTTAATGTTATTGTTATTAGTACCTTAAGTATTTTTATCTTTTCACCCCTCCCTCCTCATCAACCCGCTCTCCAGTTACTCTTCCTTTCCCCCCTTCATAGGCAAATTACCAAATTAGATTATCTGTCACTTGCCTCTTCCGCGAAGGCCCAGACAGAGTTTCTTTTGACACGTGTTAACACGCGCCCGCCTGTAATATATGCTTTCATATTTCGACCACCCTCCACCAAGTCATATCTCCTTACTATGTCCCGTGTAGCTCTTAATATTTCCTTTTCCCTTTTTTTCTTCTTTCTTCTTCTTACTTGTATTTTTGTTTTTGTTTTGTTTTATTTTATTTCTATTCATATTCAATTTGTATTTTAAATTAATGTCACCTTCATAAAACTTAATGTTATTTCAAGACCTGAGGATCGGGAGCCCCTCAAACTGCTCTCGTGAAACAAAATCAATTTTGTAGTCAAAATGAAATAAATTATCATTTATAAATATATATATATATATATATATATATATATATATACACATATCTCTCTCTATACACACACACACACACACACACACACATATATATATATATATATATATGGGGAGGTCGATTTTGAAACTGTAAATAATCGCACTCGAAGAAAGTTGCCAAATAATGTCAAAAGTTACCACAAGAAATATTTTTCTTCAAAACTTTGTATTTATTTGAGCATTGCAACTTTAAGATCGAATAAATCGAGATTTTTTATCACTGCCTAGATTTCACCGGCAGATGTGTCGCCTTAAATTAAACCCGGGTTTTAACAAAAAAAAGTAATACATTACTTAATAATAAATATTTTAAAGTTTATTATTCCTTTTCTTAAGAAATTAAATGTACATATTCAAATTAAAAAGGAATAAAACACTATAATATTTAATGTTATATATAAATAATTATTTGTTTACATAGGCGTTTTATTTATTGGATATTTTTTATGGTATTCACCGGTTGAAAATTCAACGGGCGAATTTGAGTTCCCGTGTTGATTCTGTGCTTTGTAAACACTGTTTACACATTTAATTATCACAAATATATATTGAATTGTCGAGCGCTGGCTTATCTAATCCCATTTTCCCGACCTTTTGTCACACCTTACCTTGTGGGAGTTAGATAAATAAAAACTAGTTCAGCCAGGGGGTTTTACCCCACCAAATAAACCGGTATCCTCCGGGCCTTTGGGTCTGGATTCACGCCCGTCTATTGGGGCTTGTCCGTCCTGTGCAGTTCTAGGAGGTGCACCTCCCAGGTTTTGCCTTCCCTCTTTGGGGAGGAGTAAGTTTATTGCTTACTGTCTGAGGCGGCCCTACCGGGGAATGCCGCCGGAGCTGCCCAGTCTATTTTTTAATGGCCAGAGTGCTCACCTCTCGAGCACTGGCTTTCTCATCCCACTTTCCTGACCTTGTGTCAATCTTACCTTGTTGGGGGTAGATAAATAAAATCTAGTTCAGCCAGGGGTTTTTACCCCACCAAATAAACCGGTATCGTCCGGGCCTTTGGGTCTGGATTTACGCCCGTCTATTGGGGCTTGTCCGTCCTGTGCAATTCTAGGAGGTGCACCCTCCCAGGCTTTGCCTTCCCTCTTTGGGGAGGAGTAAGTTTATTGCTAACTGTCTGAGGCGCCCCTACAGGGGAATGCCGACGGGGCTGCCCAGTCTATTTTTTAATGGCCAGAGTGCTCACCTCTATAGCGCAGGCTTATCTAATCCCACTTTCCTGACCTTGTGTCACATCTTACCTTGTTGGAGGTAGATAAATAAAACTATTTCAGCCAGGGTTTTTTACCCCACCTAAAATATATGTATTGGAGTTGATGGGAGAATGGATAAGGACACGAAATTGTGGATGAAAATAGACAGAGAATTATGAAAAAAACTAAGGGACCAGAACACTATTTAACTTTTACAAAAGAAACACCATGTGAAAGTAAATATCTGACACAGAGTTCTTCCTAATAGTGGTGCAACAGGTGCTGTTCATGCAGATCAAGTGGTGGATGTTTTGCATGAATTCCACAGTGAGAACAGTATCAAGGCTATACTTGTTGACAACACTAATACCAACACAGGTTGCGAAGGTGGAATGGTTGCAATTTTAGAAAAAAAACTTTTTAAAAATCTTCACACAATTGGTTGCTCTTTGCATCATAATGAACTACCTTTCAGAGCCCTTTTTAAAAAAATAGATGGTTGCGCAAAGGGCCCTACAACATTCAGTAGCCCTCTGGGGAAATTATGCTCAAATGATTGCCATGATTTACCCCAAATATCATTTTCCACTATTAGCAATCCTCTAGAGTCAATTTTTAAAATTGATGAAATACATGATCTTAGTTCTGACCAAAGACCCCTTTATGAATACACAGTAGGTATTTCTAGAGGTAAGGTTGACTCTAGATATGCCTCCTGGAAAATTGGTCCTTTAAACCAAGCAAGATGGTCAACTTTGGCCATCAGGCTCATGTGTTTATGGACTCGTGGTGCATACCCACAAAGGCACACAACAAAACTACACTATGTAGTAAATTTTATTGTAAATGTGTATGCCACTTCTTGGTTTGAAATTAAAAGAAATAGTAAATTCCACAATCAGTAAGTGCATATTTTTAATATGATCCAGAGGATTAAGGAGCAGCCTCAGGAAATCCAAGATATCACATTTAGAAATATACAAGGTAATACATTTTGTTTACTGCCTGAAAACTTTCTATATTCCATGGTTAAATCTGAGGAGATTGAAGTAAGAGAAGAAGCTTTAAAAAGAATTTTGGCCATTAGGTAAGTAATATTTATTCATATATCTCTGACTCAATTATTTATTCCAATTTATAGAATGATTTTTAAAGATTTTATCTATTATTAAAGCACTACAGATTGGAATTTTTTAATAATTCAATTAATTAATTTGTTCTTTCAGAAGTGAGGAGTCAACCAGAAAAAGATTAAAAAGAATACTACCTATTAATTTTAATGCCACACATTGGACACAATTAATAGATTTAAAATTATGCGGCATTTTTGAACCACCAATGACGGAAGATTTTACTGAATCTGAACTTCGAGAATCGTTGATGAATGGAACCAAGCTTGACTTGCCAGATTTGCCCTCACATTCTCAGGGTGTGGAACGGGCAGTTAAGTTAATAACAGAAGCTTCACAAACTGTATATGGTTTTGAAGCAAGGCATCAACACATTACAGCCAAAGTTTTGAGTCAGAAATTGAGACCAGCATTTTTGTCTAAGGGGTCTTATATGGAGCAATTTGACTCTCTATATTAAGCTCCTTTAAAATAGTGTTAGGTTTTTCCTTATTTCTTTGCTTGTTATATTTTCACTTATAACAGAAAAAAATCATTTTTTTAAGTATTCAAATATTACTGTTTAATTCATAACGTAAAAAGGTAGTTTACAAAAGCAGATACTGAAAATGAGGGGGGGACAAATTTTCAATTTTAAGATTTCTTTAATTCATATTTTTATAAAATAAAAGGACATTCCCTGATTTTAAATGCTAAAATTATTTGGTTTTCACACCAATATTCAAGCAAATCTTGCAAAAACGAGGAATTTTCAGTATATTCTTGTCTACGATCTTTGATACCAAACGCTCAAAAAACCGCTGAAGTTTTTGATCTAATTTTTTGCATGAGTATTTAATAGGTCTATATACAACTTTCGGTACGTGCCTTTTTTTAATATTTAAAGAAAAGTGTAAAATCGACCTACCCTAATATATATATATATATATATATATATATATATATATATATATATATATATATATACACATATCTATCTCTCTATACATACACACACACATATATATATATATATATATATATATATATATATATATATATATATATATATATATATATATTTAGATACCAAAACAGTCTCGTATTAAGAAAAATTGTTTTTTAATCAAACAAATAACAGCTGTTTCTTCATAGCCATACGATCAGAGAATTGGTAATCAGAAAGTTTGAACCTTATAGAACTATGAATCCTCAAGAAAAAAACGACTGACTTTGGAATATTTTTACGAAAAACATCCAGTTTTTCTTTCCGTACACGCGGCGAACAATCGTCATGCTTCGCCTTTTTGTTATTTTAGAGAAGTTACATTGAGATATTTCACACAGAGTTATCTTTCTGTAACAAATCACAGAACACATAAAAAAAACCCACTGGTGCTTACAGAAAAAATATATAATTCAAATCTCAGGGATATGATCCACTAGTTTTAATTATTACTGACTAGACACTACCCCTGAGAATGTTCGGTCTCTCTGTACAAGGGTTTGTTAGGACAATCTGACATGAGGATACTTCACCTTACAAGTAAACCCTGACCGAATATTCAAAATAACATAGTATTCGAACCCCAAATAAGATCCTCTCGACACGGCTATACACTGGCTTATACGAGAAATGGGGCACCTTCTGCAAGTAACAGCACTTAGCTGTATACTCCAATTCTTGTTCTGGAATCCGGTAAGACCAAGAGACCATAAGAAAATATACTATAATAAAGTTAACTGGTCAATTACTCAACGTTTGACAAGTAAAAATGAACTTTAATGCAATATTCGAATATCTGTGTATCTCATATAGAGATCAAGTGTTAGCCTTGATTTTAGAGAACTTCATCTGAAATAAAATAAAAGAAACAATATATATATATATATATATATATATATAAATATATATATGTGTGTGTGTGTGTTCCTTTATAAGTTAGACGCTGTTTCCTTCGGCTGCCTACAACAGGTTTAAAACTCTCACCGTTTATGTAGTTGTTCATGATGGCCGTGAGGGTTAATACATCAGAATTTAGGTTATAAACATGACCTATTTCTGGGGTTTCTAATCCTGCGACCGGCTTGAATAATTATCTCTACACTGAGGATTCCGGAAGGATGAAACGTATACGTATGTAGATAAAGAAATATTTATGTTGTTTAAAAGATAAATAAATTTGTATAAAAATTACCAAAATGTTTATGTTTATCTATCGATATGAATAAATGCAACAGTTTTAGTCTCCTGTTTACAAGGAACTTATGAATGAAATGTTTACTATTTACTTTTGGTTTCAAGTATTTCAAGTAACGAACCTTGTGAAGCGATAGCGAGATAGTGAAAAATAACAAAAAAACACGTGTTTTCTGACGAATTTTCCCTTTGTCGTTCTGACAAAGGGAAAACTCCGTTGCAAAGTTCAGAGTTAGTAACACATTGATTAATTCTATGATGATGATGGTCCAATTCTTTGGCTATTTCTAAGGTAGATATCTTATTATGAATCCTTTGGACAATTTTAGACTTCTCAGCTTGACTGAAAGCACCTTTACGTCACATCTTGCATATAAAGTTGACACGCTGAAACAGGCTGCAAGTTACCAAAATGGCTGCCGTTTGTTTACTATTGCGCAGATTAGCTTAGAATTTTAGATCTGCACATGTGTAAGTGTTGCCATATAACGTGACAAGTTTCACTAATTTTTAATAAAAACTATCAGAGTTAGAACGAAAAATGTATTTGCATATAATTCTGGCACGCAGTATATATATATATATATATATATATATATATATATATTTGTCTGTGGGTGACTAAAATATGACCCCTTTTCTGGTAAGTGAAATCGCTGTCATAAGCTTATGATGCATTGCTCTTTGTATACACTAATGGAGCTCACAGACAATTGTCAATGTTTACATTGAGATTTTTTTCTCTTACCAGGTTCCGAATGATAGGCAAGTATCGATCGTGTCTATTTCCACTGAATAGCTGTTATACAGCGAAACAGTCTATTTGTAGATTACTATATATATATATATATATATATATATATATATATATATGTATATATATATGTGTGTATATATATATATATATATATATATATATATATATATATATATATATATATATATGTATATATATATATATATATATATGTATATATATATATATATATATTTATATATATATATATATATATATATATAGAGAGAGAGAGAGAGAGAGAGAGCGAGAGCGGGAGAGAGAAAGAGAGAGTCTGTCAATGCGAAAATGAAGCGTGGGTACCTGTAAAGCTGAAACAGTTAAAAACAACACAAAACACAATGTATGGTGTTTTCGACCTGCGGGTAATATTATACCAGTACTAGCACAACTATAAATACGATTGTACACACGTTTTCCATGCACCTTTGATAAAGAAGCGATGTATTGTATTAATTGCAAAACAATCACTGAATGAAAAAAAAAGTTTATTAATGAGATGTGCTTTTGCTATATGAAAATTCGTTGACCTTACGATGTAGATCGCATGTACCTTAGCAGTGTATTAAAAAGATGTTTTGTTTTTTTTGCTGAGTGAATTCGAAAAGAATGTTTAAATCTCACTGTTGGTGCAAGAAATCTCTCAACGTTATAAATATACAGATTAATATAATATGTCGGACCGTACTCTGTCCTTTATCAAAAATGTTTTTTGTTGAAAACAGATAGACAAATCTTATAGCCAACTGCACACCAGACACCTTTACAGGTCTTTTCCATGACGGGTGTTTTTTTCTCTTTGGTTCCTTCGCTTTTCTTTAACTAAAATCAACGAAGATATTACAAGTTTTTTTGTTGTATCATTATTTTGTCTTTACGTTTCCGGTGACTTTTGCGAAATTATACGTTTGACTAGCAACATGAATTTCTCTTATTTATTTATTCATTCATTTATTCATATGCGTTTCTTATGTTTATACTTATAGTTAATATCAGAAATGTGGTTCCAGTTAAAAAAAAACAAAGCGTTTCACACTATGTAAAAATGAATACTTTAAAAGTAAGCTATTTACTTGGGTAGTTTTAATGCATATATCACGTTGTCCGAAAAATCCGTGCCGAGGTTTTATAATTCGTGTTTCGACATGTTAGAACATGTTAGAACATGTTAGAACATGTCACATTATTGGCAGATATGGGATGTTTACAGTTCCAGCTAGAGCAATCTTCAAGCTATCTCTTGAGAAAGAAAGTTAAAACTTATTTAACTTGTGTTCATTTTGGAGGCTTTTGAAAATGGAAGACCCATTTTAGGAACTTTATACGTTTTTTATTTCTATAAAAGCAAAAATACCTCGCAATCAACAAAAAATAGATATTTATGGTGAAGATGTTTTATCTGATAGAACTGTATTGAATTGGTTCGCAAAGTGTAGAACTGGAGATTTTAGGGTTAATGATCACGAACGCTCAGGCAGGCCACCCTCTACAGATGACGATGAAATCAAGTCAGGAATTGAGAATGACCCACATTACACAACATGAGAAATAGCAGAAAGACTTAACATATCAAAATTTATCATTCCTTAGCATTTGATTAAATATTTAATGGCATGGACATATTTTTAAGGGGGAAGGGACTTTTAATTTTTGTTTTTTAAATTTGGCACAAACTTTCCGGACAACCTGATAATTATTTTACTTAGAAAATATACACTTGACTACGACATGGACCCCGGGATTAGTTACAACAACTACAGGAGATTCTGCAGTATTCTCCTTAAAAGCAATTAGGTCAATATTAGGTATTGAAAGCGATTTGATAAAACCGGTTTTCATTTGATGATCACTAAAACTGATTTTAATGTTTGCAATTTCCGATTTTCGTGAAATTTTTCTCGACTGTTTTTCTGTGAAATCGTTGCAACTACAGTTGATTCAGCCATTAGCTAGTCGAGTGTTGTCTGTTACATTGGAACATCTCGCAACATAGATATTTTATATCTGGTTTGCACTGTTGTCACACATGCATTTTTCTGTTAAGAAATGTCTACAACGGTGTAAACAAATGTCTACAACGGTGTAAACATTTTAATATCATTTTAGTTTCGCAATGTGAAAACGCCACCAAATGAAAATAATTCCTAAATGTAATTTTTTAAACAATAACAAATTACTTTTATAAGTACTCATGTTGAATTTTAAATTAATTCTTCTCCTATGTAGCAATGTTTTGTTCTCCGATGTAGCAATGTTTTGTACTCCTATATAGCAATGTTTTGTTCTATGTAGCAATGTTTTGTTCTCCGATGTAGCAATGCTTTGTACTCCTATGTAGCAATGTTTTGCAGTCCTATGTAGAAATCTGCACCGATTTTTTAAGCGAAATTGTATTGAATAATGGGAGCCACGTTTTGAGAGGGTATTGGGGTCTCAGTTCACATCCGGCTGAAGTTTAGAGGGTCATATGACTTCGGGTGGAACCTCCGTCACTCGCATTTAGCTGGAACGAGAGAAGGCATGTTTTTGTGAGATTTGTCCAAATGGAAACAGGGCGCGTGTAGCGACTGATGTATTGAAAACAATTCATCCCATCTCCTCCTACTCTCTCTCTCTCTATCTCTCGTGCTCGCCCACACATATTCAAGGTTATGTGCTGCCATTTTTAATAAACCGTTGTTTATAATCTAACCAACAGGTGTCGGTGTGTTGTATATCCAACTTTTATTCCAGCGAGAATCCCCTCATAGAGACGATCGGGAACAAATGACCTCAGTCACAAGACAACGCTAGGTATGAAAATAATTGTACAATTATGATTTGTGATCGCATGTATTTTATTTGGTTGTGACTTGTGAGACATTTAGACCTCCCATCCGAGGGGAGGTAATGTAACAAGTTGTGAATATATTTACAATCCGAATCACATTGCGCAATCGCTGTTACTGACGGTGCTAAAATGAAACTAAAATAAGAAATTGATATGTTGCGATCTGTTTCGATGAAACAGACAGCACACAGCTAGCTAAAGACTGACAGGCTGCAGTTAAAACGATATGATGGAAACAACAAACATTAAAATCAGTTTGGCAAATCAGTTTTAGTTTTGGTGAGCATCATATGAAAACTGATTTTAGCTGATTTTACAAACAGTTTTAGATCATCCATACACATGGGGTAGTTTATTTTCCCGTTGCCTTTATACATTTGTATCTGACATTGCAGCACCTTAGTACGTTCTTGGGTCTATAATAAAAAGTAGCGGTTGCATGTTTAGTGGGTTGCATGTTTGCGATGCATGCAAATACCATAATTGCTGCAGGTGATAGTATTTAGTTATAAAATAAAGAAATCACTCAAGTTATTGGAAATATGTCTGGTTTGGAGTTTGGACCACCCAGAACTCGATTTATCCATTTGAAACAAAAATTAGTGTCTTTTTAAACAGAGGTGCATGCTGAGAGAAAAGTACTTGAGAAAAATAATGAGGGGCTTGTTTTTTAATGTTGAAATATTGGCCGCAGATTGACTTTTTTAAGTGGATGCTGGCTGGCCATCATCTCAAGTGGTCTTTCTGTGGTGGTCCCCCATTGATATCTCTATATATATTTGAGCAGATAGGTATGGGGGTCAGTCACAGTTGGTTTTCTGGGCGATATTTTTTTTACTTCTATGTTGCAATATTTTGTACTCTGATGTGGCAATGTTTTCTACGCATATGTGACAATGTAACATCCTGATCGAAAAGGGTTGTTCCACTTTTAAAGGGTCAGAGAATAATGGTATCTATCTATCAATCTATCCATCAATTTTAAAAATAAAAAATAGTCTTTTTATTACAAAACAAAATGCGCAATTTAACGTTACTACGGGATTGCTTCCCTGTGGGCTAAAACATGGTCGTCTTCAAATCCAATGCTGAAATTTTGTTTATTTCATTTATCATTTTCAATTATTTCATAATATTCATTATCATTCAACTGACAATCTATCTATCTCATTAACCCTTATCCTCGAGTAACTTTAGCCTTGATAAGTTGTCTACTCATTAGTAAGAAGATAAGGATGGTGATGAAGAAAAAAGATCGACAAATGCAAGAATAAGAATGAGATGATGATGATGATGATGATGATGATGATGATGATGATGATGAACAACAACAACAACAACAATAGCAAGTAAAACAACAATAACAAAAAATCAACAACAACTATTACAACAAAAACAAGGACCACTTGCCACGTTGTCTCAACTAACCAGAGAGGAAACCCATCGCGCTGGGTGATTTAATGGCTCGTGGTCCGCGTCTTGTTTGCGCGTGCCACACATTTTTCAAACATCGCCCGCTGCCACCCGACGGACACACACCCATCTTAACCCTGGCCCAACCCCTAGAACTGACGAGTGCCGCCACTCCTGGAACTCACCGTCTCAGACAAACATCCACAAGATTGGATTTGACTAGCTGTCTGCCCCCCTACTCTGCCACGAGTATATCTATTCGGTAGATGCGAAATACCAAGCGACGCGCGGATAGGAGTTCATTAAACGCACAAGTGAAAAAAAGAAAGAGAAAAGTTCTTTGATATGATAGGGGCGCGTTATAATATTCATGTTTTTCCTGTGGTTTCAAATTACCATAAAATGTTACTTTTGCTTTTCAAATTAAATTCAATCAGAGATGAGGGCCTATACGACAGTTTCTAAAGGCTTCGGTATTATTGGAAATTAACACCCTTAGCTACCCCTACCCCAACAAAATAAGATTCTATTTTTTAGACAATTACGTGTGAACACCATGAAAAAGAGAATAAAAAGGCAATTATTTCGAATTTCGAATGGGGGATCAGATTTGTACATAAATTTAACGTAAAATGATTCCTGGCTATTTTAGCGTTTTAGGGCATAAACCAACATTTTTTTCAAGCGATTACGTGTGGTTTTACTACCTTGCCACTCGGACTTGGGCTTAGTGATAACAATTTTAGTTAACTGCTTTAAAAGTTAGAATGGTTCCAAAATGGAGGATTATTTTACTTTAAATTTATATATAAAACTGATCTCCTATTCTAAATTCTTAATAATTACTTTTTCTTCTTCTTTTTGGCTAAGTTTTTCAGGGCGGTCGCAAATAAATTCGAATTGGTACGATATAGTAAACAAGTCAGACATTTTAACTAATTTCACCACATAGAAAAATGTTCGGCATGTGTTTTTTTTTGTTTTCTTTCGTGAGCGTTAACAAATTCGAAAGTGATTTTGATGCCTTTACACTGTCGAGTATTGATTTACACCTCTCCAGGAGTTAGGCACAAGGCCAGTTTTTATCTTACTCCCACAAGTAAGATGTGACCCAAGGTCGGGTCGGGAAAGTGGGGTTTAAAAATTGCCTGGGCAGCTCCATCGGCATTCCCCGGTAGGGGCGCCTCAGGCAGTAAGCAATAAACTTACTCCTCCCCGAAGAGGGAAGGCGAAGCCTGGGAGGGTGGACCTCCTAGAACTGCACAGGACAGACCCATAGACCGGCGTAAATCAAGCCCCGAAGGCCAACACAATACCAGTCTATGGGGGTGCAGTATCCATCGGAACAGATACTACACTTTGATCTTAGCCAAAAGGCCAAAGAAATTCATTTCTGACTAAAATCAAAGTTTAACAGCAAAAGCTCGTTAACGTTTTTTTAATACTAATGAGTCACCACTTGCAAAGGCCAAAAGCAACTCAAGGATGATAAGGGTTAATGAGATTGCCAGTTGGATGATGAACAATATCATGAGAGGATTGGAAACAATGGGTGGGATGGATAGAATTTGATTACTTAAGAGAACCGCACGCAGGTATCTGCTGAGTTGAAAACGACCATGTTGTAGTCAGATGGGAAGTAGCTGTGCGGTATTAGGTTCCAGAAATGGAATATTTTAAAAAATAAACTCTGTTAATAGAAGTTTCGTTTAGTTTTAGGCACAAGTTCTTAGCTGTGGTTTTATAGCCAGACGAGTTCATACTGTGAATGTTTTACAGGACGTGGACAGGGATTGGAGCTCAGTCGAACACGTACCACGATAATAAAGATAGAGTAGAGAAAGACTAGCAACGTCCCTTCTGTGAGAAAGGGGGGTGTGTGGGGGGGGAGAGAAGAGTTCACCCCACTAGATTGCGAAGTCGGTTTTTTATTTATATACAACCAATCATCAAAGCAATAAAGAGTGCTAAGAGTGGCTTCTCCGCAGATGTGGCAACAGTACTCAATCTTACAACGTATCTGACTATCATACAGTGATCCTAATACAAAGGAAAGCATGCATTTTCGAACGCGCCTCTGTCGTATTAAAGAACCAAATAATTTATGGCTTAGAATTTTAAGTTTAAATACAAAAGGTAAGTTAAATGATTCAGTTGTTCTCCTAAATCAAAGGAAAAAAATAGAAAATTTTAACACGCCCTCTCGTAAAAACAATGAAGTAATTTATTTAATGAATTATTGTTTAAAGGAAAAGGTCAAGTATTCTGGTTTATTTATGCTCCTACACCATAAGAAAAATGCATCATCGAACGCGCCTCTGTCGTATAAAATCAACTACTCTCTCCAAACAAACGTGTTACCCCCTTTTTTTAAGTAAATTGTTCGACCATAGTCGAGGGCGACTCGAAGGCTCCTTTGTCGACGCGTAGAGGAGGGCGCTACTCTTTTCTCACGGTTACTCCAATTCTTCCAGATTGTCGTGGTTTGACTTGAAATAATAATCCGGCGAAAGTATAATATATAAATATATATCTAAATCAGTGATTCCCAACGTGGATACAACGCCACCTTAGGGGGGGGGTTCAATAATAATAGGAGGGCAATATGAAAAACATCTGTAGATCCATGCCTGTCTCCCCTCGACAATCGCCGATCCCAACGTTGTGTGTGCCGTAGTTTTCTTCTCACTTTCATCTCTTGCCCTCGTCCTGGTCGTGTCGTCTTTCGCTCTGGCCCAATCGCTGATTTACAAGTTGAGAAAAACAAATCAACACGGACCCACAAGAAAAAACACAAACTCAGATACATTGTGTATAAGTTAGTTGTAAACTGGGTGTGTGTGACACCGTCGTGGACTGTCGAGGCCACCATTGTCGTTCGCTTGTCATCTAATCTCATTGTTTGCTAAATCTCTGCCGAGCTGTGCGTGTCCATCTATTAACCTCCGCTTTCTGAGCCACCAAGAGCCGCAAACTCGCCAGTTAACGTAAAACTAACGTAACCTGCCGTAAACTAAAAAAAACTGTCGCAAACAACTCTGACTCGTAAATATATTCAGTTTCGACCAGAAATCATAAGCCCGGCCTTTTGTCTTAGTGATCGGTAAGTGGAAAATCACTCGCCCTCTCGGCCACTCATAGCTGACTACGCGGAAATTGATCACCACCTGTCTAAAGAGTTCAAAAGATTTCGGCGCCCCCATTGTCGTTTTACTCATCTTACTCCCAATAGCTTCTCCTTTTTGTGAATACTTTCCTAACATTGTTCGGAGTCTCGGCTCGGAGGGTGGGGGGCAGTCCATAGTATCACATATCAGCATTTCTTTTTGTTTTACACTATATGTTTTTTTGTTTTACTCTATATGAGTAAAAATGATAAATTGATAGGGTAAAATTTTAATTACACCCGAGCTGAGTACGACAGCTTATGCAATCTGGTGAAGGGTCCACCCACTAATTTGCATTTGGCACCAGCTATACACATAACTAATGATTTTTTAACACTTTTCTGTCAGTCTTTTGGTCTGTTGTGCTACTAATGTTTGACTAATGAATCCATGATGAGACGTCGGCTCGAAAATCATTTGAAGGCAAAACACAGTACTCATGTTAATTCAAAACTGGAATATTTAAAATTATTTAAAGAGAAGTTTGAAAAGAGATCAACAATAAATTCATTGTTTTCTGCAAGAGACATGAATAAATTTGTGATAAAAAAGTTGGGTATGGCACTAAAATGGTTGGAAACCATTGATCTAAATGAATAAATGCGAAAGTCTTTGCCCACCTATCTTAACTATATTAACATAAAAACGGCTGATGCTTATTTCATTCTATGATACAACAACGTGATGGCACAGTGGTTAAATCGTTAAAAACGCAGACTGAGCACCTGGCTGTGCCGGGTTCGAATTCACATAAACACTTTCACCAAGCCCCACACCTGACCTTGTGCTTAACATCCTGGAAAGGAGGTAAATAAAATACAACATAACAGTTTGAAATACTTTATATATATAGTCATCTGTAACCACCCATATAATAGATGGATACACTCGTGTCGTCGTTGTCGTCGTTAACCCAGGTTCTTTTCGTCAGCTGGGAAACTCACTCGGATGTCGATATTTATATAAAAAAGTTTTTTTTAAAAAGAGAGAAAATCTCATAAAACATCAGAGCGACAGAATATTTTTGTACGCGCGTGCGTGTGTGTGTGAGAGGGAAAAAGAGAAAGAGAGAGATAGACAGACAGATTGATAGACGGATAACTCGTCTCGTTACACCCAGTGACACTGTGCGTCCCAAAAGAGACCGCGCCAAGACACGTCTTTTCTGCTTGAGATTTCGTCAACCAAAGAGACAGAAATTATTTATTAATAGAATTTAATTTTGAAAGAAAATGTCATATTTAAATTCTATTTATTTATCAATAAATAATTGTTTTAAACTTTTTAAGTAATATTTATTAATGAAAAAATGACAAAACAAATACAAACTTACGTTTCATCTTTCTAAATAACTGACGATGAATTGTGAAATTAACGAAATTGTTGAAACTCTAAAAATAAAATTTTGAGGGGTAGTGAGTGATGGTTGGTGAGCTTATCCCGTTTGTTTATTACAGACCAAGGCTACCATACCTCTCCAAGGCAATCGTTAGTAGAAATTATCCAATTTTTAAAATTCTTTTTTTCGTTATGATCCTGATTCTGAAATTTAAAAAAAATTTCAGAATCAGGATCATAACGAAAAAAAGGATTTAAAAAATTGGATAATTGGATAATTTTTTTTGTTAATTTTAAAAATTATAAAAAACATTTCTTACACTGATGATAACACGCTCATGTATGGAAAGGAAATATAATTACATAGAATCTCATATTTTCCACAAACATCTTATCACAATAATCACATAAAATATTTTTTGCAATCATATTATTTTTTTTGTGAAAATATTTATTAAACAATGCTTTATTCAATGATAACATTGCAAATTCAAAAAAAAAATTTTCTCTTCGAGTTATAGTGATTTTATTAACATAGAATTATGGGGCCTTTTTCGTAATATATACGAAATTATTTAGTGCTTTATTTTCATAAAAAATATTTTTTTAAATTCATAGATTTTTTTTATTAATACATAAAAAATGTAACTTTAGTAAATGTGCATTTTGTTTTAAAAAATAATTACATTTTTGCTTAGATTTTAAACAGTTTCATTATATTGCGTTCTCTGAAATACTGAAAATTTCATTAAAATTAGTTGATTTTCTGAATTTTAGTGAATTTTAAGATGAAGGGAGGGTTAAAATGTTTTTAAATTTTGGGAATCGGCCATTGATTTTGCACGTACCTAAACTATGTGCATGCACTTCTGCATGAATGAATTCGTGAATGTTTTTTTGTGTCATTACCCCCCACCCCCCGAGGTAATTAAGGGACTTTCTAACGCGTGTTAAGTTAAAAAAAACTGCAAAAGAGAAAGAGAAAACTGTGTGTTGGCTTTTTATATTATACGCAAGATTCGGAGATAAATATTGCTGCGTCTATGATAGATTTAAAGAGGCTGCTGATTGTGAATTTAGTGCAATCGAGAGTCGATACTTAAAAAAAAACATTCGCTGCTGCTGCTGTTTTCCATACGTTAAGTGATGGTAAAAACAATAAATCTTAAATTTGTGTCCGTGTTTTTCTTTTGTTGGTTATTTGTTTTCTTTATCTCATTCAGCCTAAAAACATGTGATTTGTCAAAAGTTTATTGGCAAAAAAGAGGGTGTGAAACTACGCGACTGAAATTACGTGTTTGATAACAACTTGTATTCGACCCATCATATACAATTAACCTTTTAGAATTGGTGGTGCGTTTTAGCATGAAATAAATCAACAAGGGTTGATACGCCGTTGAACAGAAAAAAAACTGAACGCACACATGCAAATAGGGGTTGTTACGTACCACGGCGATACAGATAATACATCACTCAATAAGTCCCTGACGTGATATTTTATCAAATTAAAACCTTCGTTGAAATCATCGGCGCGACCCCTACGTCTCACACATGAGATATTTTCGTTAAACGCCTTTCTTCATTTGGTGTCTGTTCGCGGGTCTGAAACAAAAGACCGTCAGTAATCATGCAATTAATTCGAACAACACGTTCTTAAAGATCAAGGATTCCTCCAACCACACACCGGCAATTAAGTTACAAATGAAACCCCATCGACGGTGCCCCATATCGACGGCCATGATCACCCCGTGGCTGTCAGGTCACAGAGGTATAGAAAGTGAGATCTTTATAGCGTCATTTCGTTTAATACGTGTTGTCTCATTGACGCTTCCAGAAAGAAAAAAAACGAAGAAATTGGATTGGCCTACAACTCCCTCTATCGTTCATGTGACGTCATTTCTGTCTACATTTCCGTTCACATACTATCGACTTTCTTTTCTCACGATCCAAAAGGGTTAATTCTTTGATCCCCGTTAACCTTACCGTCTTAGCACATCCGACCTATATTGGCTATATCTACTAGCTAATATATCTACCAGCGAACGTACACACCTTAATATTTAACAAGTCTAATGCTATTAAATAACCACTTACAATTGTATACAACCGTCACTCAATACGTCCCGGGTCTATCTAATAAAACAACAACTTTTACACAAAATCCGACTTTATTCATCAACATAGTCTTCTTCTATGGCGATACATTGATTCAAACGTTTCTCTAACAATCCGATACATTTTTTGTAGAACGCTTTGTCTTTGGTCTCAAAATACGCCTGAGTTTTCGATATCACTTTTTTATTGGAGCCAAATCTCTTTCCCTGGAGCATTCTTTTAAGATCTGAAAAAAGCTAGTAGTTGCTGAGGGGAAATCTAGAGAATAAGGTGGGTGCGGAAGCAATTCGAAGTGCAATTCATGTAGTTTTGCAATCGATGCGATTAACTTGTGACTTGACGCATTGTCTTCGTAAAAGATAACTTTCTTCTTCTTCATTTGTGTCCGTTATTGCTATTTGTTCTAACGAACCGAAAATGGTTTATAATATTCGCTATTGATGGTTCTTCCTTTCTTAAGGAAATCGATGAACAAAATACGTTGCACATCTCAAAATACGTAGCCAAAAGCCTCGCCTGTTTATGTTTGGCTTATTGGTGGCTTTGGACGGCTTTAACCGGCTGCTGTCCACTCAGTTGACTGCCGATTTGACTCTGGAATAAAGTTATAGATCTATGTTTCATCCATCGTCACATATTGACGCAAACAATATTTTTTGTTGCATTGAAACAGTTGCAAACAACGCTCTGTGTTTTTTGTTCGAATGTGAGCAAACACCGCAACACTCACACTGAACACAGCTTTCTCATTGACAAATGTTCATACAAAATGGTGAATACACCTTCGCCTTCTGATATCTTCGACTCCTCTGTAACGAGTTTGTGGACTTTTAAAAATGTTTTACGGGACAATTGTCGAATTTGGACGGCATTTTTTGTAAACGCGTTTAAAGTCAGCACAGCACCTATTAGACGTTGTTTCTGACGGAACTGAGTCCGAATGACATTTATCAAACGATTGTTTTGCTTGAAAAGTATTTTCCCATCAGAAAGCAATGTTTTATCAATTCAGATATTACCATTGTTCTTAAAAGTGTAATTTATAAAGTAATAATCATATTGAGCTCAAATCTTAGCAAATGCTATTTGAAGGTTAGTACTTAATACAAATCACGTGGATTATTTATTAGTTGCGCCATATACATATCAGCCCTGGGACCCCTTGACTTACATGTTTAAAGATACGATCATGATTGACTTACACCCCCATCTGTTTCAAATGGAACAACTTAGACAGAAATTAAGATTTGCCCATTATTAAGATGCACCCTTCTGCAGTTTTTAGCGACGGAAATGATTTTTCAAATTTAAGCGTGACAGACCAAAAAGAATTCTATTTCAAATTTAAGCATGACAAACAAAAGTTAATTGTATTGCAAACCTAAGCTTGACAGACCAAAGAAAATATTATGTCAAAAGGAAATGTTATTTCAAGCTAGGGCAGTAGCATTTGATATATCCAAAGCCTAAAGGTATGGCATAAAGGGCTTCTCCTGAAAATACGCTCATACGGTATTACTGGGCAATTACTTAATATAATTAGATCCTTCCTAGACAAAAGAAAAATCCAGGTTGTCCTCGATGGCCGTTCATCTAAGCAACATGACATAAATGCTGGTGTACCCCAGGGATCTATTCTTGGACCTTGATCTATATAAACGATCTCCACGAGGCATTGGCTGAATCTTTAGAAAATGACATCCAGGCTGTAATGGATTGGGGTCATAAATGGTTGGTAACTTTTAATGCCGCCAAGACAAAGCTCCTCTCCTTCAATAACTACAAAGAACCTCTCCAACCACCGATTGTCATGGCAAATAACACCCTACCTGAGAGTTCATCATTCAAACTCCTCGGCCTAACCTTCACAGGTAACATGAATTGGAACAAATACATTGAAGACATTACCAAGGCTGCCGCAAAGAAGGTTGGCTCTCTCTATCGTGCTAGTAAACTCCTCACGCCTGACATTATCCTGTATCTCTACAAAGCCACCATCCGCCCATGCATGGAGTAGTATTGTCACATCTGGGCTGGTGCATCATCTACTAGTCTCTCCCTCCTTGACAAGGTCCAAAAAAGAATCGCCAACCTAATAGGTCCCTCACTGTCAACCAAGCTCCAGTCCCTGTCCCATCGCCGCAATGTAGCATCCTTGTGCTTGTTTTACAAATACTTCAATGGATTATGCTCCGATGAATTGGCTACTCTGGTGCCCCCTCGACCTACATTTACTAGACTAACTCGACAATCAACTAAATCTCATTCATTCACTGTGGAGGTTCCCAGATGTCGAAGAGCCTTCTACTCCAATAGCTTCTTTCCTCGTGCTGCTGACCTCTGGAACTCCCTCAATGCCCCGTGTTTCCCCGACAGTACAGACATGCAGAAATTTAAAACTAATGTAAACAGACATCTCGCTGCGCAGATCCCAATTTAGGTTGACCCCCCCAACTTTCTCCCCTTTTCTTTTTTCTCAGTAGCCCCTTACGTCTACAGTGGCGGCCTGCCTTGTTTGGGGTGAACTATTTAAAATAAAACAACAAAAAAAACTTAAGCATGACAGAGAAAAGAAAATACTATTTCAAAAAGAAATGTTATTTCCAACTTATGCTTTGGGGCTCTATTCTTTATAACTCCAGTCATTCCAATCCGAATCCTAGACACAATACACACACCGATTTTCTTAAAGAATAATTGTGTAGTTTTTAAAATGCTAAGATTCATTGAAAAGCAACGTAAACCTGACCGCCCGATAGTCTTTCCTCGAATTGAGCGCATCTAAGATTATTATCCCCCCTCCCCCGCCGTATCAGCTGTCAGTCATTCTTTTTTAGGAATAACAGACTTCAGGAATTAAAGCTCAACTTTCCCATTTAGAATAAAGCGAAAGTGCACTTTCGAAGTAGTCGCCCCCTGGGGCTGAGACGTCAAATTTTAGTTCCTCTTCAGCTTTAAACGTGATTGGCAAGCTCCCCCTGCTGTAAGCCTAGAAGCGGGCAGGATATAAACCGGATTACACTAGTCTATTAGAAATGATAGTATTATCTTTAGCGGAAATGACTTCCGGCTTTTAAACCGGAAGTCATTTAAACGGATTGAAATATTTCCGAAACGGCTATTTGTCTGTTAACTGATCCTAAATTTGTGTCTGTGTAGAAACTCTTCACCGGAAATACGCCTCCAATTAAACCGATTCGCCCGTTCATTTGGTGCTGCGAACGAATTTTCTTTTTCCATATGAATATAAAAGGATAAAGATATCTCTATTTACTTGTTTCTCAATGAGGACATATCTACAAGAAAGGTCGGTTTTTAATATGGGCAAAGTCCAGCTCTCTAATAAGTGTGACTTTGGATTGAATTGGGGCGAAAATACAAATTACTTCGATCTTCAAGGACTCCCCCCACATCTTATCGAGGCAGAACAGATGATACACTCTGATCGTAGCCTGAAGCCCAGGTCCATAGATCCACATGTAAGTCTGCCTAGGGGATGATACACATTTGGGATCAAATGGAGTTGAGGCACCCCAGAATTAGCAACAAACGAAAGGACACATTTTGTTATGACACCAATTTTTTTTTTACTTTTGACTTCCGAATTATGATAAAGTAGGGATTATTATGGCGAAAAATCCAATATTTAAAACAATCCAAAATGTCTATGAATATCAAAAAATCCAATATTTAAAACAATCCAAAATGTCTATGAATATCAAAAAAAAATAAATTTCAAAACATCTCTGCACAAAATCCTAGTATTTATATGTTCTTGTTAATATTTGTTTGTTTCGTTTGTTTATAAATTTTGCTTGCATATAAAGTTTTAGAAATAAAACTACATATTTAATTGTTGGTTTTATAGATCTCAAAAGTTTACTAAACAAAATGTTTTGCAAATAAAACTGATTTTTTTTAAGTTACGCAGAAAGGTTCATGATTCATTCCCGGACGAAATCATCAGACAATTAATCTGATGATTTATCTCGGGAATTAAACATAAACGTTTATGTGCAGTTTACTTGTCATAAATATATTTTCATACTATACTCATAATTTACTCTTTGATTCGAATATTTTTTCTGTTATATAACGACCCACCCTTTAAAGGAGAAGTTAATCCCTGTGAGGATGGTATTGTGATCACAGAACAGATACTACATAAACCATCAAACACACATAACGAGCAGGAAATGTTTCGGAGGACGCTGTCATGACGAACGAACATATATTACGCTACCCCCTTCCAAAATGAAGAGATGCCTGGGAGGGAGGTCTCATGAAAACAGAACAGATACTACACTACACCCCAAAAAGAAAGAGGTAATCCCTGAAGGATGGTATAATGAGGACAGAACAGATAATACACTACCCATTTTTGGAATGACTATTAAAGGATAGAATATGAGTCTAAAGTATATTAATATAAAGAATAATATGTTAATAGAAGGAATAGTATATTAATAAAAGGAATAGTATATTAATAGAAGGAATAGTATATTAATACAAGAAATAGTATATTAATAGAAGGAATAGTATATTAATAAAAGGAATAGTATATTAATCAAAGAAATAGTATATTAATAGAAGGAATAGTATATTAATAAAAGGAATAGTATATTAATCAAAGAAATAGTATATTAATAGAAGGAATAGTATATTAATAGAAGGAATAGTATATTAATAAAAGGAATAGTATATTAATAGAAATAATAGTATATTAATAAAAGAAATAGTATATTAATCAAAGAAATAGTATATTAATAGAAGGAATAGTATATTAATAAAAGGAATAGTATATTAATCAAAGAAATAGTATATTAATAGAAGGAATAGTATATTAATAAAAGGAATAGTATATTAATAGAAATAATAGTATATTAATAAAAGGAATAGTATATTAATAGAAATAATAGTATATTAATAAAAGGAATAGTATATTAATAGAAGGAATATTATGTTTTCGACTTGAGACTAACACGTTCCACGTAAAGTAGAATCTCGGTTTCCGAACATAATTCGTTCTGAAAAACTGTTCTAAAACCGAATTCATCGAAAACCAAATCATAAAATCCCATGAAAAATAATGTAAAATAGATTCATTCATAAATTCTTATATATAGAATATTATAAAGCATTTAACGAGTTAATATACAAAATTATTAAGAATCATTGTTTTCTCTACTAACGATAATGTATAATATCTATATATTAATACGATAGCGTGTGTGTTCGTGTGTCACGCTTCCGGCAAAAGCTCTGCGCATGCGTGCCGCACCTAAATTTTGAACAACATTCAACTAGCCTGCGTTTAATAACGTGTACATGTGTTTCCCTCTGGTGCAATGGTTAGCGAGGTGGTATTTTTTACTTCGGCCCGACTGGTTTATAGTTAGATCCTAACCAACCTCTAAGATTTTTATTCTACATTTCGAGGGGAAGGGGAAGAAATAATACATTTTTTTTATCACCTGGTTAAAAACTACTTTTTGTGTTGCTTAAAACTATTTTATGTTGGCGTTTTTAATGGCATTGTCTATTTAATTACGTTGACTGCTTAAAAAGTAGGGTATCGGCCAGTATTATTTTGTTGTTTTTTTTTTGAACGGATGGCATATCAACTTTTTTTTAGTAGATATGCGCAGTGTCCATCGTACACGAGTTACTATTTCAAAAAATTATTTAACTCTTATCCAGAAGGGAGATGGCTCATAATAAAGCAAGCGTAACTTACTTACAAATAGAGGGTGCTTTGTTACATTAGGACCCGTATTGAAAACATAATTTCGTGTAATTTACACGGGTTCCGCTAGTAAAACCTTATTACTTTAAAAAAATTCTCTGCGAACGTTTTATGAATTAAGACTATTTTTAGTGTATCAGGTTGGAAAGAAAGTAATGTCGTATTTTTTACTTCATCACTTTGCAGCCTCCTAAGTTGTACACAGTTCTAGATTATTCAGGGAATTCGTGTCTTAATATCTTGCTTTACCTTTCAGATATAGTAATTAGTTGGAAAATAGTAAGTTTAACGGTCTCAGCCGTCAAAAAATGGATATTAGTGAGGAGCATCTGAGACACTGCATGATCTATGAATTCAAAAAAAAGAAAACTCAGCTGCAGAAGCTACAAGGAATATTGGAACTGTCTATGGGATAAATGTTCTGAATTATCGAAAATGTCAACGGTGGTTTACAAAATTTTCTTCTAAAGACTTTAACCTGTCACATCGGCGACGTTCGGGAAGGACATAATCAATTGATAAAGACACCATTAAAGATGCTGTAGAAGCCAATCCAAAGTTAACCAGCAAAGAATTTGCTCAACAATTCAATACACCCCATACCACAATTATTTCATGCCTTCACGAGTCAGGAAAAATGTCAAAACTTGGACTCTGGGTTATCCACGATTTGACCGACGTTCAACGAAATCAACGATTGACTGTTTGCACATCTTTGCTTTCCAGGAATCACCGAGAACCATTTTTGCAAAGAATTGTGACTAGAGATGAAAAATAGCTTATTTACAAGAATAGCCAACGGAAAAGACAATGGTTAAATCGAAACCAAAGTCCACAGCCTGTTCCAAATCAAGGACTACACCCAAAGAAGGTTATGCTCTCTTTATGGTGGGACATGAGAGGACTGATTCATTATGAGTTACTAGAGCCTAATCAAACAATCACAGCAGTAAAATATTGTTCGCAGCTGGATGATTTAAGAATTGCTTTATCAAAAAAACGACCAGCAGTACTCAATAGGAAGGGTGTAGTGCTTCAGCATTAAAACGCGAAACCTCACACAGCAAAACTCACTCAGAAAAAGGTCATGAGTTTTAATTGGGAAGTTTTGCGTCATCCGCCTTATTTACCTTACATTGCTCCATCCGACTACCATCTTTTCCGCTCGTTGCAGCATCACTCAAACAATAAAATTTATGAAAATGACGATCAATTCAAAAATGACCTAAATTTGTTTTTCTCTCAAAAATCAGAGAAATGTTTTGAAGAAGGCATTAAGAAGCTAGTTGATCGTTGAACAGAAGTCATAGAAAATGAGGAGAATTATTCTAAAGATTAAAAATACCCTCATTTTAATGTTTCAGACGAAATAAATGTGTTGGACAAAAACGACATTACTTTCTTTTCAACCTGATATATTTTGACCATTTTGATACACACTGTTCTTTAAATTTGAGCAGTTATTTAAAAATATAGTTCCTAAGAAAAAAAGATTCAATTAATAAAAACACAGATTGATTTTAAAAACATCGATCTGGATTTCAAAATCCAGGAGTGGCAACTCTGCAACGAACTGTTAAATGTTTATCAGTCGGTATGCTTCAATTGCGGGCTTCTGGAATCGAAACTTTGTTAGAAAACCGAGGCATTTCCGACAATAATTCTTTGTTTGAAATCCCAGTTGTTCCAGATTAGAGACTTCAATTAATCGAGGTTTGACTATATATATATATATATATATATATATATATACATATATATATATATATATATATATATATACATACATACATATATATACATACATACATATATATATATATATATATATATATATATATATATATATATATATATATATATATATATATATATATATATATATATATATATATATATATATATATGATAAAAACTCGAAATAAAATTCTAACGTAATGGAATATGAAAAAAGGAAAACCAAAAATATTATTTATGTATTCATCAACGTTTAGTCTTTAGTTCAAAATATCCTCGAGATGATTGATTTGAAGAATTGACACACAAGTTTGGTCCGTTTAAGGCGTAAAAAACTGTTTTTGTTCTTTTTTCGAACGAAACACAGCCGTTCGAATTTAATATGTGTACTGCGTCTATGAAATGGAATGAGTGTTTTTTTTTCGAACGAAAACATAGTTATCAGAATTCAAAAATTGTGGTGCGATATATGACGTGAAAGGAATTGGTTGTTTATTTTTCGAACAAAACAGCTGTTAGAATTTGAAATGAAAATGGATGTTTTTTTGTTTTTTTTTAAGAATTATTTTGTTTTTGTTGTTTATTCATTGTATTATCGGTATTTTGTGCAAATTATTGTTGGGAGTGTAGTGTTTAATAGCTAGCCTGGATCTAACTTAAATTTCTGTTCAAATAGAATAAGTTTGCTGATTAAAGGACATGAATTGTAAGAAACTGTTACGTTATTTAATTGTGTTAGAGTTTATAATGAGTGCTGCTACAAAAAGTCTTCGCCGATATATATTTAAAATGAATTCAACGAGTTTAGCCTGGCTAAAGTTAAAAGAATGATCGTGTTCTAATGCATGGGTGAAAAGTGCGTTCGGAGAATTGCTATTTTTTATATCCGTTTTATGTTCACCAAGCCTTTTCTTTAGTCCCCGTTGAGTTACCCTTACGTATATCTGATGACAATTATTCAATGAGATCGTATATATATATATATGTATATATATATATATATATATATATATATATATATATATATATCCATACGTATACAACATTTACTATATATTTTAGTTTGAATTTTGCGTGAAAACGAAATACACATGAAGAAATGAATTTTAGATGCATTTTTACTTTTTAGCCTGACTGTGGAATTGAAATAGGCAGAAGCAATATATATATATATATATATATATATATATATATATATATATATATATATATATATATATATATATATATATATATATATATATATAGAGGCAAACAAGCCTTCAAAAACCATGTATTAGATGCGAGTAATTAAATCAAAAGAAAAAGAAAAATATTTCGAAACATTTAATAAAATATTTCAAAATACCTTCCGTTTTTTTTTTTTTTCTTCATCTTGATTTTTTTTTTAGCTAATATTTCGCTTGACAAAAACAAGCTTCATCAGAGCCAAGACAAATAAAGGTATAACCTTTTTTTTTTCCATAATTTACTTCCTGGTGTTGGTGAAGTGTCACGTCCGGTGTTGTGGACTATTGTTGAAAATGTCTGTTTTAAATAGAATAGAACTTGAATGCGCATGGTCGCTGCGAGTTATAAATTAGTTTTGAAGGCTTGTTTGCCTCTATATTTATATTAACTTACAAAAGATGCTTTATAAAATGAACTTTCCTAATTTATATATATATATATATATATATATATATATATATATATATATATATATATATATATTTATATTGTCATGTGGAACGTGTAGTCTAATAACACTTTTAATAATAAAACGTATATTTTATCAATATCACCCGAAGACAAGCAGAGTCTATTTCGTCATATTTTCCCCGTTTCCTTTCGACCCAAACATTCTTAAATAATGCTATTTCCTGTCAACCTACGTTTTCTGCACCTTAACTCTTACCCAAGAGGACGAATGGCCTGACCTTACGTAAAAGTGTTTGTCACCTTTGCAAGAAAATAAAAAACACCAAACCCCTACGTAAACATCGCCTACGTGGACACGTGACAAATGCTCATATATACGAAAAGAGCGTGCAATTTAATGGCCGTGAACGAGAGTCTGTAAGAGACCGTCGCAGTAACTGATGAAAAAAAAACGAATAAAAGGATGAAGAGAAAGAAAAAGAAAAAGAAGAAATGGCCTAGATGCAGAAAAAGTTAGCCATGCTGATGACGACTGTGAGCCAGAAACACGTGTCTATAGATTTCTTTGATGTACGTATAAAATTAATAAAACAATATATAGATTAATGAAAAATACGTCCTATAAAGTTAAGGGCGACTAATAATGCAATTTTCTACATCTTAATCACTCAGGGAGTGAGACAATCGAAATAGTAGTAGTAAGCAAACACAACGAATGCTACAATCACCAGTAAAATAATTACATGAAAATACATTAAATATTTAGGTGATAAAAATCGTACATATTTACAGGGAAGGCGTTGTAGTCAAATGGTAAAATGCTAGACTATGGACATCAATATCGAAGGTTCGATCCTTGTCTAAGTTAGCCATGCTGATGACGGCTGTGAGCCAGAAACACGTGTCCATGGATTACTTTTATGCACGTATATAATTAATAATAATAATAATAATGATAATATATATATATATATATATAAATGAAACAATAAAGATAATATTTTGATCTTATATCCTATCGTGATAAGAAGATGCTCGATATAATGGATATAGCATTAATATAAGAATAAAAAGATGATAAAAATAGATAAATTACAATATCTATTAATTGATCAGATATTCAAGCAAAGAATAATATTATTACATATATCTATTATTTGATAATGTTTTGCTTTTTAAGATAAAGACGTTTTCTTCTTTATATGACTTTTCATTACTTCAAATACAGTGTCATGCAAAACTCATTCCTGTCAGATGCTTATTTAATTGAAATGGCAAAATTACAGTTAGTCCAAATTAAAAATATTTGAACGTTTTCAATTATTTTTAATTATATGTGTAATTATTTATAATTTTATATTTAAAATAATAAATAATTACCTATAAGTATTTGGTTATTAAATTATTTAATTTTATTGTTGAATTATTTATTATTTTAAATAACTTTTAAGTATTTGGTTATTAAATTATTTAATTTTATTGTTGAATTATTTATTATTTTAAATGACTTCTAAGTATTTGGTTATTAAATTATTTTATTTTATTGTTGAATTATTTATTATTTTAAATGACTTCTAAGTATTTGGCTATTTGATTATTTAATTTTATTGTTGAATTATTTATTATTTTAAATAACTTCTAAGTATTCGGTTATTTAATCCATGCACCAATAAGAACGCGTGAACCGACAGACTGGAGCAAGTTAAACATGAAAAATAAAACAATACTATGTATTAATTTGATTATTTAGACTACTGTTCTCATCTTGGATGTTATTCTCCCAACATTTCAGCCGATGTAACCTCCGACTTTATTCAGATGCATCTTGTTGAACAGTAGTCTAAATAATCTTAATTATCAATCCTCATCTAAAATATTTCGAAACATGAAACGATATAAGTTAACCTATAACCATTTCGTGCTGACTTACTGTCGTTTCACAACAACAAATAGACAATTGTCATAAATTTTGATTTGATCAATTATATTTGTTTTTTTTGTAAGAGTCAGAGACATCGATGAATACGTTTTGCCTTCATTATCAGTCGTTAGGGGCCTTTTTGGAAGTCAGCTAACTTGAAAGCACGTGGTTCAAGAACAAGATAGATCAAGTACGTAGAATTTCTGTAAAATATCATGCATGAAAGGGTTAGAACAGAATACATACATACATACATACATACATACAAGGTGCAGAGCACACAGTCTGACGCTGATTCTGCTGTCGTCAAGATGTTACGTAGGAATATACAAGCGTAGGCCGTTCCCAGTTGCAAGCGTCAACGGTTGGGCGTGTGTGTGTGTGTAGGGAAGGGGAATGCGTGGGTGGATGCAAATGGCCGAATTATTAGATGTGTGTTTGAATCTTTATGAGAGGCCTTTCTTGATCAGTCGCTCTATCGGATTCCAATCAAATAAAGATCAAGAACAGATTGTTTCATTTGTCATTTGTTCTCAGGTTATAACAGACACGGCTATATTGGTGGATGTCATTGACCTTATACAGACTGTCCCTCCCCAATGCCATCGATGTAATCGTTCATAAAATTCACAAATCTTTCTGCAATCGGAACTTTCTAAGAATAGGTATCCATAGATTCGTAGTCGTGACATAGTTGTTACGCATGCAATTCCGATGAGAAACGGATAAAGACGAATCGAGTTCTGACTTTTACCGAAATATACAAACCAAAAAGCCGTTGTATTTTTCTAGCAAAAAGACTATTTTTCAATCAATTAGAAAGATCAAGTTCCGACATTTACGTAATTATTTGAATACCTTTATTACTTTTGTGACTTTTCATTTGGAATTTGTGGGATACATTTCCATTCATCTTCACTAAAAGGGTTAAATTAGGGTTGGGTTAGGGTTAGATTAGGGTTAGAGAAAAACATTTTAGGTTGGTATTTTGTAGAAGTACCAAACAACATTACTGAATACACTTAAATACAAGATAAAATGAACAATTTGTATCGTTAAATAACTTCATTCGCACATTATTATTATTATTATTATTATTATTATTATTATTATTATTATTATTAATAATAATAATAATAATAATAATAATAATAATAATAATAATAATAATAATAATAATAATAATACATTCAGGTTGTTCAGTATCCGTTAATGCTCGCCAGTCTCAGAAGTCGACGGTGAAACTCGAAATTGATGAAGTACTAAAATCTTCTTGGATACCTATTCCTAAAAATTACCTGGCAATCCAATCATATTTGATACAAATAAACTTCAGTCTATGTCTGACTTGTCCACCAAGTCTCAACCATGAATGTTCAACAGTCTTTGTTTTATCGCCGTTCAATGATAAGCACACTTGGATACGGCGTGAAATATCTGTCAACAACTCTGACACGTTCTTCTCTTGACACTTCCCTGGTTTTGGTTGTGATGGCCATTTTCTTCCGTTCAGGAATTGTCGTGGAATTGGTTTGCTAGACATTATCTTTGAGGTAACCCCACAGATGAGAAATATGGAGGTTAAGGTCCGGAGAATGTGCAGCTACTACTACTACTACTACCATTACGAAGCTTGATTTAAATGATTGGTACTGATTGACTACGATTGGTACTGATTGCCCGATATAGGGAACCAATAGAAATCGAGTATTTGATTCCATCTCTACCAAGCATTTAAGTCAAGCATATAATATCGAATGATTTACAAATCGCTTCTCTGAGTTGCTGCTTCTGTTGGTGTTGTAGCTACTACTACTACTACTACTACTACTACTACTACTACTACTACTACTACTACGGCTACTGCTGCTGCTGCTAGTTATACTTCTGCTCCTACAAATGTAACGCCCATTCTGGATCATTCTTGTTACTGGTGAGGTGATCAACAAACGAGCCATTTGCAATTTGGAGAGTTGCTCCACCCTGCCGCAAACACCTTAACTTAAATTGAAACCACTGTTCACCACTTACAACACATCTTCCTGTTGACAAAACACATTAACGACCACTAGGTGGCGCTCAGTACTGATCATGACTGACCGTTCATTCAAACCAGTAAGACCAAATGATCCAATACTTTTCTATTGCAACCCATGCACTTCACTTGATTGAGTGCAGTGCCCTTTTGCAGACGATCTTTTAGAATTTAAATTGCTGCGAGGGCACTTTGGTGATTGTCTCATCAGTAAGGCGGGTGATCCTGAGTGGCTTCATTAATTTGGAGCATATCATTAAATGGCAATGAACCAAAGACTGTTCGGCATTCATGAGTGAAAGTTGGTGGATAAGTCAGGCATACATTGAAGGTTATTTCTACCAAATATGGTGTAATACCAGAAAGGATCGTGAATTTTATTAACGATTTCACGACTGGCACTTGGAAGAAAGGTCACACAATAAGCTATGTTGTTTTTACATAAAATTCGCACATACCCATTAACTTACGTCTAATTAAAATATGAACGGATTTATTCTTAAGATGCGTCCTTTCAATCTGCGAGTTTGGTGATAAAACTGTGATTCTAAACCTAACCGTGAAATACCAATTTATAGCGTGACAGACCAAAGAAAATCTTATTTCTAAATAGCTTCAAAACTCCTGAGTCAATCCTACACAACTTTTAGGCATATATTAAGGGTCATTGTCACAATAAGCACATCAATTGACATGAAGTTCATCGTCTATTTTTTTTATATATATTAAGAAACTAGAAAAATGTTTGGATCTTACTACCACTCCAGAAAGTACCTGACTCTGTATAAGAGTTAGAAAAGTCCTAAGTACTGCTGTCACATCCGGGGAGGTGCCGCTCAGAGCACCCTTTTCTATCTCTTGACAGATTACAAAATTGAATTCGGAACCTTGTGTAAGAGAATTACTTATTTCCCAACACCATTTATCACAGAAGAAGCGTATTTAGTCTCTTTCTACTCCCTTTCATTATTTCCATAGAAAGTGCTCGACTGGGCTCTATTCTTTGGCTCCTTCTTATAAGAAATTTAGAGCAAGAACTCGTACTGCTACCACAACGGACAAATACTTTCCTTTCTCCCTTCTGTTCCTAGCTCCAGGTGGAAATTACATGGACAGAGCTTGTTTGTAAGTCCTTCTCTGTCTGTGGAACACCATTACCGCGGGGCTGCTTCCCTGTAGATTACAACATGATGTCATAAACCATCCCATAAGTAATCAAACCTAGTTCATTCCATCGATCAAATTTAGTACTCCTATAGTGTTCTTCATCTTTCGACTGACAAACATTCCATCCCATTAACCCTTACTCTCGAGTGGCTTTTGGCCTTGATAACTGGTAGTTTGGTAGTTTTGTTTTACGGCATATCAACCCTTTTTGGGTTATTTAATGCCGAATCTGGTCTTGTTTTCTTCTCTTTTTTGTTTCTTTCCCCTTTTAATATCTGTTTCTATTTGACCCATAGTTGGGACCCTAACAGGTACTACCACTCCGGGTCAGGGTGGACCTGGGAGCAATGGTAATTAAGAGGAGGCTCCACATTCCCCAAAGTCCGTAAGCCGGATCTCACCATCGGATGTAGTTTAAGGTCATATCCAGGACCGGGAGTAGGGTAGGAAAAATAAAAATAAAAAAGGGGAGGGAGAAAGGGAGAGGGGCTGTTGTTTTTGTTTTTGGGTTTGTAGAACATAATTAAGTTTTACAAACAAAAAAAACAAAAAAACAAAAAACGTCAATATAGGTGAATTTCGTCTCAGGGAGCCACAGGGCAGCCTGATCTGGTATCACCAGCTTGATAACTGGTAATCCAATAGTAAAACAACAACAACAACAATAACCTAAAACGTGAGGAATTGAACAACAGAAAACCTCCTATTTAGATGCGAGGACACATCGAAATGAATTTGCTTTCCGTGGCCGTCGGGCTGCGATCAAAGTGTCACCGATTTTTTTTATTTTTACCCCACTCCCCGTTTTATTTCAATGAAATCTTCGCATATTAATCATTTTTCATGACAAAAATAAAATTTCCAACAAATTCGGGGGTTTAAGGACGGCCCCTAGTGTAAATGTGGTATTGTGGTGACTAAGATGATTCTAGTTAAGAGTAGGATAGACATTTTTATCAATTTAGACCAAGGATGACCAACGACACCCAATACCCACTCGTGTGATGGCCTTGTGCCTAATTTTTAAAAAATGTAAATTGTTTATATTTTCTGCGAATAAATAATGCAAAGTGTAATATCTGTTCTGCCCTAAATCAGAAGAAAAATCCAACCTTCATGACCGATGCAATTTTTATGTTTTTCTCATTCAAAGTACCCTTTTGGGGGTGCTGGATATACCCCACATAAAAACAACCTTGTGTCTAACTTGTTGGGAGGCAAGTAAATGGGGTCACATTGTAATGAATGTATGGCGAGACTGAAAAATCGTTTTATGTGTCGTTATGTAATATTTTACAAAGAAAATGTGGCGTTTGTTTTCGAGCAGATTAATTTGGTTTTCAAGAGTTCATCGATAGAGTCTGTGTGTGTGAGTGTGTGTGTGTGTGTGTGTGTGAGATAGAGAGAGAGAAAGACAGAGAGAGAGAGAGAGAGAGAGAGAAAGAGAGAAAGAGAGAAAGAGAGAGAGAGAGAGAGTAAGGAAGACAGCGTCAAAAAGAGATGACAATATCTAGTGTAAAGAAGATAGCGAGAAAGAAATAAAGACAAATAAGAAGAGAAAGAGAGTAAGTGTATGTGGGCGAGAGAAAAAGAGAGGGGGGAGTAAATAAGACAATGCCAAAAAGAGAAGACAATACCAAGTGAAAGGGAGAGAAGGAGAAATACATACCAAGAAAGAGAGACAGAGGTAATGTGTGTGAAAAAGAGAAAGAGAGTTACGAAAAGAAAGTAATGAAAATAGAGGGAAATACCTAGTGAAAAAAAAGAGATAGAGAGAGAGAAAATGATAAAGAATAAAAGAAAGACTAAAAAAGAGGACGCAAGAGAGAGAGAGAGAGAGAGAGAGAGAGGGAGAGAGAGAGAAAGAATGAGGAGTGGAAGATAAATATGATTCTTAACTGTTGTTCATGTCGCGAATGCTTCCGAAATGTATCTTTGTGGATTTTGTTTCCTCTGAACGTATTGACTTTTAAGTGTTCGTCGATTGAGTATGATGAAGGTAGAGGGAAACGCTAAATGCGGGACAAATTGAAATATTACCGAGCAACAGATGAGAGATGGTGGGGGATGATGTAGATTAGAGTGATATATATATATATATATATATATATATATATATATATATATATATATATACATATATATATATATATATGACGTCACTTGCCTATATTGCATCATTCCTTCCTTTAATAGAAGTAGAATGCCTCGAGGTCAAAGCCGCCGTTAAAGTGTTAAAATTATCATAGTTTATTCGCTGTTTACAATTGGCCCAGTGATTAGCGACGTCGGACTGGAGTTGAAAAACACTTGAAGTCCGGGGTTTCGAATCGCACGACCGGTAGTGAATAGTCATATCTCTATGCTGATGAGTCCCGATTGAAAAAGGACGAAACGTATACGTACATAGATAATAAACAATAACAAATATTATATATATATATATATATATATATATATATATATATTGTGTGTATTTAGGCAGCATTTTTTCATTAAGGCATGTGTGATTGAAGACGACAGAAATCTTCTGTTTAGTGATTCCTTTTTTTATTTTTCCCATTCGTCGAATGATCTTTTTGACGTGTAGATGGAATGAATTGATGAAGGATCCATGTGTTGGACTAACGTTTTCGATTCTCTCCGGAATCATCTCCAGGTCTTTAATGGCTGAAATGAATACAAAGCGAGTGAAAGAATGGAATTTCTTTAAAAATACGCCGGCAAACTGTTAGCGTAAAATACGGACGTCTACATTTTAAAATGTGACAATTGAAACAGTTCTTCGTTTATTTATTAATTTTATTTATTATTATTCTTATTATTTTTAATTTAAAATAGTGGCTGATTTAATTTTGTCTCGTCTAATAATTATGGAGAAGGAAAATGGGGGAGATAGGCAGTAAGTAATTTTAATAAGATGTACCTATTTTTTTAATTGAATTAGGCGACACCGGTTGATATCACTAAACTAGGCTAAGCATTTTAAAATAGTTTTACTTGTCTCGTATGTAATGTTATTGATCCTTCATCAATTCATTCCATCTACACGTCAAAAAGATCATTCGACGAATGGAAAAAATAAAAAAAAGGAATCACTAAACAGAAGATTTCTGTCGTCTTCAATCACACATGCCTTAATATATATATATATATATATATATATATATATATATATATATATATATATATATATATATATATATATATATATATATATATATATATATATGCATGAAGGAAGAGAGATACAGATGTACGGATGACAAATCTATTTCATCTTCGATTGTTCAATGCAAGATGTACTGGATCAAAACATGTTTATTTTTCTTTCCTTACGCCAAGCTTTTCAAAAATTAAAAGCTTATCATCAGAGGAATTACATAGATGGGTAAGTTGGCAGTAGAAAAACAAAAGTTAAAAATTTGAAAATTTTAAAGAACAATATGAAGTAATGAAAAGTAAGAATGTGCGTGTAAAAAGGTTATGAAAATATGGAGTTTGTCCAGTTGGTGAATTTCCGTTGATAAGATGTCCGATGAAGAAAGATTTAAAAACGGATTTCGTGGAGACAGCGTTAAAAAAGTTAAAAATGAAGTAAATCCAATAGAAAGATGTTTAGTTCAACCGTAGATGGGAAGCACTTATTAGGATGTAATTTATAGAATTAGAGCCATTTTAAAATACTTCCGTGGACCGAGAATAAAAATAGTGTTTTAGGAGTTGAGTTTAAAATGTTGTGTATATTATAAGCAGGCGGTAGGAAATTTCAGTAGAAACTTCGATCTAATCTAAGAAAAGAGAGTGAGCTTTCTAGTCGGAGATGAAGCCAGTAAAAAGTGGGGGAATGAGTGAGATAAAAGAGGAGTGGATGAGGAGTTTTAGTTTAGTGGATGAAACTATGGTTGATGGTAGGTGTAGGGTAAGGGAAGGGTTTGTTTAGTTACAGCTCATCGCTAGTAAGCAGCAATATAATGCCAGGCCTGGGCTGGCTTTAGTTAAGAGATGGGGTGGTATTTCAATAAGCTAAAAATAGTAGCGTTTCAAGTCAGTAAGTAAACGTTAGTTACTTATATTTCCTATACCGCTCCCCGTCGACCCAGGACTGTACTCTGCTAAACTCTGTCTCTGAAAGCATAGATAGAGCACTCTTAATTGACTCGAATGCCCAGATACATGTATTTGGGGATTTTAATGCCCACCACCGCGACTGGTTGGGATTCTCCAGCCTTACTGACGCAGCCGGCAACTCTACGTATAATTTCTCCTTAGCTCACTCCCTCTCTCAGACTGTTGATTTTCCGACCCGCATCCTCGATCGTGTGGATCAACAAGCCTCACTTCTAGACCTCTTCTTGACCTCAATACCCGAGGCTTGCGTAACGAAAGCTCATAGCCCACTCGGGAATGCTGATCACATTGTGCTAACGATACATATCACACTAAAAAGTCGTCTAAAAGCTGATGAACCGTTGCTCAAAACAACAAGATACTACGAGCAAGCTGATTTTGAGTCAATCAGAGACCACATCAGTGACGCCCCATGGGGGGAAACCTTCTTACTCCCTGCCAACCAGTGTGCAAACGAATTAACTGAATGGGTCAAAGCAGGCATTGAAGCCTATGTCCCCATGCGAAAATTCTTTAGCAAGCCCCACTCTCCTCAATGGTTCACCTCGGAATGTGCAGCTGCCATTTCTGAGAGGCAACAAGCATTCCGTAAATTCGGCCGCCATAAGTCAGCTACTAATAGGCATACATTTATAGAGTCAAGAAACAATTGCAAGGCCGTGATAGGCGAAGCGAAGAGAAGGTATAATGAGTTAACAAAAAAACGCACCCAGTCACAGAAACTAGGTACTCGCAATTTCTGGAAAATCTACAATAGTGTAGTGAATAATGGTCAATCTACGATTCCCCCACTTTCAAACCACAATGATGTCGTTTGCACGGCCACTGATAAGGCTGAACTACTCGCACAGCGTTTCGCTTCTAACTCTACTTTAGACTCGGGTAACCACCCTCTCCTTGAATTACCATTGCGGACTGAAGCCACACTTGATAACCTGGTCATCACCCCATCCCAGGTCAGAGACATTATAAAAAGCCTTGACACCTCTAAAGCTTGTGGGCCTGATCTTATACCTGTAATAGCAATAAAGAAATGCTCTGCTGAACTGGCCCCTGTTCTCTCCAAACTCTACAACAAAGGCCTAGCCGAATCTTGCTTCCCTGATAGCTGGAAAATTGCCTCTGTGGTACCAGTCTACAAGAGTACTGGGAATAGAACCGACCCTCAGAACTACCGCCCAATCAGTCTACTCTCTACTCTCTTTGCCAAAATCTTTGAATCCTTAATCAATCTAGCGATAGTACGTCACTTAGTTAATGCTAAACTTCTATCTGACCGCCAGTATGGATTTAGACAAACACGATCTACTGCAGACATCCTAACGGTCATCTCTGAACGCATGTATCATACTCTCGACAAGGCAAATGAAGCTAGGGCAGTAGCGCTTGATATATCCAAGGCCTTTGACAAGGTATGGCATAAAGGGCTTCTCCTGAAAATACGCTCATACGGTATTACTGGGCAACTACTTAATATAATTAGATCCTTCCTAAACAAAAGAAAAATCCAGGTTGTACTTGATGGCCGTTCATCTAAGCAACATGACATAAATGCTGCTGTGCCCCAGGGATCTATTCTTGGACCTTTGTTGTTCCTGATCTATATAAACGATCTCCCTGATGACATAGTGTCTGAGATCGGTTTATTTGCTGACGACACCACGCTTTACTCTCGCCATGTTGGCAAAACAGACGAGATCATATCTGAGGCAATGGCTGCATCCTTAGAAGATGACCTCCAGGCTGTAGTGGATTGGGGCCATAAATGGTTGGTGACTTTTAATGCCGCAAAGACAAAGCTCCTTTCCTTCAACAACTACAAGAAGCCTCTCCATTCACCGATTGTCATGGCAAATAACACCCTACCTGAGAGTTCATCATTCAAACTCCTTGGCCTAACCTTCACAGGTAACATGAATTGGAACACATACATTGAAGACATTGCCAAGGCTGCCGCAAAGAAGGTTGGCTCCCTCTACCGTGCTAGTGGACTCCTTACACCTGACATTATCCTGTATCTCTACAAAGCCACCATTCGCACATGCATGGAGTATTGTTGCCACATCTGGGCTGGTGCATCATCTACTAGTCTCTCCCTCCTTGACAAAGTCCAAAAAAGAGTAGTCAACCTAATAGGTCCCTCACTGTCAGCTAAGCTCCAGCCACTGTCCCATCGCCGCAATGTAGCATCCTTGTGTTTGTTTTACAAATACTTCAATGGATTATGCTCCGATGAATTGACTACTCTGGTGCCCCCCTCGACGTAAATTTATTAGACTAATTTGACAATCAACTGAATCTCATTCTTTCACTGTGGAGGTCCCCAGATGCCGGAGAGCATTCTACTCAAATAGCTCCTTTCCTCGTGCTGCTGGCCTCTGGAACTCCCTCCCTGCCCCCTGTTTCCCCGACAGTACTGACATGCAGAAATTTAAAACTAATGTAAACAGACATCTCGCTGCTCAGATCCCAATTTAAGCTGAACCACCAATCATTCCCCCCTTTTCCTTTTTCTCAGTAGCCCCTTACGTTAACAGTGGCGTCCTGCCTTGTTTGGGGTGAACCATGTAAAAAAAAAAACAGTTCGGGAGGGGGAATGTCCCGTGTTTAAACGGATTTTTATACAAAATTATATATAATTCAGAAAATTTAAAAGGGTTAAAATTCGGAAATTAAAGTTCAAACGATTGGAAATCTGGAATTTACGTGTTTAAGATGTAATTATCTGGACAATTATAATATTTCAGAGTTTAATGTTTAAAGACTTTATAGATTTCCCAGTTAGTTAAATATTTGATGCATGACTAAATAAGATACTTTAATATATAACTGAAGTTTGGATTGGGAACCGCGTTAACATGTTTGCAACAATTGAGTTCTATTACAAGGATTATGGGGTGGGATTGGGTTGAAGTGATGACATGGAGTATTGAAATTACAGATAGATTTACAGGGGGTAAATGGGCCATTATAGAAGTAACCAGGGAGCGTAGTTTAAAAGTGAGAGTAATCAGAAAAAGAATGTCGGTAGAGCGAAGCTTTCACAGGGTCGATGGATTGTATACAAAAGGGAAATAAGAGGCAATTGATAGGTGTGTAAGGGGGGGGGGGGCTAGTAATTGAAAAAAAGGAATATGAATGGAGTAGAGGCGATTAAGAATGAGTGGAGTGGATAAGAATAATGTTAGTTCTCAATTTACATTAAATGTTAATAGAGTTATTAGGTGCATGGTGGAGGATACGCTATGTTATTGGAATGATTATTTGTAAGGTTGGAAAAGTTAAGAGGTAAAAAATTAACAAATTATAGAATTTAAGAATTAGTCTAATGTTAGAGAGGAAGGGTGTCAGAGGGAGTAATGAAATTTATGTATTTGAAGTTTCGCTTGTGCCTGCAATTTGTGATAAGTTTGTTTTTAGAGTTAATAATATTTTTGCTTTTGGTTGCTGTAACTATCATAAATGTTTCTAATGTACATAGTTTGCAGAAAGCGGATCCTGGCGTGTAGGATTTAGACCTATTTAATATTGACCAATGTATGTAGTAGGGAGTGTTTTACTGTTAAAGTTTTTTTCATTAAATTGGATAGAGAGGTACCAGTGGCATTGTTATTATTGTGTTTGAAGGAATAGATATGGTTTGAGAGCCGGGTCTTGATGTAAGTGTGTATTTTGTATAGGGTTTTTATTATAGTATTTGTGTTATTTATAGTATATGGAGTAATTTGAGTTTGTATTGTCAAGTTCTGGGCCAAAGTTAAGTTGGAATTGTTAGGTGGAGACGGTAAGAGAATTTGAGGGGTGATATCAAGGTTATTGTTAGTTAGCGTGGGTGGTTGCTTAGTGTAAGGGATGCTATTTAGGGTGTCGTTTGGGGAGAGTTTGCATGCTGGTGTCAGTTCGCATAATGCCATTTTGCGAGAATCGTTTAACAGTACAAGCGAAAATGACATTATATATATATATATATATACATATATATATATAATATTTATATATATATATATATATATATATAATATTTATATATACATATATATATATATATATATATATATATATATATATATAAATATTAAATTATTAATAACTACATACGCTATCGTTTCGCGATTATTGCTCTCATCAGTGCAGGAAGGTAACAATTTCAGACGGTCTAGAATCTGTAAGCAGTCGCCATATCTTCTCGGCCAACGGACACTTTCACGTAATTAAGGAAATTAAGATTTATATTTACCTAGAAGCGGGTACAGATAGAAGACTAGTCGAGAGTGTTCGACAAACGTATCCGGAACTTTGCATTAGAGCATTTTATATATGGTGGCTGTCTATTCGATTTGGAATGTTACCACTTTTGGCGCATCGATGTGATATTAGCGTAGAGATTCCCAGTGAGAGGCGCGCATGTGGCTCTTCAGACAACACCACGGATGTGGCAGGTGTTGTGATGATCTAAGGGCATGCCATTTGTTAGAAAACATGCACTCGTTGGTGATTCAACAAACCTGCACATGACATAGTTACCAAGTTACTCGCTTGGCATCTTACATGTTCCATGTTTCCTCCATGTGTCACGTCCCGTCTTTTCCTCGCTGAACTCTTCGGCTGCTGGTGTTTTATCCTATTCTTTTAAAAAAGCTGGCTGCTTTCGAAAAGCGCTTTCCTCACCCTGACCTAGCTACAGCCACCCCTTCCCATCCTCTAACATCAATTCCAAAGCACTTCAAATATTAATAATTTTTAATAATTTTTATCATTTAAAATTTTTATATATATATTAGTCATTTTTTTATATATGTATATAAGAAGATAAGACAATCATCGATACTGTCGGTTTCAAATTCAAACAAAGGGCACCTATAGTTGATCTCCTATGCCGGACTTTCTTCAGCCTCTGTTTATGTCTGTCTTTTACGTGGAAACAGACATAAACAGAGGCTGAAGAAAGTCCGGCATAGGAGATCAACTATAGGTGCCCTTTGTTTGAATTTGAAACCGACGGTACTGCTGTTGTTTTCATCTTCTGTAATACATATATAAATAATTATTACGCATTAATTTTTGAATTTTCTTAATAATCTAGCACGCTGCTGGGGGTCTCTCCCACAAACACACAGACACACAAACACCCCCCCCACACACACACACATATATATATATATATGTGTGTGTGTGTGTGTGTGTGCGCGTGAAAAAAAACGAAAACGGGTTGAAATGCAGGAGAAAAACAAAAATAAGTGATGTTACCATTTTCGTTCGTATTAGCGAACGTCTTCAGAAAAATACGAACGAAACCGGTCAAACCTCTTGTTTTTGTATTTCTCCTGCATTTTAACCTGTTTTCCGTTTGTCTTTTTTTTTCAAACATTTTGCTTACCACGGCATTTCATTTTCATGACTTATCATATATATATATATATATATATATATATATATATATATATATATATAGAGAGAGAGAGAGAGAGAGTAAGATAGATAGATAGATAGATAGATAGATAGATAGATAGATAGAGACGTGGAGAAAGATAGATGTATATAGAAAAGATCCGAGAGAAATATGGAAGGATAGAAGGTGAGAAAATCAAAAAGGAAAAATGGCGAGAGAGAGAGAAGGGGAAAAGAAAGAGAGAGAGAGAGAAAGAGAGAGAGAGAGGGAGAAAAGAGAGAGTGTGGATATGTATGCAGAAAATATCCGAGAAAAACAGGAAAAGAAAGATCGAAAAATATGGAGATACAATGAGAAGAGAGAGAGAGAGAGAGATTGATTGATAGATAAAGAGAGAGAGAGCGAGAGAGAAAGAGATTGATTGATAGATAAAGAGAGAGAGAGAGCGAGAGAGAAAGAGAAAGATGTATACAGGAAAGACTCTGGAGAAAGAGAAAAAGAGAGGTTTGAAAATATGGAGAAGCAATGAGAAGATATAGATAGATAGAACGAGAGATAGAGAGAGAGAGAGAGAGAGAAAGAGAGAGAGGGAGAGAGAGTGAGTGACTGTGAATGAGCTGTATACAGAAAAGATCCGAGAGAAACAAAGATAGAGAGAGGAAGGAGAGAGGAAAAGTGTAAGAGAGATACGTATACAGAAAAGACTCGGGAGAAACAAAGAGATACAATTGGAAAGAAAGGGAGAGAGGGGGAGGGGGTAACAAGACAAACTGCGCGACTAATCCAAATATTACATATTATGCCTGGAAGAGAGACGCGCCCGGCGGTTGAAACCTGATCGCCTGTGATCGGCGAACACCGACTCAATAATCGATGCTTTCCGATCATTCGTCGCAAAAGAAAGATAAGAATTGATTTTGAAAGATCGAAGTGATTTTTCGCTCAACTTATTATCTATTTTGGCAACGAGTCTTCTTGGAATGTTTTTTTCGCGAACAAAACAAAACAGTGATAAAATAAAGACCCTCTTTATCAAACAAACTTATTTGAAAGAGTTTTAGTTTATCGGTTTGACGACATATCAACATTTTTAATAGATTTACTGTATACGATGATTTGAATGCAAGTTGCTATTCAATCCATGACCAGGGGAGAATTTTAAATGGAAGTAAGCTTTTACCCTCAAAGTTTTATTTATTCACATTGTCTTCATAGATACCGGTGAAAAGAGGAAAAACAACGTCTCTTCATCGGCTATAGTCACAACTGCTAACAGACGTCACTATCCAATGAGCAAGCTACTTACGCGTCAACGAGAGGGAGAGACAGAGACAGACAGACAGACAGACAGAGACAGACAGACAGACAGACAGACAGACAGACAGACAGACAGACAGGCAGAGGCGAACAGCTGTTTCTGTATTTTTCCTGTATTTTTCCTGTATTTATGTATTTAATATCTATTATCTATTTATATTTTCTCTGTTATCTATATATTATCGGTTATATTTGCATGTTACCAATATATATATATATATATATATATATGTATATATATATTTATATATATATATATATATATATATATATATATATATATATATATATATATATGTGTGTATGTCTGTATATGTACATGCATATGTGTATGTGTATTTTTTGTCGCGGAATATATACATATATGTTTTATATTTTATTTCTATAATAAAATATTTCACATGTCGTTATATTTTTATATAAATAGGTATGAGGATACATTGTGTGTATGTATATATGCGTATGTATATATATATATATATATATATATATATATATATACATATATATATATATATATGCATATATAAATATGTTTATTTGTCTATGTATAGGATGTGAGTAAATATATGTGTTGTGTGTGTCTATGTATATGTATATATATATATATATATGTATGTATATATGTGTCTGTATATATATATATATATACATTATATTTATGTTTGTATATGTATATATATATATGGGTTTGTATATATTTTGATATCGTTTTGTGTAGTGATCTATATGTTTATGTATGTGAGGTATGGATTATCATCGGAGTGTAGTATTTTGAGTAAATTTGTAGGTGTGTTTGACCTACGGCTGCGTTTTCTTTACTGTTATTCCAATTCTTAAGATTTGAGAGTTGCTTCCTGCTAGAGTAGTTAGTTTTAACCTTTTTATATGCCAATCTGGTGAGTGTACGTGTTTTTGTTATCGTCCTTTTTGATTTTTATATGAATTTTTATATCAGAATTGAGTTTAATAATTAATTATATTTACGTAAGTTTTCTTTTGATTTGTTTTGTATGGTACTGACGAAAATTCTGATTTTAAATTTTTTTTTCTGATTAGTGTCAGCATTTATACTTTTTATAATTCATTGTTTTACTTAAAATAAATGCTGCCTTGAAACAGCTGTAAACAACCACAATACATATATATATATACCTGTTCTAATTACTAAAACTAAATTAAACAGAATTAGTCTTAGCCAGCAAATTCATTTTGAGAATAATAATAAACCTACAAATTATAAATAATACTAATGCATTTGTCATAAAATTAGGCATGGGGCCGACAGCTTAGGGTGTAAAGATGGACGAACGTGTCTCAACTAGAAACAATGTAATGAACAAAAGTATTAATAAAAAGTCGGGATTTTTTACATTCAATGTTTTGCGTTGCGTTAATCAACGGATAATAAGCAATGATACACGAATTAATCGAACAATCGTTAAAGTTAGTCAAGTAATCGAAATAAAAATATCGTATCGAGAAATTGTAGACATAGATAAATGACGTAAGTTTTAGGCAATTGTTCGTTTGAAAAACGCGAACAATACTAGAACCAAACAAATAAATTCTCTAAAGGAGAGAGAGAGAGAGAGAGAGAGAGAGAGAGAGAGATGGACACATAACAAGGTTAATACTAATATGGGTTTGTGCAGAATAAGACAGGTAAATACTGACACACCTGAACACACGCATACATGACTGTAATTTATTTAAAAAAATGTCAACTAAAAAGAAGAAAACACTTTTGCTCCTTTTATATGATAAATGAAACATTCAACCGTATTTTGTGTGTGTTTCCTGTTTTCTCCAACAAAAAAATATACAGGAAAAAGTTGAACTACATGTAACAAAGAAAGATAGTACGAATCAAGTTGTACCTTTACCTCAGTTTATATTATGATGTTGATTAGACCGCTTTTGGGAAAAGGTCGGGTAACCTATAATAGAAATATATCGAGAGTCGTACACAATCCAAACGGTGACTTGGATAACATCTCCTTTCGTTTATGCCCTTGGAGCATCTCATAGTCCAACCTCAGGAAAGGGGTACTAGCTTACTCCACATCAGTTTAGTTTTGATTATAAAGTAACTGATCAACGCACACCACCCATCATGTTACGCCTCCGCCATCTGTTGGTTGAACAATATTCCCTTATCAACAGAAGTCCATTCGTCTAATTCGAGGTTTTTGATTTTCACCACAAAAAATAAAAAACACTTCTCCATAAAAACAAGCTTTACTAACATGCATTTAAAGGGACGGTCGCAATCCTAAACAGATTTCACGGTTGTGGTGTCTTGAATAATAGGTGAATGTCTTGAATAATATTCGAATTTCTTGAATAATGGGTGAATGTCTTAAATAATGGGTGAATGTCTTAAATAATATTCGAATGTCTTAAATAATATTCGAATGTCTTGAATAATGGGTGAATGTCTAAAATAATATTCGAATGTCTTGAATAATATTCGAATGTCTTGAATAATGGGTGAATGTCTTGAATAATGGGTGAATGTCTTGAATAATGGGTGAATGTCTTAAATAATATTCGAATGTTTTAAATAATATTCGAATGTCTTGAATAATATTCGAATGTCTTGAATAATGGGTGAATGTCTTGAATAATGGGTGAATGTCTTAAATAATATTCGAATGTCTTAAATAAATTCGAATGTCTTGAATAATGGGTGAATGTCTAAAATAATATTCGAATGTCTTGAATAATATTCGAATGTCTTGAATAATGGGTGAATGTCTTGAATAATGGGTGAATGTCTTGAATAATGGGTGAATGTCTTAAATAATATTCGAATGTCTTGAATAATATTCGAATGTCCTGAATAATGGGTGAATGTCTTGAATAATGGGTGAATGTCTTAAATAATATTCGAATGTCTTAAATAATATTCGAATATCTTGAATAAGTGGTGAATGTCTTAAATAATATTCGAATGTCTTGAATAATGGGTGAATGTCTGGCATACGGTAGAATGCCCCCTCCCCAACAAAAACAACGAAAACAGAAAATTGAAAAATAAACGAGATAGAACCAGATATCATAATGCATTCTCGAAAGACACTATTATTTAATGACACTGAAACGTTTTTTTCTGATTTTTTAAATGAAGATAGACGATTTTATTATTTGGCTTATTTTGGGTAATTGTTCTGATCTTGGGCAACGGATAAAGTGCTAAGTAATAATCAGATCTAAGTGGCAGTCTTCGAGAGGTTGAAGGTTAAAATCGTCAGTGCATACGATATAAAGAGTATAATAAAAAAAACTTAACACTTCTACCTGATCATAGCTGATGGAATGAGAACAATCTCCCCTTGTTGGTTAAATAAAGGGTTTATTTCGAAAATCCGTACAGATTCCAGAGTTCGACAAGATGCAGCTGAAGAAGGCCGGAGTTTAAATCGACCGAAAGATTGTGAGAATAACATTTTAGATGAGAACAGTAGTCCGAAAAATTAGAATAATACAAAAGATTCCCAAGTTCAACAAGATGTACCTGAAAAAGATTGCATCATCCGAAACGTTGTGAGAATAGCCATCAAGATGAGAACACTAGTTTGAATAAGGCAAATAATCAATAGGTGGGTGAAAAATTCGACCCCGTTCAATGTTTCGATGGAAGCCTTTGTGGTGCGATTATCTGTGACCTGATCGGATTATTTGCCTAGAATGCTCTAAAGGATAAATTGCCAGCCATCGTTTTTGGATTAGACCGAGACGACGACGTCCTGTGCTTATCTTGCACCTGCAGCCACCATGCCGTAGATAAGTTTTGCAAATGTTTAATCATACGCCGCGTACACAACACGAGACTTCAAATTACCGCAGACACGAACTATACTAATGCTAACTTCTTATATTTTCGTTTTCTTTTATCTTAACAAATATTAAAGTTAAGAACTCGTAAAATTAAAATAATTCAGCGTTTTAATGAAAAAGGGCTAAAAATGATAAAAATCAGTTTTCTTTATGTATTTTAAGATATTGAATTTTGAAAATATTTATTTTGCTAAAAATTCATTGAAAACGCGCCATTATGTTATTACGAATAATCAAATAACTACTCGATTTTATTCTTCTTTTACAGACGTATAAAAAACAATATATATATATATATATATATATATATATATATATATATATATATATATATATATATATATATATATATATATATGTGTGTGTGTGTGATGTGTGTGTATGAAAACAAAAGGAAAAATAAATTAAATACAAGAGTAAATCATAAAAAACGAGACATTATACCGGTTTCGTTCGCATCAACGAACAACGTCAGAAAAAGTGTATTATTTTTAAAATGTATTGAATAACGGCAAAACATAGGAAAAAGAAAAACGCAGAACGGGATATTTTTGGCACGTGCGACAGAGACGTTAAAATTGGAAAACTCCGACCACAACAATAGAAATAAATCGTTCCTCGGAGCTCTTAGAATTTGCTGTCCCGCTTACCTTCGCAATAAAAAAAATCTATATCGAGAACACTTAGAAAGCTTTTAAATATCCTCAATTTTCATACAAAACGCTAAACGCCAAACCTTTGATATCCATAACAAAAAAATACTAACACTACAAAAATGTCCCCTCATACAAACATCACCAGCTGAAATAACACCAACATGATTGATAAAAATAGATCTTACATAGTTCTCCCCAATAATCCCATATCTATTTCCTTACAAACACAATTCAAATCTGACATAAAAATAGTAACACGAATCTCTAAAACAATTCAACATCAAGGCTGTCACTCGAATCAAGTAGGTTGTGGGTTCTCATATGGGAATACACTCCAATTCGAGATCCACACATCCTATCACAAATCGGATGTTTATTATCGTTTGCCCATTGATTTTCGCAGCGCACTATTCTTGCTGCTTTTAGTTCTTTCACATCTTTTCACACCACTCCTTATTCCATTCATCCACTCCATTCTCCCGAGTGCACTCCCTTCCCATCATCTTTCAATCAATCCTTGTGCCGCTTCTTCTGGCTTCTAACCCTCGTAGCTCCCACATTCAGTTCGAAATAAAATATTTTCTTAGGATAGGACTGCTCGTTCATTCCTACCACGTGACCAGCCAATTTCAAACGACTTTTAACAATTAAAGCCTGTATACTAGAGCAACAAGACTCTTCCAGAACACTGACGTTGGTCGGGTGGTTTCGAAGATGATTTTGTTGTAGCTGAAGCCGCTTAGTCGGATTCCACAGAAATTCGACGTTGAATTTGAGCCTCTTATGTGTATTCCGCTTTTTCTCTCTACACTGCAGCTTGGTTCTCATTATTGAGATAACTAAACGATTGTCTGTCCAGCAGTCCTCAGTGAGTGGACCAGATTTTGTAATTAAAACATCTCTCCTATCACATGCGCGAACAATAATATAGTTTATAAGATGCCAATGATTTGATCGCGGGTGTTGTCAAGTGGTCTTGCATTTGCCTCTTTGTCTAAAAAGCGTGAGATTGTATTCAGCACATTTTGAAAGTAAAAGTGTTCCATTCGAGTTTATTTTAGCCACGCCCTCTTTGCCAATGGTTCCTTTCGAAATTTAAGAATCCCTACCAAGCCTCGCATGAAAATCATCAAGAAGAATGATTTTATCTTCAATTGGAACGGTGGAAAGCAGTATGTCATGGTCATCGTAGAACGCCTCCTTGGTTTGTTTATCGGCATTGAGTGTGGGGGCATATGCGCTGATTTCCGAGGTTAAGAGTCATAACGCGTTTGTTTATGCCGACTGGTAATTCACTGAGTCTCAAAATCAATGTGTTCTTTATAGTGAAGCCGACCACATTTAGTCGCGCGTTTTCAGACTCGTAGCACTTCCAGAAAATTGTGTAGCTACCACCTTCTTCACAAAGATGTCCTTCGCTTGAAAGCCGGGTTTCTGCATGTGCTGCAATATCGATGTCGAGTCTCTGAAAATTCCTGTGCGACAAGAGTGGTTCTAATTTCGGGTCTTGAAGGGGTTAAGTCCAGTAAGTTACGGAATTCCATGATGCAATTAAGGTAAAAACCCTAAAAGCGGTTTTCCAGGCAGGTTAAGGTGAATCGAACTATTTTTAGGGCACCTTTTCTAGGTCACTTCTCATTCAGAGTGAGCAGAGTGGACCCTAGAATGACTCTCATATGTTTCATGTCCGATGTTTAATATCGGTGAAACGGCTAGAAATATTAAATACCGCATTTACAGACACAAGCAAGACTTCAAACACAATGACCCCACTAACGCACTATTAATACGTTTACCCACAATTTTGACTTTACAAACTGCACCCTCATCAAGACTGAATACTCTCTCCCGCGCCGCAAGTCCATGTAAAACGGTGTAATACTACTCTCATCACTATCTAACGTCAACCTAAGACTCGGATTTTATTCCTTAAGTAAACATCTGGCAAAAAACGTACTGAAACAATGCAATATATCTCGTTAATGCATTACAAATTCCGATCCTAGTTAAAGTAAATTCATTTTACCACTTTTCATCCATGTTCATTTTTCTTCTTTTTTTCTTTCTTTTATCCCCCTTTACCCATTTAAACGTCTTTGTCGCGCGTGCTGCAAAATTCTTTTTTTTTTCAAATATTTAAACACGTACCAAAAACATCCCGTTGTGCCTTATACTTTTTCCTATTTTGTTAAATATAGTTCACCTCAAATAAGGCAACTTGCAACTGTAGATCTAAGGGGCTACTGAGAAGTAGGGTGAGAGTTGTTAGGGTCATCCTTAATTGGGAGCTGTCCAGACAGATCCTATGTTTTGCCGTTATTCAATAAATTTTAAAATCTTCACTTTTTCTGAAGATAGTCGTTGATCCGAAGAAAGCCTGTAAAATCTTTCGTTCTTTGATGATTTATTCCTGCATTTTATTTTTTCCTTTTGTCGTTTTCACACATCCTGTTTTCAGAGCATTTCATTTAATGATATATCGTGCATTTTATCCTCATTATATATATATATATATATATATATATATATATATATATATATATATATATATATATATATCAAGGGAGGCGCGATAGCGCTCAATCCCTTAATAGACTTCAAAAACGACCTATGCTAGAAATCTCATTTCTTTGATCAGTCATAACTCAAAAACCAATAAACCAAATTAGTTGAAACTTTGCACAAAATTTTCATTTGATAGGTTCTATAAGTGTGTAGAATTTCAGCATCATTAGTCAAGGCAACTCAGAGATCCAGAAAGGTTAGGAGTGATTTTGTGTTATACGTGTGTACGTACGTACGTGTGTGCCACCTGTATCTCATCAATTATTTGCTGGATTCAGCTGATTTTTGGTAGAGATAGAGGTTCTAGGGTCTAGTTTATGGCATTTTTATTTCAGTTTACCATATACCTTAGTTTTCCAGGAAATTAAAAAAAAACTTAAAAATTACCATTGTCTTGAGGCATAGCCTTTACAAAAGTAGTGACATTCCATGAAAAATGCCAGTATACTGAAATCATATGCCCTTAATAGGGTTAAGATGAAAATTCATATACACTAAATGTACAAAATCAAGGAGATTCCCAAATTTTTACACTTTTATTGTCATTAAGGGTATGACTACATATCAACCAAACCATTTCATTATCACATCACTACAGTATAAATCTCTATGCATGAGTGGATGAAGTGTGTCAGGTGTGCTGAAGAAAAATTCCTACCAGTAAAATACATAGCCCTGTTGTGCTCGCATATCCTTAATGACAATAAAAGTGTAAAAATTTGGGAATTTCCTTGCTTTTGTACATTTAGTCTATATGAATTTTCATCTTAACCCTATTAAGGGCATATGATTTCAGTATACTGGCATTTTTCATGGAATATATATATATATATATATATATCAAGGCGATTCTTAATACAGGCCTGTACAGTGTATGCATTGTTTCTCTGACTGAAGACGAATGTTATTTTTTATTTTTGGAATTTTGTCAGTCGCAGTCAACACTAACACGGCTGGATAACGGATACCAATTCAATTGAATCTTTTAAAAAGCTATTCCAATATGTTTGATGAAAAAATTTAAATGTTACCATGCTGTTATAGAATGTCTATTTTTCCCCAGTGTTTCTTAGCACTGGTCACAGATCAATAAAGCGATTCGTTTTCTCAGCAAATTCAAAATCGATTAAATATATTTTAAAACAACAAATTAATATTATATCTCCACCAAGTATTGGGGTAAAACATTCTGATTCTGATATTCTCATTGGATCATTTTAATATTTTGTAACGTCGCGGTCATTATATAACCGAGTTTGAGATGATTTGGAATTACTCAGTGTGAGAAAATCTTATTTTATGGTGGACATATTTTCTAAAAATTTAAAAATTCAGAAAAAGTATTTTTTTTAGTTGATAAAGTGTATGTAAAAGCTTCTCTACAATATCACGGAGGAAATGTATTTTTTTTGCTGAAAATTCTAAAAGATTAGCAAAAACAGTATTTGAGATCATAATGAAATGTTTACGTGGTGGACGAACATTGTTATTTAAAATGATCCAAGTTATCAAGTTAGCGGCACTATTTTTATATGTAAACTGTTTCAATATTGTTAATATAATTAACAGTTAAATGGTCTAGTACTTGCAATTGTATGTGACAAGAACGGAACCAATCAATCTTTAAAAAAAATACACTGTTTATGATATAAGCCTTGGCTAACTAAAAATGGCTTGTACAAAAAGACTATGTCCACCTTTTTAAAAATATTTTGAATGAGTTGATTACTGAAGGTTTTTGTGAATTACTATTTTATTCTGCAAAACGAATTGTACATGTAACAAATGTCACAAATTTTGTAAAAATTGTAAATTGTTTCTTCGAACATTTTTTTGTTGATAAAGTATTTGATTTTCTAAAATGTTGAACTGGCTTTCTGATTGTATTATGTCATTATATTTCCTTTAATCAATATAAACAAATAAAAAATAAAAGAAGTAATTCCAGGTAGGATGATTTCATAACAACAGGACAGATACTACATTAGCTCTTTACAATATGAAAAGCTAATCCCTGTGAAGATTGTATCATGACAGCAGAACAGATATTACATTATCCTACCCCCCCCCCCCACACCAAAAAAAAAGAGAAGGTAATTCCTGGGAGGATGTAACAGAACAGATACTATTCTATCCCTCTCTCCACATAAAAACGCAAAGTAGAAAATCGTACGGTGTAGATATTTTTTCCTCGTAGATAACAAGCCCAAGCGGCGCCATTTGTATTATTCGCGCTACTGTTCTCATCTTGGGTGTTTTTCTCAACGTTTCGGCCGGTGTAACCTCAGACTTTCTTCAGGTGCATCTTGTGTAACTCGGGAATCTTTATGTCAACTTGGAAATCTGTACGGAATTACGAACGGAACTCTTTATTCAAATCTAAAAATACTAAGAATACAATTACGAATTACTTAACATTTATTTCTACCTTGTCAGGGCTGACGGAACAAGAGCAAGCTACCTGCGTGGATTACATAAAAGGTTCCATTAAATATTTCGTACAGATTTCCGAGTCCGACATACAGATTGACGAGACGCATCGGAAGAAGGTAGGAGGTTATATCGACCGAAAAGTTGTCAGAAACCAGATAATAAAAAAATAATGTTTTTTAAAAATTGTGTATGATGTTTCGTTGTTGTACTTTATACACTTCAATTGTAAATAAATGTGATTTAGTGTTATCTATTATTCGTTCTAGTGATAGATATGTTTCGGATATATGTTTAATATCTTGTTCTGAGATAAAATAACCTTATATTGCGTCGATTATTCGTTCTGATGATAGATATGTTTTTTAAATTTACTTTTAACTTGAATTCACCTCAGACAAAACACATTGCTACTAGGACGTAAAGGGCTACTGTGGATTAGGGCCAAGAAATTAAAGGATGCATCCTAAGTGTTGAGTTATGCAGCGAGATATTTGTTCACATTACATTTAAATGTCTGCATGTCGTTAAAGTCAGGGAAACAGGGAGCAGGGAGGAGTTCCAAAGGCTGACAGCTCAAGGAAATAAGCTTATAGAATAGAAAGATATCTGGGGACCTCCACAGTGAATGGATGGGATTTAATTGGTTGTCGAGTTGGTCGGGTGTATTTACGTGAGGGGGGGGGGCACCAGAGAAGCCAGTTTGTCGAAGAACACTCGATGAAAGTAAGACAAACACAGGGATGCAACATTGCGGCGATGGGGCAGGGGGCGGAACTTAGTGGATAGTGAGGGACTTATTAGGTTAGCGACTCTTTTTGGGCCCTGTCTAAGAAAGAGAGACTAGTGGATCGTGCACCCGCCCAGATATGATAACAATACTCCATGCATGGCCGGATGGTGGCTTTGTAGAGATAAAGGATACTGGTAGGCGTGATAAGTTTTCTAGTCAGGTAGAGGGAGGTTACCTTCTTTCCTTCCAGCAACCTTGGCAATGTCTTCTATTTATTTGTTCCAATTAATATTACCTGTGAATGTTAGGCCTAGGAGTTTGAATGTTGGACTCTCAGATAGGGTGTTATTAGCCATGGTAATCGGTGGTTGAAAGGGTTTCTTGTAGTTGTTGTTAAAGGAAAGGAGCTTTGTCTTAGTGTGTTTGATATATGCTTAATGCATGGGTTGTGAAATAAAATAACATATTACAACAGTGGTTACCCTACTGCACAGAACGGGCATAGGTAGAAAAATACCACATAAATACACACATAAATCATTTATGTTTTATAATTGATGATTTGTCAGTGAGTTAAGTGTTATGAAGTTTCTTATATTCCAACAAAGGTATGGCGGGCGATACCGGAGAGTCTTTTACAAAAAGTTTCGTCCGCCATTATGTGTGAGCTATTTGCGTTTCGGTTTTCACATCTGGAAACGTGATTTGCTTTCGAATAAACTTCTCATTACAAAAGCAAAAACGACCATTTTTATTATGAGAATTTGATTTGCTCATTTCAATAAAAATTTGAAACTTAAAAAAAGTTATTTTTTTATAGAGAATTTTTAAAAAGTGGCGAATGTCACAGGAAATAATGGACGCGTATTTAAATACTTGTTCGTTGGAGCATTTAATTATAAAGATTTCTCACTAAGTGGTTTTGTTTTAGAAAGAAATGTTCATTCCGATTTTCTAGCTTGCATTAGTGTTTTTTTCTGACCTAGAACAAAATGGCGGCGAAGAATTAATGGAAGATTTTATGAAGTTTGAAGAATTGGAAATAGAATGAATTATGAAATAAGGAAAAGAACCAAGAATCAAGCAAGACGATTAGGGGGGCTCAAACGAATAGGGATGAAAGAGAGAGGATGAGATAAGGATAGAGAAAAGAAATTTAGTTAAGATAGATAAAGGAAGAGAAAGAAAACAAAAAGTATCAAAGAGAGAGAAAGAGAAAGAGAAAGAGAGAGAGAGAGAGTAGGAGCGAGAGAGAGAAAGGGAAGTGATAAATATATACAGAAATGGAGAGACAGAATAAAGAAAGGAGAGAAAAGAAAAAAGAGAAAGAGAGAATAGATAAAAGTGAAATAAGTATCGAAGATGACGAGATTGGGAGGAGAGTTGTTAAAAGAAAGAAATAGCGCGAGACAAAATGGTCGGAGAAACAAAGTTGAAATAGAATGAATTATGGAATAATTATGTTAAAAAACAAAAACATTAAGCGAGATGATGAAGGAGGAATGAGAGATGGATAGGGAGGAGAGTTGAATAGAGAGAAAAGAAGAGAGATGAAGAACACATATCAATGAATAAAGAAAAGGTACCAAAGAGAAAGGAAGAGAGGAAGATTAAGACAAAACAAAGAAAAGATAAATCCTCTTTTATGCTTTAGTGAATAGCAATGAAGAAAATACTGTCATTTTTTAAAATAAAAACAAATTGTTAGGTCCGAAAATATTTATATATATTTATTAATAATATTTATAAACAAATATTAAATTATATTTACCTAAAGACGACGTCGTTTTGAGCTAATTGCTCTCTTCAATGTAGGGTGTGATAATTACAGATCGACCATTTCAAATTACCACGGGGTACGGAGAATTTAAGATATATTTATTCTATTACATTATATATATATATATATATATATATATATATATATATATATATATATATACATATACACATATAATTATCATTACTTATACATACATATACACTATCTGCGACACTGGCATGTCGATGTTATCGATCAACAGGCAGAGAATAATCTGATCCTTCTCTTAGATTATATTTGGATAGAATTAAGTCGAAGAAAAGAAAAGAAAGGAATAGAAAACGAAACTTGAAATTTAAGATTCGAACGTCACGTGATCAGATTCGAAACAGTCGAAAATTAAATTTAATGCAATATCATGTTGTTAATGAAGAGAAGAAAAAAAAATTAAATTCTGAATTTCGTTTTCTTTTCCTTTCTTTTGTTTTCTTCCAACTATATTCTTTCCAAAATGTGACCTAATGGAAAAATCAGATTATTATTATGCCTGATGTGATCTCAGCTTTTAACAGCTGTTGATTGATAACATCAACATGCCAGTGTCACAGATTACGTACATGTATTTATAAATAAAAATAATCATATATATATATATATATATATATATATATATATATATATATATATATATATATATATATATATATATATATAAAAGATCTATTTGATATTGAGCACTCTTTATAAGCCCAGTTGAATTTTTTAAAATTTTTATCCTGTGAATGTTTACCTTACCTGGATTGATATATATATATATATATATATATATATATATATATATATATGTTGTTATTCTTGGAGGACAAAGCGCAGATCATGTAAAATATTTATATAAGACCTATATTATACATATCTATCTATCTATCTATCTATCTATCTATCTATCTATCTATCTATCTCTCTCTCTCTCTCTCTCTCTCTCTATATATATATATATATATATATATATATAGAGAGAGAGAGAGAGAGAGAGAGAGAGAGAGAAAGAGAGAGAGAGAGATTTGCTGCGGAACAGATTAGCATATAAAGCTATTAGTTCTAAAACTAAATAGCCAAAAAAAAATAGGGAGAAAATTGACTTTATTTTACATACATATATATATATATATATATATATATATATATATATATATATATATATATATGTGTGTGTGTGTGTGTGTAAAGAGATAGCTAGCTATATATAGAGAGATAGAGAGACACAGAAAATACCCGAGATACAAAAAGATACAATGGGAAAGAGAGAGAAAGAGAGTAAACTAAGAGGAAAGGGAGTGTGTGAGTGTGTGTGTGTGAGAGAGAGAGAGAGAGAGAGAGAGAGAGAGAGAGAGGTACAATCGACACACCATTTTTATAAAGTTTAGTAGCTTAGTATTTTTTTTTTAATATTAGGGATTATTGAAAAAAAAACGTAAGCGTGGCAGAGCGACCAACAAGCGAGAACTTGTCTAAGAAATCGGGGGGGGGGGATAGAAAGAAGGGAAAAGAGAAAGCGATGAAGAAATCGAATGAAATTCAAAGTAAAACTAAAAAGACAAAAACGCCAGATTTTGATTCGTGAAAATTCGTTGTCTTTTAGAGAAAACTCGATTTGGAAAAAATCGCGATTTCAATTTTCAAATCCGATCAAGTTGTGGAAAAACAATTTTAACACAGAAAAATCTTTTCTTTTTTTTTTAAATGGAAGAACAGCATCCCAAATATTTATAGGATTTCAGATTTTTCAGTTTTTTTTTTAATAATTCAGAAACAAAACAACAAAATAAGAAAACATAAAACCAAGAAAACAACAAGTGCCATTTTTATAGGATCAAGTTATACATTAAGTGACCTCTTCAGGAAGATAACTATTTTAAATCTGTCTCGAAGAGGACTTAGCGATATAAGTGTTTCGAACTTAGCCGACCGCGTAAAACTTGTCGAGAAAATCTCGGGTTTTAAAAGAAAAGAAAAACTAGGGAGAGAAGCAATAGCACTTACCTTTAAGTTGCAAAATAAATTGCCTTCCCGCCATGTTGTTTGACAGTCTCAAAACATTTAGAATGTAATTTGTCGAGTGACTTGTAAAATGGCTAGCTGGTTGCTAGCCATCTTACAAGTCACTCGACAAATTAGAAGCATTGGACCAGCCAAAGAAGCAAATTAGAATAAAAAATAACTACAGTCATTGATCATATGGTACGGGTCACATGACTTCAGGTACCATAAGTCTAAGTAAAAAAATGATAATAAACTTTAGTTCAGAAAGAATACGACAAAAAAAAATAACACGACGCTGACCAGTAAACCCTCCAAACTTTACAGTTAATTGATAGTTGTAATAGAAGAACTTGAGAAAACCTCGTCGCATTGCCTTGTACCAGACTTAGTTGTAAACGCACGTGCATTCAAATGTAAAACGTAATATAGGGTGACCCCCCCCCCCCTTCAAAAATATGCCAGACAGGAAATCGTTAAAAAAATTCACAATTATTTTCTACAATCCAACCATATTTGAGACAAATCAACTTCACTCTATGCCTGACTTGTCCACCAAGTTCCAATCACGAATGTTCAACACTTTGTTTTATCACCGTTCAATGGTAAGCACATCTGAATATGGCGGGTTAAACCATCTATTTACTATGACACTCTCTTCTCTATTGCCATCATTTGGCCTCTGGCGACACTCCTCCGTTCAGCAATAACCTGGGAATTGTTTAGATAGACATTATCTCTGAAATAACACCACAGCTTAAAATCGGGAGGGGGGGGTAGATCTGTTGGTGTGAATCCCATTCATGAAATAATATAATAATAATAACGTACTCATTAGATCACGAAGCAGCGTTGGGCTTGGCCAGTACAAAATGGGTGACCATTTGGGAATAGCGGGCGCTGTATGTAGGGGGACGACGATGCCTCCTTGCAAAAAAAAGGCATCATCTCGCCTTACCGAGATATAAATGTGACCGCTTGTAAATCCAATATTTCCTAGAAACTTCCTACTTCGGATGATGCCGACTTAAACCCAACCAGGGTGAATGCCGCATTAGGTACCACACAGTATTTAAGATCACAGCTTCTACTAATAGGACGATCACTAAAGTATCCCCCGCAAAAGGGTGATAAAAGAAAAACTCTTGGACATTCATGACTGAAACTTGGTGAACAAATCAGGCATAGACTGAAGTTGATGTGTATCAAATAAGGTTGAATTGCAGGAAAGATTGTGATATTTATTAACGATTCCATTGGTGGCACTTTTTTGTGGTGGCCTGGTTAACCTGTAAAATGCATTGGGACACTTAAATGTATTTATGTCTGTGAATCCTGTTCGAACCCATCAGATAACTGGTCGTTGACAGAAAACAGCTGTTGCCTTGTTGATGCTGACACGTTGTAGGTAGTCAGCGTAATGGGTAGTGACGTCTCTCTATAGTAGTGTCAATAATAATAGTCGTAGACTATTTTTCTTTTTATCTGTGTTGCTGTAATACTTGAAAAAATTACGAAAAATAACAACAATTACATTATTTGTTATTTCTTGTTGCTTTAATTCGTATTTTATAGCAAGTTAATCCATTTACATATTCCCGGCTATCCACCATAGAAGTGATGAAAAGCCTTGAAAAAGACACCCGAATACCCAAAAGAGATCAGACATAGACTGAAGTTTATTTCGATTGACTATGCTTGGATTGCAGAAAGGATTGTGAATTTTATTAACGATCACATACATTTTTGGAGAATGGGTCATCCGTCAAAATCTCTTAAATGTATTTATGCAATTTGTTTTTATATGTACATCGTAGGGCAGAAGCTGGTCGGCTGTATTGTTGCAAAAGCGCGAGTATTTCGCGACCCAACTCCTGTTAAGTATCAACTCACTAAGCAGAACAGAATTCACCTGTACATACATCTCTTATATATATATATATATATATATATATATATATATATATATATATATATATATATATATATAATGTGACACAAGGCCAATAAGGGTACGGAGTGGAGGGTTAGTCTTTCTAACTTTAGCTTACTCCTTGGTCTTTTGCTTCTATCTGTTCTGATACTACACTCCATGTTTTATGTCCTCAATCAGTGAAGAAGAAATCATTCTAAACTGAGGTAATTTTAATTTTGATCCCAATCCAGAGGACTCCTGTTTGGGGAGATGGATTTACGCCACATGAAAAACCGACGTTGTGTCTACGCCTTCCCTAGTGGATAGTAAAGTAAATAGGAACTATATAATCGCATCTATTTGCTATCATCCACCGAAACATCACAGTCATACCAAAAATTTATACTCCATCCACTGAAACATCACAGTCATACCAAACATTTATACTCCATCCACCAAAACATCACAGTCATACCAAACATTTATACTCCATCCACCGAAACATCACAGTCATACCAAACATTTATACTCCATCCACCGAAACATCACAGTCATACCAAAAATTTATACTCCATCCACTGAAACATCACAGTCATACCAAACATTTATACTCCATCCACCAAAACATCACAGTCATACCAAACATTTATACTCCATTCACCGAAACATCACAGTCATACCAAACATTTATACTCCATTCACCGAAACATCACAGTCATACCAAACATTTATACTCCATTCACCGAAACATCACAGTCATACCAAACATTTATACTCCATCCACTGAAACATCACAGTCATACCAAACATTTATACTCCATCCACTGAAACATCACAGTCATACCAAACATTTATACTCCATCCACTGAAACATCACAGTCATACCAAACATTTATACTCCATTCACCGAAACATCACAGTCATACCAAACATTTATACTCCATCCACTGAAACATCACAGTCATACCAAACATTTATACTCCATTCACTGAAACATCACAGTCATACCAAACATTTATACTCCATCCACTAAAACATCACAGTCATCTCAAACATTTATACTCCATTCACTGAAACATCACAGTCATACCAAACATTTATACTCCATTCACCGAAACATCACAGTCATACCAAACATTTATACTCCATCCACCGAAATATCACAGTCATACCAAACATTTATACTCCATTCACTGAAACATCACAGTCATACCAAACATTTATACTCCATTCACTGAAACATCACAGTCATACCAAACATTTATACTCCATCCACTAAAACATCACAGTCATCCCAAACATTTATACTCCATTCACTGAAACATCACAGTCATACCAAACATTTATACTCCATTCACCGAAACATCACAGTCATACCAAACATTTATACTCCATCCACCGAAATATCACAGTCATACCAAACATTTATACTCCATTCACCGAAACATCACAGTCATACCACACATTTATACTCCATCCACCGAAACATCACAGTCATACCAAACATTTATACTCCATTCACCGAAACATCACAGTCATACCAAACATTTATACTCCATCCACTGAAACATCACAGTCATACCAAACATTTATACTCCATTCACTGAAACATCACAGTCATACCAAACATTTATACTCCATCCACCAAAACATCACAGTCATACCAAACATTTATACTCCATCCACCGAAACATCACAGTCATACCAAACATTTATACTCCATCCACCGAAACATCACAGTCATACCAAAAATTTATACTCCATCCACTGAAACATCACAGTCATACCAAACATTTATACTCCATCCACCAAAACATCACAGTCATACCAAACATTTATACTCCATTCACCGAAACATCACAGTCATACCAAACATTTATACTCCATTCACCGAAACATCACAGTCATACCAAACATTTATACTCCATTCACCGAAACATCACAGTCATACCAAACATTTATACTCCATCCACTGAAACATCACAGTCATACCAAACATTTATACTCCATCCACTGAAACATCACAGTCATACCAAACATTTATACTCCATCCACTGAAACATCACAGTCATACCAAACATTTATACTCCATTCACCGAAACATCACAGTCATACCAAACATTTATACTCCATCCACTGAAACATCACAGTCATACCAAACATTTATACTCCATTCACTGAAACATCACAGTCATACCAAACATTTATACTCCATCCACTAAAACATCACAGTCATCTCAAACATTTATACTCCATTCACTGAAACATCACAGTCATACCAAACATTTATACTCCATTCACCGAAACATCACAGTCATACCAAACATTTATACTCCATCCACCGAAATATCACAGTCATACCAAACATTTATACTCCATTCACTGAAACATCACAGTCATACCAAACATTTATACTCCATTCACTGAAACATCACAGTCATACCAAACATTTATACTCCATCCACTAAAACATCACAGTCATCCCAAACATTTATACTCCATTCACTGAAACATCACAGTCATACCAAACATTTATACTCCATTCACCGAAACATCACAGTCATACCAAACATTTATACTCCATCCACCGAAATATCACAGTCATACCAAACATTTATACTCCATTCACCGAAACATCACAGTCATACCACACATTTATACTCCATCCACCGAAACATCACAGTCATACCAAACATTTATACTCCATTCACCGAAACATCACAGTCATACCAAACATTTATACTCCATCCACTGAAACATCACAGTCATACCAAACATTTATACTCCATTCACTGAAACATCACAGTCATACCAAACATTTATACTCCATCCACTAAAACATCACAGTCATCCCAAACATTTATACTCCATTCACTGAAACATCACAGTCATACCAAACATTTATACTCCATTCACCGAAACATCACAGTCATACCAAACATTTATACTCCATCCACCGAAATATCACAGTCATACCAAACATTTATACTCCATTCACTGAAACATCACAGTCATACCAAACATTTATACTCCATTCACCGAAACATCACAGTCATACCAAACATTTATACTCCATTCACCGAAACATCACAGTCATACCAAACATTTATACTCCATCCACCGAAACATCACAGTCATACCAAACATTTATACTCCATTCACCGAAACATCACAGTCATACCAAACATTTATACTCCATTCACTGAAACATCACAGTCATACCAAACATTTATACTCCATTCACCGAAACATCACAGTCATACCAAACATTTATACTCCATCCACCGAAATATCACAGTCATACCAAACATTTATACTCCATTCACTGAAACATCACAGTCATACCAAACATTTATACTCCATTCACCGAAACATCACAGTCATACCAAACATTTATACTCCATTCACCGAAACATCACAGTCATACCAAACATTTATACTCCATCCACCGAAACATCACAGTCATACCAAACATTTATACTCCATTCACCGAAACATCACAGTCATACCAAACATTTATACTCCATTCACTGAAACATCACAGTCATACCAAACATTTATACTCCATCCACCGAAACATCACAGTCATACCAAACATTTATAGTCCATCCACCGAAACATCACAGTCATACACAACATTTATACTCCATTCACCGAAATATCACAGTCATACCAAACATTTATACTCCATTCACTGAAACATCACAGCCATACCAAACATTTATACTCCATTCACCAAAACATCACAGTCATACCAAACATTTATACTCCATCCACTGAAACATCACAGTCATACCAAACATTTATACTCCATCCACTGAAACATCACAGTCATACCAAACATTTATACTCCATTCACCGAAACATCACAGTCATACCAAACATTTATACTCCATGCACCGAAACATCACAGTCATACCAAACATTTATACTCCATCCACCGAAACATCACAGTCATACCAAACATTTATACTCCATTCACCGAAACATCACAGTCATACCAAACATTTATACTCCATCCACCGAAACATCACAGCCATACCAAACATTTATACTCCATCCACCGAAACATCACAGTCATACCAAACATTTATACTCCATCCACCGAAACATCACAGTCATACCAAACATTTATACTCCATCCACCGAAACATCACAGTCATACCAAACATTTATACTCCATCCACCGAAACATCACAGTCATACAAACATTTACACTCAATCCACCGAAACATCACAGTCATACCAAACATTTATACTCCATTCACCGAAACATCACAGTCATACCAAACATTTATACTCCATCAACCGAAACATCAAAGTCATACCAAACATTTATACTCCATCCACTGAAACATCACAGTCATACCAAACATTTATACTCCATTCACTGAAACATCACAGTCATACCAAACATTTATACTCCATCCACCGAAACATCACAGCCATACCAAACATTTATACTCCATCCACCGAAACATCACAGTCATACCAAACATTTATACTCCATCCACCGAAACATCACAGTCATACCAAACATTTATACTCCATCCACCGAAACATCACAGTCATACAAACATTTACACTCCATCCACCGAAACATCACAGTCATACCAAACATTTATACTCCATTCACCGAAACATCACAGTCATACCAAACATTTATACTCCATCAACCGAAACATCACAGTCATACCAAACATTTAAACTCCATCCACTGAAACATCACAGTCATACCAAACATTTATACTCCATTCACCGAAACATCACAGTCATACCAAACATTTATACTCCATTCACAGAAACATCACAGTCATACCAAACATTTATACTCCATTCACCGAAACATCACAGTCATACCAAACATTTATACTCCATTCACCGAAACATCACAGTCATACCAAACATTTATACTCCATTCACCGAAACATCACAGTCATACCAAACATTTATACTCCATTCACCGAAACATCACAGTCATACCAAACATTTATACTCCATTCACTGAAACATCACAGTCATACCAAACATTTATACTCCATTCACCGAAACATCACAGTCATACCAAACATTTATACTCCATCAACCGAAACATCAAAGTCATACCAAACATTTATACTCCATCCACCGAAACATCGCAGTCATACCAAACATTTATACTCCATCCACCGAAACATCACAGCCATACCAAACATTTATACTCCATTCACCGAAACATCACAGTCATACCAAACATTTATACTCCATCCACCGAAACATCGCAGTCATACCAAACATTTATACTCCATTCACTGAAACATAACAGTCATACCAAACATTTATACTCCATCCACCGAAACATCACAGCCATACCAAACATTTATACTCCATCCACCGAAACATCACAGTCATACCAAACATTTATACTCCATCCACCGAAACATCACAGTCATACCAAACATTTATACTCCATTCACTGAAACATCGCAGTCATACCAAACATTTATACTCCATCCACCGAAACATCACAGTCATACCAAACATTTATACTCCATTCACCGAAACATCACAGTCATACCAAACATTTATACTCCATCAACCGAAACATCAAAGTCATACCAAACATTTATACTCCATTCACTGAAACATCACAGTCATACCAAACATTTATACTCCATCCACCGAAACATCACAGCCATACCAAACACTTATACTCCATTCACTGAAACATCACAGTCATACCAAACATTTATACTCCATCCACCGAAACATCGCAGTCATACCAAACATTTATACTCCATCCACCGAAACATCACAGTCATACCAAACATTTATACTCCATTCACTGAAACATCGCAGTCATACCAAACATTTATACTCCATCCACCGAAACATCACAGTCATACCAAACATTTATACTCCATCCACCGAAACATCACAGTCATACCAAACATTTATACTCCATCCACCGAAACATCACAGTCATACCAAACATTTATACTCCATCCACCGAAACATCACAGTCATACCAAACATTTATACTCCATCCATCGAAACATCACAGTCATACCAAACATTTATACTCCATTCACCGAAACAGAATCATACAATGATTACCCGACTTACAACCCACATACTAGGATGTACAAATACAAGAAATGTAAAACATTTACAATGAGAAAAGAAAACAGGGGTAGTATAAGGTTTCCCATTTTCAAAATGTGTCAGATAAGCAGTTCAAAGTGGCTGGTGATATTGATTTACATATAAAAAAATTTATAAAAAATTATACATGAAATGGATTTACATATAAAAAAAATATGCATCAAATGGATTTACATATAAAAAATATACATGAAATCGATTTACATAAAAAAAAATATGCATCAAATGGATTTACATATAAAAAATATACATAAAATGGATTTACATATAGAAAATATGCATCAAATGGATTTACATATAAAAAATATACATAAAATGGATTTACATATAAAAAATATGCATAAAATGTGCGCAAATCTAAAAAGGGGGCATCGGAAAAAGTCAGCCATTTCTAACTAATTTAGCTTGTTACATTCGGTGCCCATTCACCTCAACATCACAGCCAAACATTCTTGCTCCTTCACCAGAACAAAATCAAACAATTATCACCCCACTTTAAACCCATATATTTACAATATGCAGTGGGGAGTTGGGGTTATAAAAAATATATATACAAGAAAAATGAAACAATGAGTAAACCCAGATTATTATAAGTCCCCTCCCCCACACACACTCTTCCTAAATGTAGCAGATTTGCCTGTCCAAAAGTTGATACAGGCCATGAAAGCTTTATTCAACGCATTTCTTTCGAAATTAGGAAAGCAGTCCTGCATCTCTGGTAAATCAAGCTACCTGTCACCTAATTAAGGGAGAGATAGGGAGATAATCAATAAAAAAATTGGGGTAAAAAGAGTCCCTGGTAAAAAGCGAGAATGGGGTAAGGTTTAAGTAAAAAAATGTCAGACCTGCGCAACCAATCACTTCCGATGAAATTGTCTACGAAGCCAATGTTTAGAGCGTCGGTCGCTTTTGATGTTAAACAGGCTATTAACAAACGCCCCACCTTCCTACAGACGGCAACATCGAACGCACAGATAATTTCTTTTTCTCTCATATTGTTATTTTTATTCATAGCTTTGTGTAACGTGTAATTAAATATGTATGTGTATAATTTGTTAGCATGTGGAAAAATTCAAGGAAAGGAAGCAATATTTTGCGTGAACGACGGCGGGATCGGTCGGTCGGTCGGTCGGCGGAGGGTCGGTGTGGCATCACTGGTTGTAATCGTAGAAAGCCAGCGTCACTCCTAACCCAGCATTTATGCTAATTCTGATACAAATGCATGATAGTCATCTAAGAATTTAAGAGAGATTTCCGAGTTTTGCCGACAAATTACAGAATTAGCCGAGACATGCAGACGATACATTATGGAAACAAGTATTTGGAAAACCCGATTTCCTCTTACGCGAAATAAAAAAAACAAATTCGTCGGGATTATTCTGTTACTTCTTTTTCGATTTTTGGTACTACTCCAGATGAAGCGCCTAATTTTCGTGACTGCTCGGCGGCAACGATCGGGCAGGTCGCGGAAGCGCCCGAGAGCTGCCGAGACGAAAACGAGGCTGAAGCAAAACTGAAAGTCGTAAAAAAAGAAAAGTGGCAGACGACAGTGTAAGACGAAGAATACAAAAGAAAAAAATACATATATTTGAAAAAAATGAAAAAAAAAATGAACAAACCATAGCTGAAGAACTATAAATAAACTTAATAAAAAAATTTTTTTCGTGGGCCAAATGAACCATTTTAATTTTTTTTGTCTTTTTTTTACATAAATCAAAGAAGTAAATGCTATTTCTTTTACGATATTTAGGTAACTTTATTTTTCGTCTGTTTTTTTTTTTACAAACAAAGAAGTATGTTATTTTTCTTAGGCAAGTTTTTTTTGTATATTTTTTTTGGAGGGGGGGGTAGGGATTTCAATTATTTTCTCGTCGAGGGTCAGGGTTTACGTATACGTTTGTTTTGTTGTGCTGAGTGCAGATGATTGGCAGCAACTTGATCGGTCAGCTCTGCCTCAGCCTCGTTTTCGTCTCGGCAGCTCTCGGGCGCTTCGGCGACCTGCCCGATCGTTGCCGCCGAGCAGTCACGGAAATTAGGCGCTTCATCTGGAGTAGTACCCGATTTTCTTTTTGGAAGATGGGGGTCATATTTTTTTGGGGGGGGAGGGGCATTGTTTTTTGGGGGAGGTGGATGGCATTATATTTGGGGGGAGCTGGGGGGCATTATTATTTTTTTTTTTTGGAGATGAGGGCATTTTTTTTTTTTGGAGGTGGGGGCATTATAATTTTGTGTTTGAGGTGGCGGCGTTATTTTTTCTTTTTGGAGGTGGAGGGTGGAGGGGGCATTATATTTTTGGGGAGGTGGAAGGCATTATTTTTATTTTGTTTGAAGGTGGGGGGCTATTATTTTTTACGCTCTGCAAATAATTTTTCCAGAACCAGAAGTATTATAGATAGGAGCATGCTTTCAAAATAAATTAAAACATGTAAATAAATACAAATGGAGAGGGAACTTTTTCTTAAGCGGTGAAGAAACTTACATTTTCTTAATTTTTTTTTTGGGGGGGGGAGAGTCATAGATATACTGTAGGTATGTTTAACCTAACGCTAACCATAACCCTAACACTAAACTTAAATTAACCTTAACCCTAACCTAACCCTAACACTAAACTTAAACTAACCTGTAGCCGAGAGTGAAGATTAAATTTTTTTTCGAAACCGGATACAATTCAGAAATGTATTTGAAAATATTTTCGAAAGACAAAATAAAAAAGAATATCTTGGTTACACGTATCTATTTCCCGCTTATGGCCAGGAAACGAGTGCTCATTTTAATTTCAATTGACATAGGAAAGTGATCCTCAATCTAGAATCTAAAATATTTAGCTTTTTTATATTGTTTTTTTTTGCGGATATTTTTTTCAAGCTGTTTACATGTAATCTCCCCCAAAAAGTAGAATCTGATATTCATTTGGGGGGGGGGTAAAATACGATGGGCGTCATAGTAAAACATACTGATACTTTTTCTTTGTTTGTTTGAGATTGCTTCTACAAAATGTTAGAAGTCCACAGAGCTTGTAGGACCTTATAACTTGACCGTTGATAGTTATCAACGGTCAAGTTATGAATACATTCAAGGATGCACATGGACAACTTGAGGATGTTAACCACGTGGAAGCTACTTTACCGGAAGCATCTATATCTGAAGCTGCAGGTAATTTGATACGTTTGTTTGCCATCATGTTGATTACATGTGCAGTGTCTCATCCAAAACGAATTTGGGATACACACAACATAGAGCCACTATTGTCAGTATTGGACAATATCTGACAAGCTCCATAAAACCGAACCTCAAAATGGTACGGGAACATCAAGAAAAAAGAGCTAGCCAAACAACTTCCATAACATATCTGGCCAAGCATTTCGGACAGGGCTGTTTATCAGACGAGGTTGAAACACCAACAAAACCCGCAACAGAGGTAGCCCAAAAAAGTCGTAAAAAATACACTGAAACATTAAAAAAAAGGAGCCTTAAAGAGTGGGCAGAGCAAAAACGTGCAACCCACTTTCTTGATGAGATATCTAAAGATTATATTGACAAAGAAGGTTCTTTGGACTGGCTTAAAAGAGGCGCTCTCCATTATGATCAGGAACGGCTTATAATGGCGACCCAAGACCAAGGTCTTATGACTAATGCATTTAAAAAGATGGCAGGACTTAGTAATGATAGCAAGTGAAGATTTTGCCACACAGAACTGGAGAGTGTGAATCACTCGATATCCAGCTGCAAAATTATGTTAGCAGATGGAACATACACAACGCGCCATGATGGTGTATGCAAATACATACACTGGAACATCTGTAAAAATCTAAACATCCAATATAGCACTAAGTCCTGGCAACATCTACCGGAGAGGACTATGGGAAACGATAAGCATACTATACATTATGATTATGCGGTTCCTACATCTACCTACCTGGAAAATGCAGCAGTAAAACCGGACATAGTCATATTAAATAAGGCAGAAAGAGAGGCAACACTGATTGAGGTGAGTGTTCCAAATGACAGTGGCTTAAACAGAGAAGAAAGGGAGAAGGTGACAAAATACCAAGGCCTAATGTATGATATGAAGAGAAACTGGAACCTACAAAACATCAACATTATCGCAGTTATAATAGAAGCTAAAAGCCTCATGAAGAAACATTTCAAAAAGTATCTGGAAAGTATTCCCGGAAAACCAAGTGCAAAAGAAATCCAAATAATTGCACTTAAGGGAACGGCCAAAATCCTTAACAGAGCACTCGGTTGGAGCCTCTAAATAGCATGTGATGGTCTGGCATTTGGAAGAATGCCTCGTCCCTATGCTAACGAACACAGAAATAAGAAAATTTTTAAAAAAGTGAAATTTTCCTTCTAAGGGAACGCAATCAACTTTCTGAGGTTGATATAATATTTTCAGAGGACATCTTCAATATGGGTCTGGTTCATATCGAAGATATGACTTATAAGATGAATGGTAAAACACTGACAAAAATTGAGTCTTACCTCACTTGATCGATCTAATACACATCCGGTCATTACTGCATTGACCAGTGAAATTAGTTATCAACCTCATGAGCAAGCATCAATTGTTCGGGATTGTATCGCATAACTAAATAATGAGCAGATTCATGTGTTTCGTGCTGTAGTTAAAACTGTAGAAAACCAGCAAGGTGGCTTTATACTCCTTGATGCACCCGGAGGTACTATTCTTTATGGTGATAGAACAGCTCACTCGACATTTAAATTGGCAAAAAGTATGCAACTGATTTGCCAAATAGAAAATGGATCAGATTCATCTGAAGTTTTACAAAATTGTTCCTTGGTTGTATGTACAAGGGCACATAAAAAACAACATTCGAAGCTCGTGTTAAAACATTGCGTGATCTCAAAAGACGTGATGTTATGATGAGTGACATCATACTTTTATTATCAGGTGACTTCCGACACACACTTCCTATTATTCCACGTAAAAGTCCCGCTGATGAGCTGAATGTTAAAATTAAATTATTATACAGGGTGGGCAAAAATAAGGGTCCTATTTTTAAAAATTCATAACTTTTTTATTTATTGATTTTTTTTTTTTTTTAGAATAAGTAAAGGACCCCTTCCGAAGCAAGCATGAGCCGTATTAGCCCTAAGGAACGTACCCTCATTTAGAAAACATTATTTTTGCTTAAAAAACTCAAAACAGTGTAAAAAACAATACTTTAGTTTTTGTAAGTTTTAAGAAGTGTTTTTCGGCTAAAATTTGTTTTGTTTATTTCAAAAAATCTCGGAAGGGTCAGTCTACACACACATAAAGTTTGGTGAGTTTAACTTTTATTTTGTGGAAGTTATTCAAATTCAAGTTATTCAAATTTAAAGATAGGACCCTTATTTTGGCCCACCCTGTATTTGTGGAAGTACATCAATACTCTAACGTTATCTCCAAACATGCATGTTCGCATCTTTATAGTGACCTAATGGCTGGTCAGTTTGCCTTCCTACTCATAAAAATAGTTAATGGCAAGATGGCAAAAACCAACTATGGCAGAATTGTATCACTCCGGGCATTGCATCAATTGTTTCTCTACTCACAGAACTCACAGTAGTAAATGAAGAGAGCAATTCTAGCTGCTAAAATGGTACGGTAAATGTCATCAATCAACAACTGTTTGATGAAATTAAAGCTGATAACTGGTTGCCCAATGACGTCACCGCGGAAGCGTGGTGCCCCTAAGCTATACTTTTCTAGTTGCTGTTTTACATTAACATTGTGGGGTCGGTGTTTGTGCTAGATAAGCAGCAAATGATTCAATAGTTCAAGATTGAATGAATCTATTTTCCCGGGCAACGCTGGGACACGGGTCAGTTAGTATATATACAAAGTCAGGTATGGTTATATGTTTGTATGTAAACTAAAAAATCGATAATCATATATTTTGATAAACAGCTTCTACACGTAAGTGATCCAAATCTGGGCTACATTCAGCTAAAGTTTGATGTAAAGGGAGTGGAAGTCCTTCAGAAAATTTAGATATATCCGATTTAAAAAAAAATTATCAATAGGTATTAGACATAATTTAATAAGTATCCCCCAAATTACAGTTTCTTTAGGGTATTTAAAAGAGTTTTTTGAGGGTATGATACGGGCACAACCTTTTTGTCTCTCTCTCTCTCTTTGTATATATATGTATATATATATACATATTTATATATATATATATATATATATATATTTATATATATATATATATATATATATATATACATACATATTTATATATATACATACATATTTATATATATATATATATATATATATACGTACATATTTATATATATACATACATATTTATATATATATATTATTACTAGTGAAGTCTAAATATTTGATTTTGCCCCCCTTTCATTGTTTCTCTCTTAAGTAAACTCATGTATAACACACATTCTCATGTATAACACACATTCTCTTTTTCTTTAAACTTGTATAACACTCTCTTACTCGCCTTCGTATATATCAAGATTAGAATTACTTTCTTTCTTCCTCAAGACTATACACATCCATTTCCTTCGTGCTTCTACCATCCTCAGTTCTTCATTTCTCCATGTGCCTGATGTTGGTTCTTACTGAAATTCCGAGTAGAACATCTACTACGGCAATAGATGGTCGTATTAATATATAAATGGTGGTGGTTACGTGTATTCAAATATCTAGATATATTGATCATATGTAGATGATTATATGTATTCTTCTTTTTTGTCCGTTCTGTCAGATGATGATAATCCGACCTACGTTACCCGTGGTTTGTCTAGTGGTTCTAATTTTGAAATTAGTTATCAACCTCATGAGCAAGCATCAATTGTTCGGGATTGTATCGCATAACTAAATAATGAGCAGATTCATGTGTTTCGTGCTGTAGTTAAAACTGTAGAAAACCAGCAAGGTGGCTTTATACTCCTTGATGCACCCGGAGGTACTATTCTTTATGGTGATAGAACAGCTCACTCGACATTTAAATTGGCAAAAAGTATGCAACTGATTTGCCAAATAGAAAATGGATCAGATTCATCTGAAGTTTTACAAAATTGTTCCTTGGTTGTATGTACAAGGGCACATAAAAAACAACATTCGAAGCTCGTGTTAAAACATTGCGTGATCTCAAAAGACGTGATGTTATGATGAGTGACATCATACTTTTATTATCAGGTGACTTCCGACACACACTTCCTATTATTCCACGTAAAAGTCCAGCTGATGAGCTGAATGTTTGAATTAAATGATCATATTTGTGGAAGTACATCAATACTCTAACGTTATCTCCAAACATGCATGTTCGCATCTTTATAGTGACCTAATGGCTGGTCAGTTTGCCTTCCTACTCATAAAAATAGTTAATGGCAAGATGGCAAAAACCAACTATGGCAAGATTGTTATCATTCCGGGCATTGCATCAATTGTTTCTCTACTCACCCTTTTGGCTAAGATCAAAGTGTAGTATCTGTTCCGATGGATACTGCACCCCATAGACCGGTGTTGTCTTGGCCTTCGGGGCTTGATTTACGCCGGTCTATGGGTCTGTTCTGTGCAGTTCTAGGAGGTCCACCCTCACAGGCTTCGCCTCCCCTCTTTGTGAGGAGTAAGTTTATTGCTTACTGTCTGAGGCACCCCTACCGGGGAATGCCGACGGGGCTGCCCAGGCAATTTTTAAACCCCACTTTCCCGACCCGACCTTGGGTCACATCTTACTTGTGGGAGTAAGATGAAAACTGGCCTTGTGCCTAACTCCTGGAGAGAAGTAAATCAATACTCACAGAACTCACAGTAGTAAATGAAGAGAGCAATTCTAGCTGCTAAAATGGTAAGGTAAATGTCATCAATCAACAACTGTTTGATGAAATTAAAGCTGATAACTGGTTGCCCAATGACGTCACTGCGGAAGCGTGGTGCCCCCAAGCTATACTTTTCTAGTTGCTGTTTTACATTAACATTGTGGGTTCGGTGTTTGTGCTAGATAAGCAGCAAATGATTCAATAGTTCAAGATTGAATGAATCTACTTTCCCGGGCAACGCTGGGACACGGGTCAGTTAGTATATATACAAAGTCAGGTATGGTTATATGTTTGTATGTAAACTAAAAAATCGATAATCATATATTTTGATAAACAGCTTCTACACGTAAGTGATCCAAATCTGGGCTACATTCAGCTAAAGTTTGATGTAAAGGGAGTGGAAGTCCTTCAGAAAATTTAGATATATCCGATTTAAAAAAAAAAAATATCAATAGGTATTAGACATAATTTAATAAGTATCCCCCAAATTGCAGTTTCTTTAGGGTATTTAAAAGAGTTTTTTGAGGGTGATATGGGCACAACCTTTTTGTCTCTCTCTCTTTGTATATATATGTATATATATATATATATATATATATATATATATATATATATATATATATATATATGGGAAAATGAAAAAGGAAAACCAAAAAATTGATGTTTTTTATGTGTACATCAACGTTTCGTCTTTATTTATAAGACTTCATCAGGATGATAATATAGAGAAAAAATCTCATGCAAGTACAGATACATGTAGGGTAGACATATTGGGAGGAAAAATAAAATGAAATAATGGCCACTACTGGGTGGACGTCCGTACTTGTTGGAGAATAAAAATGAATGTTGAAGAAAATGAGTGGGGGGAAAATGAAAGGATGGGGTGAGCAAGGACTACTGTGGCTGGTGGTAAGAGAAAGGCCATTATTTCATTTTATTTTTCCTCCCAATATGTCTACCCTACATGTATCTGTACTTGCATGACATTTTTTCTCTATATTATCATCCTGATGAAGTCTTATAAATAAAGACGAAACGTTTATGTACACATAAAAAAACATCCATTTTTTGGTTTTCCTTTTTCATTTTCCCATCACGTCGGATTACCTTCATCCTTCTCTTCCCATATATATATATATATATATATATATATATATATATATATATATATATATATATATATATATATATTAGATTTCTTGAATGTGAGATGATATATACATACATATTTATATATATATATATATATATATATATATATATATATATATATATATATATACGTACATATTTATATATATACATACATATTTATATATATATTATTACTAGTGAAATCTAAATATTTGATTTTGCCCATCTTTCATTGTTTCTCTCTTAAGTAAACTCATGTATAACACACATTCTCATGTATAACACACATTCTCTTTTTCTTTAAACTTGTATAACACTCTCTTACTCGCCTTCGTATATATCAAGATTAGCATTACTTTCTTTCTTCCTCAAGACTATACACATCCATTTCCTTCGTGCTTCTACCATCCTCAGTTCTTCATTTCTCCATGTGCCTGATGTTGGTTCTTACTGAAATTCCGAGTAGAACATCTACTACGGCAATAGATGGTCGTATTAATATATAAATGGTGGTGGTTACATGTATTCAAATATCTAGATATATTGATCATATGTAGATGATTATATGTATTCTTCTTTTTTGTCCGTTCTGTCAGATGATGATAATCCGACCTACGTTACCCGTGGTTTGTCTAGTGGTTCTAATTTTATCGTTCTCATAAAGACCGAGATGGATAACCTCTGCAAGGAGATCGCTTAGAATGCGGCCTAGGATGAGCATATCTCAACAGCACTTCTTCATCTCTACAGAATGGGATTCAGTAGCACGAAGAACACCAAGACAATCCTCTTTCATAGTTACAGGTTTAGGAGAAAGCTTCCGAAGTTCACTTCATTGAAGACCTCTTATTTTTCACTGCCATCCATAGTGTTTTATATACTAGATGGCCGTTGACTTTTGGCCTTTCGGCTAAAAGCAAAGTGTAGTATCTGTTCTAAGACTACACTTAACCTTTTCTGTCATCGGTCAGTGAAGGAGAAATCCTTCTAGACTGAAGCAATTTAAAAAAATTGTCTTAATCCAGAGTACCCATTAAAACTGATCGTGTGTCTAACTCTGTCCTCGTGGGGAAAAAAGTAAATACCGACCCCCCCCCCCAAAGGAAAATCCAGACTCTACCCCAAAAAAGTGAATACAGACTCCCCCCCCCAAAAAGTAAATACAGACTCCCCCCAAAAAAAGTAAATACAGACTCCCCCCCAAAAAAGTAAATACAGACTCCCCCCCAAAAAAGTAAATACAGACTCCCCAAAAAGAAAGTAAATACAGACTCCCCCCAAAAAAGTAAATACAGACTCCCCCCAAAAAAGTAAATACAGACTCCCCCCCAAAAAAGTAAATACAGACTCCCCAAAAAGAAAGTAAATACAGACTTCCCCCCAAAAAGTAAATACAGACTCCCCCCCAAAAAGTAAATACAGACGCCCCCCCCCAAAAAGTAAATACAGACTCCCCCCCAAAAAGTAAATACAGACCCCCCCCAAAAAAAAAGTAAATACAGACTCCCCAAAAAGAAAGTAAATACAGACTCCCCCCCAAAAAAGTAAATACAGACCCCCCCCCCAAAAAAAAAGTAAATACAGACTCCCCAAAAAGAAAGTAAATACAGACTCCCCCCCAAAAAAGTAAATACAGACTCCCCCCCCAAAAGTAAATACAGACTCCCCCCAAAAAAGTAAATACAGACTCCCCCCAAAAAAGTAAATACAGACTCCCCCCAAAAAAAGTAAATACAGACTCCCCCCCCAAAAAAGTAAATACAGACTCCCCCCCAAAAAAGTAAATACAGACTCCCCCCAAAAAAAGTAAATACAGACTCCCCCCAAAAAAAGTAAATACAGACTCCCCCCCAAAAAGTAAATACAGACTCCCCCCCAAAAAGTAAATACAGACTCCCCAAACACATATTAACGAAAACTAAACGAACGAACGATACTAAACGAAAAATTGGATCTTTTGTAGAAAAGCCCAAAATGTGTGGTTTGTTTACAGTTGTAAACCGCCGACGGCGAGCTCAATGAAAGAAATACTATCCTGACAACGTAGAAATATCACGGGTACTTTCTCTATTCATATAAATCTTTCTAAGCTGCCACATCTGGGGAGGCGCCGCTTAGGGCACTCTTTGTTGCCTATACAGAGTTCAAAATTGACTCCAACATCTAGTAGGGGATAACCTCTTCTCTTCCTTAGGGCGCTTTTCTCATAAAATAGGTGTTGTTAGTCTCTTTCTACTCCATCGTTATTTCCATAGAAATGTGCTCGACTGAGCTCCAATCATTACCACAATGTGATCAGCATTCCCGAGCGAGCTATGGTCTTTCGTCACACAAGCCTCAAGCAGTGAGGTCAAAAACAGGTCTAGAAGTGAGGCTGCTGGTCTACTCGATCGGGGATGCGGGTCGGGAAAACGACAGTCTGTGAGAGGGAGGGAGCTAAAGTGAAATTATACGTAGAGTTACCGGCTGCGTCAGTAAAGCTGGAGAATTCCAACCAGTCACGGTGGTGTGCATTAAAATTCCCAATCATTCAAGTCGAGTGAGAGTACTCTATCTATGCTTTCAGAGACAGAGTTTAGCAGAGTACAGTCCTGGGTCGAAGGTGAACGGTATAAGAAATATAAGTAACTAACGCTGTGATTTAAAGTCAAAATAAAGCACATGTAGGCTTGGTCATCTGATTCTAACCTATGTTCTCTAGTAAAAATGAGGGTATTCCAAGCATAAACCCTTAGCCCGTGCATATGTTTGTCAGAGTCTTTACAGTAGAGTGGGGATAGTCAGTCATGTCAAAGTGGTGAGAGGAGATTGAGGATTGAATGTTCGTTTGACTTAATGCTTGGATATCCAGGGAGTTTGTCAGGAGAAAAGTTTCTACGTCGTTGATGTTGGTTCTAAGTTCCCGGATATTAGTGAATGCGAGCCTCAAGGGCGGCGGCGAAGATGTTTCTTATTGGGTGACTGGTTTAAGTTTGATTGTTTTGTTTTGCAATGAAATGTTTGTTTTGATATAGAGTGGGGGTGGGTGCTTGTTAGGTGCCAATCAGCTCACACAACCAGTCCATTAGTCGCGACCGGGTTCATGGGGGTTGTGGCCTCGGGAAAGCCTACTGGATAACTGTAGGGTCCCTTTCCATGCGCGACATGGCACGTACAGCTACCCACAATATTATACTAGTGATGATGGAGCAGCCGTTCGTAGCCCTACCTAAGAGTTTTTGCTCCTATACTGTCAGACAAGCTGTCTAACCTGTACCCATAACCTCTCGGAACAAGAGCGACCTAGACTGGTCATGTAAGACTTAGTGGCGAAAAACTTTCCCCAAGTTGCCCAAGTACAGAAGAAGAGAGACGGCGTCTATTGTCCTAGTCAGAGAAACAAGGCTAGGCACTGGGTGTCTTTGAGCGTCCCAGTGCTAGTACCTCTGCGCCTGGCTAATAGTCAGAGAAGGAGTGCAAAGGTCGGGCGATAGGCAGAGCTCATATACTCCTTAAGCAATTTTAGGTTTGCAAACCGAATATTTTGCTCGAGATTCCAGCTCTAGGAAGGTTATCGATCAGGACTAAAGGACCTCTCTCCCCAACGGGTTGCTGATAAGACATAAGTGGTTAGTAGCAGGGTTTTATTATCATAGATTTCCTTCTCTTAGGTAGATATCCTGACAAGGTCTTACGGGTCCAACACACCGAGAGGGGATAGCCTGCGCCCGTGTACGAGTCTGGTATTTCCAAGCCCCCACAAAAAAATGTTCCATATATATATATATATATATATATATATATATATATATATATATATATATATATATATGTGTAGATAGAATTAGTTCACTGTACACTCCAGAGGAAACAGAAAGCCGAAGAAAAGTTTCCCTCCAAAGTAATGAAAAGTAAGTACAAATAAAAGAAAGACAGCTATAACTGTTCTGGCCAGATGGTGGATTTAGGAATTGCTTGAGTATGAAATCAATAGACAGTCTATAAAACAGTATATATATATATATATATATATATATATATATATATATATATATATATATATATATCAAGAATTAAGTACATTTAAATAATACACATAGATTTAAGTACATTTAAATAATACAGAATTAGAATTTAAAGAAAGGTAACGTGAGAGTAATCAAACAAGAGTACTTAGCCTCGCGTCGATGGCAAGGGAAAACTTTCCGGGCCTTTCTTTGTCTTGCTATACTACGAATGACCGCACGAGAGAGCCACCTATTTGAGAATTGAATTTAACGGAGAAGGGAGATAATCTTTTTGCACGCGGTTCGAAGACATTTTCTTTCTCAGGTTTAATTTAGACCGTCTTTTTAAAATATGTTTTTATACACAAATCGTTTGGCCGAGTAAAAGAATTGTAGGAATGGATTGTTTCAACATAGCAATATGCATCAATTGACTACCCTTTACATTAGTATTGAGACATTAGAAATAACCTAATTAATTAATTAATTAATTAGCAGGCCATAGGATGAATTTAGCAATTACTTGAGCCAATAAAACAGTATATATATATATATATATATATATATATATATATATATATATATATATATATATATATATATATATATATATATATATATATTGAGAAACTTCCGAGACTACATATATATATATATATATATATATATATATATATATATATATATATATATATATATATATATATATATATATATATATATATATATATATATATATATATATATATATATATATATGTAGTCTCGGAAGTTTCTCAACCATTAAAACTATATATAAAAAAAAAAAAGATTATATAAAAAAAAAAAAAAAAAAAAAAACTTATAGTCTCAAGTCTTCCAATGGAAAATCACTCATGTAAGTCAATTTATTTTTTACAGTTAAATATATATATATATATATATATATATATATATTATATATACCTATAATATAATATATATTATATATACATATAATATATATTATATATACATATATATATATATATATATATATATATATATATATATATATATATATATATATATATATATATATATATATATATATATAGAATTAAGTACATTTAAATAATATACATTAGAATTTAGAGAAAAGTAACAAGCGAGTAATAAAAAAAGTACTTCGCTTCGCGTCAATGGCAAATGAAAACTTTCGGGGCCTTTTTTGTCTGGCTATCCTACGAATGACCGCACGAGAGGGTCACCTATGTAAGAATGGAATTTGATGAGGAAAGGGGTATCTTTTTGGCCGCGTTTTTTTATTTGGGGGGGGGGGTAATTTAGGCCGATGGAAATAGGAAAAAAAAATATTTCTGGATTCATTTCACTCGGTAAGGGGGTTGTCTGACTTGCTATTTGTTTTTTCACTTCGCTTAAAAACTTGAAATCGTTTCGTCCGGCACTTTTATACTCGCTAACTCTTGCGTGACGTGACGGGTATGTATTTATACATGTACATGTAAATACACATTCGCCTTTATTATAAAAGTAGATCATAATAAGTGTGTTTTTTTGCTTCTGTCGTATCTGTGTGTGTAAGAGAGAGGGAGGTGATGATGGATATAGCGAGATTGTTTTCTTTTTGGTGCCCCGATTTATAAAATCGAGGGACTTACGTCCGCCCGTCCGGATTTTTCTCCGCAGCCATCCATTGAATTTCTCTGAAATTGTGCATGAAGTTGTAACTTTGGTCAGGTTAGAAAGTGACATTCTCCGATTTTTGAAAACAAAACTGGTTAGCCCCCCAGGGGGTCAAAAGGCCCCGAAATCGCAAAAAATGACATTTTTTGCCCCATAACTTTTCATCCATCCATTAAATTTCTCTGAAACCTGGCCAAAATGTGGAGGCAATTGTTCCTAGTAGAAAATAAGTATCGCTGACCTTGTAAAAAATCTGGTTCGCGCTCCCAGAGGGTCAAAAACCCCATAAAATGGCAAAAATTACCCTTTTCTCCCATAACGTTTGATCCATCCATTCAGTTTTTCTGAACTTGGCTAAAATGTAGAGGCAATTGTTCTGGATATAAAATGAGCATCCTTGACCGCAGAAAAATTCTGGTTCGCGCCCCCAGGGGGTCAAAAGGGGGTCAAAAATGCCCCATATTGTCCAAATTTATTGCATTTTACACTCGCCACATCGAGTCACATACAGAGGGGGACCACGCACGCGCGGCTTGTTTTTTCTATAGAAAAGCGGTTCTAATTCCGAAAGAATTGTCCACATTCTTCATGCTTCGATTTGTTTTAAGTTGAGATCCTTTTGGCTAGAGGCAAAGTGTAGTATCTGTTCTGTCTATATATTTGATTGGTCCATATTTGTTGTGTGTATTGTTTCTGCTGGACTCACCTGACGTCCATTTTTACTTAGATAACACGTAACACGTGCCCGTGTCACAGGGGACAACTTGACCATATTCGAGAGTGCTGAGAAATTCAGATGTTTATTTCCTGTTTGGCTCAAGAATCGTCGGGTATGGATTGGAGGTGGCGATTCTCGGACATCTATTTATTTACTCCTACTTCCCCCCCCCAATACCTTTCCTCGGGAAAAGTGACTTGTTAGGCGCTACTACACAGACGTCTAGTCTCGTTGAAGTCAAACGCCTAAAGAGAAGCCGACCATTGCCCTAGTTCTCATGTGTGACGTCACAGTCACGCGTGAGCGAATGAAGTCACGTTCATTAACATATCGTTTTTCATATTTTGAATTTTGATATTTAATAAAAGAGCGAAGAATTCAATAGTTCATCTATTTGTAAGTAATTCACATGGCGGGAAAAACGAAGAGAGATCTAGAAAGAGGATATAGAAATGATACAAATATATATAGAGAGAGACGGAGATAGAGAGACAGAAAAAGAGAGAGAGGGAGGTTTAATATAGAGATATTATATAGAGAGAGATGATGTGGAGAGAGATCATTTAGAGAGATGATGTGGAGAGTTACCGATGTAACCCCCGACTCTCTTCAGATGTACCGAACTCGGATATCTGTACAAAAGTTAGAACGGAACTTTTTTTTATTTACTCCACGCGGGGGGAGGGGGGAGTAGCGTGCCTTCATTTTTTCAACTACCATCGGGTAGAAGTCTTAAGTAATTCGTTATTGCATTCATAGTATCACCCGTACTGAGGATTGAACCTTCAACCACCAAAAGACTGACATATAGTACTTATATCGGTTTCGCCACGGATTCTTACGTATAATTCCAATATGAATTCAAGAGCCTTAAACCTATTCCATACAGATCCAGAGTCCACGTATATGAAGAAGGTCGGAGATTTCATCGGCCGAAAATTTGTGAAAAAACATCCAGATGAGAACAGTAGTCCGAATAATTCCAATAATACAGATTATCAATCGTCATCTTTTAAATTGCGAAATATAATACACAAGAAGATCCTGCCATGTCTGCTGCAAAGACAGTAGGCTCCCTTTACCGGGCTAGTAAACTTCTCATACCTGTCAGTCTCCTATATCTTTATGAATCCGCCATTCGCATGTGCTTGGAGTATTGTTGCCACATCTGGGCTGGGTACAACAAACACTTGCCTCTACCTTTTGGATAGGGTGCAACAAATATTTTCTAACTTTATTAGCCCCGTAGTGTCTGCAAAGCTCCAGCGCCTGTCGCATCGCAACAGTGTGACGCCCATATGCTTGTTTTACAAGTACTTCCATGGAATATTCTACGATGAATTCAGTGCACTTGTATCCCTTCCCAGCGTAAATACCCTCCACCCACCTGACTAGCAGCAAAATCACCCCCCTTCACTGTAACTTCCCTAGATGCCATATAATATTTTACTTTAATAGCTTCTTTCTTTGGACCACTTGCCTTTAGAATCCATCCATGATTCCTGTTTCTCCGACCGTACCCACATTCAGAAATTTAAATGTAATGCGAACACACGTCTTGCTGCCCAACTCCCGATTTAGGTTGCCCTCTATAAATCTGGCCCTATACACAGTAGCCCCTTACGCTTCAGTGGCAATATGCCTTGTTTGGGGATGAACAAAAGTTTTTAAGAGATTGATAAAGAGATGATTTTGAGTTGGTTTTTTTTTACTCTATTGAATCGTTTCGTTCCAATTCTGTGCGTTCTTCACTTTTCGATTTGGTTTACAGTGACATCATTTCACAGCCTATAAATCTGATTGGTCTACATTTGGTGTGTGTATCTTGTTGTTCGCCCAATCCGACCGGGAATTGCAAATGGCGCGAAGAGACGCAGCATACGATAGCGTCTGTCAATAGAAACAGCCGACAAAACACGTCTCCCTTTTCCTTGTATTTCTCTCTATCTATGTCTCCCTCTCTCTCTGTCTCTCTGTCTCTGTCTGTCTGTCTGTCTGTCTCTCTCTCTGTCTCTCCGCCTCTCTCTCTCTCTGACGTTCTCTCTCTCTCTCTCTCTCTCTTCTCTCCATATTTATCGGCATTGTTATTCCGTCTATTTATTCAGCGTTGTTGTAATAATCAGTGTTTACTTTGGAAAACAGAGAATGGCGCCAATTAACGCCTTCCTATTTCAATCGAATTTCATTGCGCCTACAACCGATGCTAGATCTATGACTCTCGCTCTTTCTATCTCTTACTATCTCCCTCTCTGTCTTTATCTCTCAATCTTTATCTCTATCTCTCTCTTCCTCTCTATTTCCCCCTCTCTTTCCCTCTCTCACTCCGTACACCTCTCCCTCCTCTCCATCCTTCCCTTTCTTTCTTCTTTCCCCACTCTTCCCTTATCTCTCTCCTCTTCTCTTCATCCCTCACTCTTTTTTCCTCTGCTTCTCCCTCTGCCTCTTTTTTTCTCCCCCTCTCCATCTCTCTCAGTCCAGGCTGCAATTATAACAAGGCCCTATACAAAGATCAAACAGCTAGTGATTCAAATAAATGTTTACTTACTATCCAATGGTGGCATCACCATTGGATGACGGCTTTTCCAGTAATACTCTCGTGGGATATGTGTTCGCGCCAGACATCAACAAATCGCAAAGACAACGTTTTACATTATTTAAATCAATGCATGGGCAACCTTTGTGGAAAATAAAATGTGGACCTTGTTTTTACTTTCCGCAGCCTCGTAACTCTCGCTTCCCTTATTTTGACCTTTAGTCCTCACATTCCATGATCGATGTTTCTTACAAAGGGGGAATAATTGCTGTTTTCTGGGTCGGAATCTATCTAACATTTATCGTTGACTAGTTTTTGACCTTGAAGTAGTATTTTTTTTTGTTTTTAGCTCCTTACATCAAGTGGCTTCATGCCTTGTCTGGATTTTTCTTAGCCTGGACACGGACCAGATCCCTAATTATAGCCTATGCATGTGCACTTACACGTTCATACATGTTATAGACATAAATATATCCATTGATTTTATTATCTTAAAGATCAGATCATCAGTCCAATCCAGGTACTGGCGGTGTCTTTAATGACTCTTAAACGCTTATCAAAGACAATGAAAAGTTCCAAAAATAATTTCTATAAATCCATTTGCCCTGTCTTTCAGTGGTTCGATTTTAGCCCGAGTCCATACTTAAAGTTCCCGTGGTATTAGCGGTGTTTCAGATAATTCCTTTGGACTATTTGAAAAAGATCATCCTTATCAAAGGTCTGAGCGGGCCACAGGGAAAGCGGGCTAGATGTGGTCCGTTGGCCTTAGGTTGCCCATGTATGTTTTAATCTATTATTTAGGGGCATTTCCGTTTGTTTTTGTGTGTTCGTCTAAAATTCAGAAACGACTAAAGATTCACTTACAAACCTTAAATCATCGGATTCGGTATGACCCCAGGTAAGTTATGGTAAACAATTACAGTAATAGTTATTCGCTTTTTGTCACAAGTGACCAAATTAGTGCATAGAGAAAATATCAGGAAAAAATTACCTGTTTTCATTCTTATTGTTTGAAAAACAATACTGACACTAGATCAAACAGTCAGCTGTTGATTACTTTGTCTTTTTTTTTTCTTTATTCCGTTTGATTATATTAGCGCATTTGCAAAGGTTTGTGCATGAATGAAAGAGGGGGGGGGAATCGGAAGGAGAGATGAGTTTAAAAAAATAATGTGATCGAAAACGTATAAACAAAATATATTAAACACACCTTTTTTAACAATTTGATTTTCTTATCTAAAACCCCAGAAAACGTCGAGTAGCCATGCTAGTTAATTTATACCTATGCCTACCCGCCACTCTGTCCGGGGATGTAATTGAACACAAAGCCCTACACCAAGATTAGACACAACTTTGTCTTTTTTTTTACGTGGAATCGAATGGTAGTATTAATTTTACATTAGAAGGTCTTACAATAAATATTGTGGGGTCTGCGTTCGCACCTGACATCACTTTTATTTATAACTTGAAAATGTAAACTTATGCAAATAAAAAAGAATACAAATAGTAATATGAGGTTTAGGAATTGGAGAAGGTGTGCATAACGGTCCTCATTTATTTCATGGCAATGCCAAGGGTGCCAGATTGCGTATGCTGTAATTTTCATATTACTGTCACTGTCGGGGATGCAATTAAAAATAAAGTCTTATACCAAGATTAACGAATTTTTCTCGAGAACAGATTTATGAAGAATTCAATGGTGGCATTCATTTTGTGTTAGCATTTTTGTACAATATCGTGGGGTCTGCATTCGCGACGATCATCTATAATATTGGAATTTATAATACGTTCGTTGACTGGTCAATCGTTGTCTCACCCTGTCCATTTAGGGCCATGTGGATTGGCCAACAAGTGACTCAATCCCTGTTTCCTTGTAGTCATGTGACCAAGCATACATAAACCCACGCACACTGTCGCCCGATCTCTTTTTAACTCACAACGAGTGACTACTTAGTGACAGTTACTGGCAGCCAACCTGTGGTCCATTGGCCTTTTCCAGTTAATCATCATCTTGGACAAAGGTTCAATACATCTCGACGAAATCTCTCAGACAACAGTTCGCGCGCAAAAGCCATTAATTCCATCACGAAAAGAGCCAGAATTGATGGACTCTAGTGCACCCAAACAAACTATCGCAGATAAGCACGTATTCACAAACTCAACTTCCTTATTCTGTACATTCATAATTTTCTGTTGTATATCATTCTTTATTGCTTGCTCAAGTAAAATAGTTTAATTAATCTACACGGTTGTTGTTCTTTCTCTCAAAATCTCCATTTCAATTGCAGCGCTTATTTTCGAGAAATATTCACATATTTTCACGTGCAAGAATTTGACTTTCTTTTCGGTGGCAAATACTCCCCATAATAAACAGCAAATATGATATTACACATGTTATCGACGAGTCAACCCAATATGGGTGAATAGAAACGATTTAGGTTTGCCACGATGAGCACAACAACACCGGTTCACAAACCATCGAAATTCGGCCATTGAATGGTGATAAAGTCAAGACTGCTGGACATTCGTGACTGGAACAGGGTGGACAAGTCAGGTATAGACTGTTGTTTACTTGAATAATGATTGGATTGCAGGAATGATTCTGAATTTTATTTACATGATGATAACTTTTTAGAGGGGGGCACCTATTTTGGGGTTCACTATATAAAAAAAATACCAGGTAGATCAGTTCAGATCAAAGTGTAGTATCTCTGTGAATAATTGGTCTCGTCTCTTCTGGCGTTTTCTAATTGACAGGAAACCGGAATCAAATGTCTCTGACTGTCGAAAACCATATTGTATAAAATCGCACCTGCGTTGGAAAGTACAACTCATTTTAGAAAGTAGATCATGGAATATAGGCGTACGATACCCACAAGGTTTCTTCTTGTTACTTCTGTCAACAACAAAAAACGCAACAATACAAAACACATATTCTGGATTCATTTTAGTCACTTTAAGAATACTAAAACAAAATAAGAATGCCATAACAATAGAAGAACACGTATTGGATTCAGTTTATTCACTTTCATTGACGCTCACTCACATACATTAAGAAGGTTTGTATGAACAGCATCATTTTCGTGCCACAAAATGATGCGGCACAATGATGAGCCGTGTGATATTTTACGAAGTGCTGTTTTGTTGATTGTTGTTACTTTGCGTGGGGGTAATTTTAGAGCCACCCATTATGCTATTTCAATAAATGGATCTTAAAATAATTAGATAAACGCATGCTTACAATTTGTGACAAAGACTTTCGGACAATCTTGTAAATGTTTTCGATAAGATAGATGGCCGGTCTAATTTCTCTCGATTTACTGCATCGGGATCAACTCATAAACTCCAAGAAACGATATACATAGAAAGAGGAGTGTTCCTACCAAATATCAGTGTTACATTACCTCCCCTTCGAGGGTAAGTCTAAATGTTTCACACGGTCTCCAAAATAAAATATGCGAAAGTTCAAAAACACACACCTCGATTCTCTCACGTTCAACTGCAGCAATCCTCCGTGACCGAGGCACTCATTCCACGATCGTCTTAGGGGTGAATTCTCACTGGAATCAAAGTTGAAGTTACAACACGCCGACAGACGTTCATAAACAACGATTTATTTTTTTACATAACTTGCATGAAAGAGAGAGAGAGAGAAAGGGAGAGAGAGATGGAGGGAGAGAGAGAGGGGGAGTGAGAGAGGGGGAAAGAAAGAGAGAGAGGGAGGGAAAGAGAGAGAGAGTGAGGGAGAGAGGGAGAGAGAGGGAAGGAAAGAGAGAGAGAGGGAGGGAAAGAGAGAGAGAAAGGGAGAGAGAGAGGGAGGGAGAGAGAGGGGGGAGAGACGGGGAAGGAAAGAGAGAGAGGGAGGGAAAGAGAGAGAGTGAGGGAGAGAGAGGGGAAGAGAGAGAGGGAAGGAAAGATAGAGAGAGGGAAGGAAAGAGAGAGAGAGGTAGGGAAAGAAAGAGAGAGAGAGAGAGGGAGAGAGTGAGAGAGAGGGGGGGGTACGAGATGCTTATGAATCACTTTCACTTCATCGTTTTCCGTCACGTCTTCTCTTGTTGAAATCCCACCAGCTAAGGGCGTAGAAAAGAGAAAAAGGAGAGGACCTTCTCCGAGAAATCATGATGTTTCCGCAACTTCCGCTCGGTGCAACCTCTCTGACCCCTAGCCACTCGTCTGCTACTATCTAGCACCAGTTTTCTACCCCATCAGTTTGAAGATCAGACAGTCAATCAGAATCAACTTATAAAATAGATGGGATTTAATATTTTTAAACACGAAAACGCCACTGAAATAGCAACCTTTAATCTTGCTTGTGAAAAGGGACATTGGGGTTTTATTTAAGCATCGTAATTAGTATGATTAACGCCATTGCATCAGCCACCAAGAGTTCTTTATGCAATTATATCCAATAGGTTTAGAGTAAATAGGTTTTTATATTTTAGTACTTTTTCTCCCCCGTTTTCTTCTTTTTCATCATGTGACAGTCATAGAGTTGTTCATACTAGATTTAGTGCAATACTAGATTTAGTGCAATACTTCTGAAAGCTTTTAGAAAAAATTACGTGTTTAGTAGTTTGCATCATTTTATCTCCTGCTACAAATTAGGAATACCAAGGATTCTTCATGCCAAATTTGGTGCATGTTTAATCAATTGTTTTGGAGCTTATCCCTTTTAAAGTTGTAGTAGTCTGCAAGGAGGACATCCGAAGGCGCTATGGCATAGCGCCGATTACGGGCTAGATGAGAAAATGCCAACTCAGATGAGTTTGATATGTGCTGAGGGCCAACAACGACATCGTCGCGGAACTTTCCTTTGCAATTGCTGGGAAGCGACCGAGAGTAAAACCGATGATATAATGGGCAGACACCCTGCACAAGATCTCTGTAAACCCGGTTTTCACTCGGACCGATCCTGCGATCGTGTCAAGTGGATACAAAAATGTATCATTGTGAACTCTGTCGTAGCTCGGGATTAACGCATTAGAAAAATAAGTAGTAGTAATGGCATGTTTACCATCCATGACACACACAACCTTTTAATGATGCTTTATGCCAAATTTGTTGCAATTCTGGCAAGTAGTTATTAAGCCTATAAGTGCCGACTATTAAAAGGCTACCAGATAAATAGAGGGCCTTAATTAAGATATAGTAATTGTGTTCAACAAATCGTGTTCATAGATATGACGTTTCAGCATTAAATAACCTTAAAAAAGAAATGATATGCCATGAAAGAGATATCAAAGCACATCCGAGTAGACACAATAATGGATTAAAAGTCAAATTTGTATAGATAACTCTAATTCTTTATTTAAACAAACGGTTATGTCGACATCGGTTTTAGATTGTCTTTTTCGAATCCTTTTGGTGTCTCATTTTTCTTTTTGTTCATTCTCATTGTTTCCAGTCCCGTTTCATTTACTAACAGGAGTACTACCTATGTAGGACTACAGCGACAACTCAGCAGATTATCAGCTAGTTCATAACGTAGGAGACTAGAGTCTCGTTGTATAGATGACACGTAGCAGCAGTTCGTCCTCTCTCCTCTTGTTGTTCTGTCGTATTGCATGTTGGTTAATAGCAGTTGTAAATTATTACAGCACAAGATCATTTACGGGTTTAACAATGTTTTCAGGGGTTTTATTTCTCTTCTCCAGTATACATACATAATAGACCCTGTAAATGTGTGTGAGTTATTCGCTTCGCTTGCCGGTATTAATTAACGAGAGGGGCATCCATTGTCTGCACCGCCTTTTAAAACGACCAGTATGGCGCGCCGTAGCATGTAATATTTACGTTCGTGCTAAAAATTTAGGCAAAAAGAGGTTAGCACATGAACATTGCCTTTAATTAATTTGAATTAAATTCAAATTATTATTGTTTTTTGTTCTTTTCGTGCATTATCATTGACCCAGCCCTATAGGTAATTAAACGCTTCGTTTTAATAATGTTACGTATCTAGTAATACGGCGACCACTTCTTTGATCTCAGCAGATTATCAAGAAGGTGTAGAATATTATAGAGAGATGGAGCTTCATTGTATAGATGACACGTAGTAGCATGTTATTCTTTCTATTCTTATTATTCGTTGTTGTTCTGACGGTGCGCGTGTTGATTAATTGCAGCGATTGGCAATAACAACAGCACAAAAGCATATGGGGTTCAACAATGTTTTCGGGGTTTGTACCTTTTCTCCAACAATGTACATTATACCCCCAACCCATCTCCTATTAGAGAATAGGATCATATGTCCTACACACTATCTTTCTATCTCATGATCCAGAAAGAAAGATGAAGATTTTCTCAGCTTATCTGCTATATTTCTCTAGCGACATCTTGACATGGATCCTTAACTCTAGTTTGACCTCTAGTGGAAAATTCAATTTTCTGGCTTGAACTTTTAAGTGGAAGTTTACATTTTTAACCTTATGTTTGCACACGTATTATCTAATCTTGCTACACTTACGCAAACACGAATATCCACGCAAAAGCAACGTTATACATAACATATTGTCGGTAATTGTGCACGGTAATAATGACACAGGTAGAACATGGCACAGGTAAAAATGAAAAAATAGGAAGAATGGTATATGGCACAATGACTACACAACTAGAAATATATATATATATATATATATATATATATATATATATATATATATATATATATATATATATATATATATATATATATACCGTATTTCTTAATTGGGAGAGTTTCCCAGCAGAGTGCTCAATTATTAATGCAAAAGTAAAATTAACTAAATAATTAATAAGAGCATGATATTTATTAATATTAAATAAAGTGTTACAACAACATCCGGACCAAGGTTTCAGATCCGAGAAAATCGGACCTTCATCAGCGGAGTCGTATAGCTTAATGAGTGAGAACAACCGCCAGGAATTTCAAAATATTGTCCGTTGGAAAGATGGAACACTTTCAGATTTAAAATTGTCACGTGCGTGGAATATTCGTAGTCAGTTATGGATCAAAACAACAGCAACGCTGTACATCGAAAAAGCAAGAAATTAAATGGGAATAACGTTAACAGTTGGACAGATGGCATGTTTAAATTGTCACGTGCGTGGAATTACGTGGCCGTTATGGAAAGTATTTAAATTTAACTAATAGAGACGCTATATATCTTATCGAAAGTAAATGGAGATAACGTTAAAAATAAAAATAAAAATAAAAATAAAAATAAAAATAAAATTATATTAAGTTAAAAAATATATAAATTATAAAATTATAAAATTAAAAATTATATTGAAATAATATGTTAATGTAATAAATTATTTCTAAAAATATTAAATATTAAATAATAAATCATTAAAATTAAAACTTATAATTAAATAAATTGTAGTCACACCATTTATAAATTCATGAAGTTGTAATGGTACTAATCATAAAAAAATTAAGGTACTAATAATAAAAGGGGGGGGGGGAATAAAGAAAGATGAAAAAGAATAATAATGAAGAAAAATAAAGAAAAATAAAGAAAAATGAAAAATGAAAAATGAAAAATGAAGAAAAATAATAAAGAAAAATAAAGAAAAATAATAAAGAAAAATAATAATAAAGAAAAATAAAGAAAAATAAAGAAAAATAAAGAGAAATATAAAGAAAAATGAAGAAAAATAATGAAGAAAAATAAATATAAATAAAGATGAAATAAATACACTGTTAGATAAAATAAATGATAACAAAATTGTGTAAAAATAAAAATAAAAGATAAAAGGCAAGAGAAGGAAAAATGGGGATATGGGGTACTCCACATTTGAAATTTTAAATTAGAATTAAAAATTTTAAAAAATATAAAAATTTAAAAAAATAAAAATTAGAATTAAAAATTTTAAAAATTTTAAAAATTTACAAATTAAAAATTTAAAAACAGTTATATACATAAATATAAAAACCATCCATAATTAAAACATGCAATAATGGAAATAGAGTTTAGGGCCACAGTCGGGATACCATACAGTTCAATCCGAAATTCGGAAGGCGAATTCATCATTGTGAAATCCGAAATCCTAAAAGTCCGTATTCTGGGTACTCTGCGGTTATGACTTATGTATTTTGTTCTGCCCAATTTATCAGAAGTGCCTTTCTTCTGTGGATACAGTCCTTATATATCTCCCCTTTTTGTTTAGGCATATAATGTTAGGGTCATTGATGGTTCGCAATATGTATATATATATATACATCGCAAGATGTATATATATATATATATATATATATATATATATATATATATATATATATATATATATATGATATATTTTAAAAAATTACTAAATGTTTGTTGTATAAGACAAGCATAATACATATCTGTCCTGTGTGGAAGATTATCACCCACTTTCCGATCAGACAGCATTTGAATGACACGTGATCTTTCTAGTTAAATCTTAGATGTAACCATGTTCTTGTATTTTGCAGGAGGTGGGCTATTGCCATTCGAACTGAGGCTTGGTAAAACGGCTAAGAGAGTGATTTTGAGAAGTTGTCATCAAGACTTAATGTAAATACAGATTTATTTTGGGGGGCATAGTTTATAAGCGAAACTGATCCTCCACTCAAAATTCTAAAATATTTTTTTTCATTTTTGTTTTTCTTCCCATGTTTCTCAGGTTGTTCACACATAATCGCCTAAAACTTTTTAGGGGGAAGGGGGAATTTAGCTGAGGGTCATTATCTACGAATTTACCTTACTTTTAAGATATCATTTTCCTTTTAATTTAACAAACTTTTTAATGTTCTTACTTTATGTATTGCATCCTAGATTTTGGTAAACTCATTGTGAGATTCTCATTCATATTTTCCCATGTGTCTTTTCTTTCTGTTTTTAACAACTCGTACCATTTTTACAGTACCATTTTTACAGTACCATTTTTACCTGTGCCATTATTGCATATTTCGTTGTTTACTTGATTACAAGTCCATCGTATTTCATTCTCCGACACAGAATGAAGAGCTATGGTTTAATAATGTAAAAATTAACATATATTGTCCACGAAGCAAGAGATTTGAGTTTACGTAAACTGTGAAAAGTAAACAACTTGTTTAGTTGATGAGACATATGTGATGGCAGTGTAATGGGCACTTCTGACCATTCTCTCTGGTGGTACAGAAAAAAAGAGAAAGATTTTCTCAGCATATTGTCGGAAAGTGGGTACGGTAATAATGGCACAGGTAAAAAATAAAAAAGTGAAAAACAACAACGTGAAATGTAAAGAACTTGTTTATTTCATGAGAAAGATTTGATTTATTTGATGGAAATGTGATAGAAACATCTGCTTGATGTGTGGGTGAAGCGACTACTAATTTATGTGGCTTTGATTTCCTTAATACATCGGGTTGGAATCATAAACATAGAAAGGGCGTATGTGTAACGGAAGTTAGTTTTCTAGACAACTCTTGTTGTTTATGGGGAAGACTTTTTAAATTCTGTATTAAATTCATATTACTTGATTTATTTCGTTTCCTGCTGCGACAATTTTCTGGCGAATCAAAACAATTGAATATCTTGATGTTTTTTCTTTATTAATAACTATTAACAAAACAAACACACTCAAGATTGTTATTTTAATTTTTTGTATCAAACTTTGTAAGATCAAATATCAGTATCTTCTTCTGCCATCCCATGTTCTATGTTTTACGATTGCTTCACCATCAGTGACAATATGTCCGTTTTCAGAGTTAGTTGTTGCTTCTAACTGTTGGCTCTTTGTCAACTACATCACGTGGATTAGTGTCAACAACCTTACCTAACTTTTCTTTCTCCATTTCTCTTTTTAGTTCTCCAATTTCAATAGCAGATAACCATTTTTTCGTTCTTCAATTTCAATAGCAGATAACCATTTTTCAGTTCTTCAATTTCAATAGCAGATAACCATTTTTTAGTTCTTCAATTTCAATAGCAGATAACCATTTTTTAGTTCTTAAATTTCAATAGCGGATAACCATTTTTTCGTTCTTCAATTTCAATAGCAGATAACTATTTTTTCGTTCTTAAATTTCAATAGCAGATAACTATTTTTTCGTTCTTCAATTTCAATAGCAGATAACCATTTTTTCGTTCTTCAATTTCAATAACAGATAACCATTTTTTCGTTCTTCAATTTCAATAGCAGATAACCATTTTTTCGTTCTTCAATTTCAATAGCAGATAATCATTTTTTCGTTCTTCAATTTCAATAACAGATAACCATTTTTTCGTTCTTCAATTTCAATAGCAGATAACCATTTTTTCGTTCTTCAATTTAAATAGCAGATAACCATTTTTTAGTTCTTCAATTTCAATAGCAGATAACCATTTTTTCGTTCTTCAATTTCAATAGCAGATAACCATTTTTTAGTTCTTAAATTTCAATAGCGGATAACCATTTTTTCGTTCTTCAATTTCAATAGCAGATAACTATTTTTTCGTTCTTCAATTTCAATAGCAGATAACCATTTTTTCGTTCTTCAATTTCAATAGCAGATAACCATTTTTTCGTTCTTCAATTTAAATAGCAGATAACCATTTTTTCGCTCTTCAATTTCAATAGCAGATAACCATTTTTTCGTTCTTCAATTTCAATAGCAGATAACCATTTTTTAGTTCTTCAATTTCAATAGCAGATAACCATTTTTTCGTTCTTCAATTTCAATATCAGATAACCATTTTTTAGTTCTTCAATTTCAATAGCAGATAACAATTTTTTAGTTCTTCAATTTCAATAGCAGATAACCATTTTTTCGTTCTTCAATTTCAATAGCAGATAACCATTTTTTAGTTCTTCAATTTCAATAGCAGATAACCATTTTTTCGTTCTTCAATTTCAATAGCAGATAATCATTTTTTAGTTCTTCAATTTCAATAGCAGATAACCATTTTTTCGTTCTTCAATTTCAATAGCAGATAACCATTTTTTAGTTCTTCAATTTCAATAGCAGATAACCATTTTTTCGTTCTTCAATTTCAATAGCAGATAACCATTTTTTAGTTCTTCAATTTCAATAGCAGATAACCATTTTTTCGTTCTTCAATTTCAATAGCAGATAACCATTTTTTCGTTCTTCAATTTCAATAGCAGATAACCATTTTTTAGTTCTTCAATTCTAATAGCAGATAACAATTTTTTCGTTCTTCAATTTCAACAGCAGATAACCATTTTTTCGTTCTTCAATTTCAATAGCAGATAATCATTTTTTCGTTCTTCAATTTCAATAACAGATAACCATTTTTTCGTTCTTCAATTTCAATAGCAGATAACCATTTTTTCGTTCTTCAATTTCAATAGCAGATAATCATTTTTTCGTTCTTCAATTTCAATAGCAGATAACCATTTTTTCGTTCTTCAATTTCAATAGCAGATAACCATTTTTTCGTTCTTCAATTTCAATAGCAGATAATCATTTTTTCGTTCTTCAATTTCAATAGCAGATAACCATTTTTTCGTTCTTCAATTTCAATAGCAGATAACCATTTTTTAGTTCTTCAATTTCAATAGCAGATAACCATTTTTTCGTTCTTCAATTTCAATAGCAGATAACCATTTTTTCGTTCTTCAATTTCAATAACAGATAACCATTTTTTCGTTCTTCAATTTCAATAGCAGATAACAATTTTTTCGTTCTTCAATTTCAATAGCAGATAACCATTTTTTCGTTCTTCAATTTCAATAGCAGATAATCATTTTTTCGTTCTTCAATTTCAATAGCAGATAATCATTTTTTCGTTCTTCAATTTCAATAGCAGATAACCATTTTTTCGTTCTTCAATTTCAATAGCAGATAATCATTTTTTCGTTCTTCAATTTCAATAGCAGATAACCATTTTTTCGTTCTTCAATTTCAATAGCAGATAATCATTTTTTCGTTCTTCAATTTCAATAGCAGATAACCATTTTTTCGTTCTTCAATTTCAATAGCAGATAATCATTTTTTCGTTCTTCAATTTCAATAGCAGATAATCATTTTTTCGTTCTTCAATTTCAATAGCAGATAACCATTTTTTCGTTCTTCAATTTCAATAGCAGATAATCATTTTTTCGTTCTTCAATTTCAATAGCGGATAACCATTTTTTCGTTCTTCAATTTCAATAGCAAATAACCATTTTTTAGTTCTTCAATTTCAATAGCAGATAACCATTTTTAGTTGTTCAATTTCAATAGCAGATAATCATTTTTTCGTTCTTCAATTTCAATAGCAGATAACCATTTTTTCGTTCTTCAATTTCAATAGCAGATAATCATTTTTTCGTTCTTCAATTTCAATAGCAGATAACCATTTTTTCGTTCTTCAATTTAAATAGCAGATAATCATTTTTTCGTTCTTCAATTTCAATAGCAGATAACAATTTTTTCGTTCTTCAATTTCAATAGCAGATAATCATTTTTTCGTTCTTCAATTTCAATAGCAGATAATCATTTTTTCGTTCTTCAATTTCAATAGCAGATAATCATTTTTTCGTTCTTCAATTTCAATAGCAGATAACCATTTTTTCGTTCTTCAATTTCAATAGCAGATAATCATTTTTTCGTTCTTCAATTTCAATAGCAGATAACCATTTTTTCGTTCTTCAATTTCAATAGCAGATAACCATTTTTTCGTTCTTCAATTTCAATAGCAGATAACCATTTTTTCGTTCTTCAATTTCAATAGCAGATAATCATTTTTTCGTTCTTCAATTTCAATAGCAGATAACCATTTTTTCGTTCTTCAATTTCAATAGCAGATAACCATTTTTTTGTTCTTCAATTTCAATAGCAGATAACCATTTTTTCGTTCTTCAATTTCAATAGCAGATAATCATTTTTTCGTTCTTCAATTTCAATAACAGATAACCATTTGTTCGTTCTTCAATTTCAATAGCAGATAACAATTTTTTCGTTCTTCAATTTCAATAGCAGATAACCATTTTTTCGTTCTTCAATTTCAATAGCAGATAATCATTATTTCGTTCTTCAATTTCAATAGCAGATAACCATTTTTTCGTTCTTCAATTTCAATAGCAGATAACCATTTTTTCGTTCTTCAATTTCAATAGCAGATAACCATTTTTTCGTTCTTCAATTTCAATAGCAGATAACCATTTTTTAGTTCTTCAATTTCAATAGCAGATAATCATTTTTTCGTTCTTCAATTTCAATAGCAGATAATCATTTTTTCGTTCTTCAATTTCAATAGCAGATAACCATTTTTTCGTTCTTCAATTTCAATAGCAGATAACCATTTTTTCGTTCTTCAATTTCAATAGCAGATAATCATTTTTTCGTTCTTCAATTTCAATAACAGATAACCATTTTTTCGTTCTTCAATTTCAATAGCAGATAATCATTTTTTCGTTCTTCAATTTCAATAGCAGATAACCATTTTTTCGTTCTTCAATTTCAATAGCAGATAATCATTTTTTCGTTCTTCAATTTCAATAGCAGATAACCATTTTTTAGTTCTTTACTTTCAATAGCAGATAACCATTTTTTAGTTCTTCAATTTCAATAGCAGCTAACCATTTTTTCGTTCTTCAATTTCAATAGCAGATAACCATTTTTTCGTTCTTCAATTTCAACAGCAGATTACCATTTTTTCGTTCTTCAATTTCAACAGCAGATAACCATTTTTTCGTTCTTCAATTTCAACAGCAGATAACCATTTTTTCGTTCTTCAATTTCAATAGCAGATAACCATTTTTTCGTTCTTCAATTTCAATAGCAGATAACCATTTTTCGTTCTTCAATTTCAACAGCAGATAACCATTTTTTCGTTCTTCAATTTCAATAGCAGATAACCATTTTTTCGTTCTTCAATTTCAATAGCAGATAACCATTATTTCGTTCTTCAATTTCAATAGCAGATAATCATTTTTTCGTTCTTCAATTTCAATAGCAGATAACCATTTTTTCGTTCTTCAATTTCAATAGCAGATAATCATTTTTTCGTTCTTCAATTTCAATAGCAGATAACCATTTTTTCGTTCTTCAATTTCAATAGCAGATAATCATTTTTTCGTTCTTCAATTTCAATAGCAGATAACCATTTTTTCGTTCTTCAATTTCAATAACAGATAACCATTTTTTCGTTCTTCAATTTCAATAGCAGATAATCATTTTTTCGTTCTTCAATTTCAATAGCAGATAACCATTTTTTCGTTCTTCAATTTCAATAGCAGATAATCATTTTTTCGTTCTTCAATTTCAATAGCGGATAACCATTTTTTCGTTCTTCAATTTCAATAGCAGATAATCATTTTTTCGTTCTTCAATTTCAATAGCGGATAACCATTTTTTCGTTCTTCAATTTCAATAGCAGATAATCATTTTTTCGTTCTTCAATTTCAATAGCAGATAACCATTTTTTCGTTCTTCAATTTCAATAGCAGATAATCATTTTTTCGTTCTTCAATTTCAATAGCAGATAACCATTTTTTCGTTCTTCAATTTCAATAGCAGATAACCATTTTTTCGTTCTTCAATTTCAATAGCAGATAACCATTTTTTCGTTCTTCAATTTCAATAGCAGATAACCATTTTTTCGTTCTTCAATTTCAATAACAGATAACCATTTTTTCGTTCTTCAATTTCAATAGCAGATAATCATTTTTTCGTTCTTCAATTTCAATAGCAGATAACCATTTTTTCGTTCTTCAATTTCAATAGCAGATAACAATTTTTTAGTTCTTCAATTTCAATAGCAGATAATCATTTTTTCGTTCTTCAATTTCAATAGCAGATAACCATTTTTTCGTTCTTCAATTTCAATAGCAGATAACCAATTTTTCGTTCTTCAATTTCAATAGCAGATAACCATTTTTTCGTTCTTCAATTTCAATAGCAGATAACCATTTTTTCGTTCTTCAATTTCAATAACAGATAACCATTTTTTCGTTCTTCAATTTCAATAGCAGATAATCATTTTTTCGTTCTTCAATTTCAATAGCAGATAACCATTTTTTCGTTCTTCAATTTCAATAGCAGATAACCATTTTTTAGTTCTTCAATTTCAATAGCAGATAATCATTTTTTCGTTCTTCAATTTCAATAGCAGATAACCATTTTTTCGTTCTTCAATTTCAATAGCAGATAATCATTTTTTCGTTCTTCAATTTCAATAGCAGATAACCATTTTTTCGTTCTTCAATTTCAATAACAGATAACCATTTTTTCGTTCTTCAATTTCAATAGCAGATAATCATTTTTTCGTTCTTCAATTTCAATAGCAGATAACCATTTTTTCGTTCTTCAATTTCAATAGCAGATAATCATTTTTTCGTTCTTCAATTTCAATAGCGGATAACCATTTTTTCGTTCTTCAATTTCAATAGCAGATAATCATTTTTTCGTTCTTCAATTTCAATAGCAGATAATCATTTTTTCGTTCTTCAATTTCAATAGCAGATAATCATTTTTTCGTTCTTCAATTTCAATAGCAGATAACCATTTTTTCGTTCTTCAATTTCAATAGCAGATAATCATTTTTTCGTTCTTCAATTTCAATAGCAGATAACCATTTTTTCGTTCTTCAATTTCAATAGCAGATAACCATTTTTTCGTTCTTCAATTTCAATAGCAGATAACCATTTTTTTGTTCTTCAATTTCAATAGCAGATAACCATTTTTTCGTTCTTCAATTTCAATAACAGATAACCATTTTTTCGTTCTTCAATTTCAATAGCAGATAATCATTTTTTCGTTCTTCAATTTCAATAGCAGATAACCATTTTTTCGTTCTTCAATTTCAATAGCAGATAACCATTTTTTAGTTCTTCAATTTCAATAGCAGATAATCATTTTTTCGTTCTTCAATTTCAATAGCAGATAACCATTTTTTCGTTCTTCAATTTCAATAGCAGATAACCAATTTTTTGTTCTTCAATTTCAATAGCAGATAACCATTTTTTCGTTCTTCAATTTCAATAGCAGATAATCATTTTTTCGTTCTTCAATTTCAATAGCAGATAATCATTTTTTCGTTCTTCAATTTCAATAGCAGATAACCATTTTTTCGTTCTTCAATTTCAATAGCAGATAATCATTTTTTCGTTCTTCAATTTCAATAGCAGATAACCATTTTTTTGTTTTTTAATTTCAATAGCAGGTAACCATTTTTTTGTTCTTCAATTTCAATAGCAGATAACCAATTTTTTCGTTCTTCTATTTCAATAGCAGATAATCATTTTTTCGTTCTTCAATTTCAATAGCAGATAACCATTTTTTAGTTCTTCAATTTCAATAGCAGATAACCATTTTTTCGTTCTTCTATTTCAATAGCAGATAACCATTTTTTAGTTCTTCAATTTCAATAGCAGATAACCATTTTTTAGTTCTTCAATTTCAATAGCAGATAACCATTTTTTCGTTCTTCAATTTCAATAGCAGATAATCATTTTTTCGTTCTTCAATTTCAATAGCAGATAACCATTTTTTCGTTCTTCAATTTCAATAGCAGATAATCATTTTTTCGTTCTTCAATTTCAATAGCAGATAACCATTTTTTAGTTCTTCAATTTCAATAGCAGATAATCATTTTTTCGTTCTTCAATTTCAATAGCAGATAATCATTTTTTAGTTCTTCAATTTCAATAGCAGATAATCATTTTTTCGTTCTTCAATTTCAATAGCAGATAACCATTTTTTTGTTTTTTAATTTCAATAGCAGGTAACCATTTTTTTGTTCTTCAATTTCAATTGCAGATAACCAATTTTTTCGTTCTTCTATTTCAATAGCAGATAATCATTTTTTCGTTCTTCAATTTCAATAGCAGATAACCATTTTTTCGTTTTTCTATTTCAATAGCAGATAACCATTTTTTAGTTCTTCAATTTCAATAGCAGATAATCATTTTTTCGTTCTTCTATTTCAATAGCAGATAACCATTTTTTAGTTTTTTAATTTCAATAGCAGATAACCATTTTTTAGTTCTTCAATTTCAATAGCAGATAATCATTTTTTCGTTCTTCAATTTCAATAGCAGATAACCATTTTTTAGTTCTTCAATTTCAATAGCAGATAACCATTTTTTCGTTCTTCTATTTCAATAGCAGATAACCATTTTTTCGTTTTTTAATTTCAATAGCAGGTAACCATTTTTTCGTTCTTCAATTTCAATAGCAGATAATCATTTTTTCGTTCTTCTATTTCAATAGCAGATAATCATTTTTTCGTTCTTCAATTTCAATAGCAGATAATCATTTTTTCGTTCTTCAATTTCAATAGCAGATAACCATTTTTTTGTTCTTCAATTTCAATAGCAGGTAACCATTTTTTTGTTCTTCAATTTCAATTGCAGATAACCAATTTTTTCGTTCTTCTATTTCAATAGCAGATAACCATTTTTTCGTTCTTCAATTTCAATAGCAGATAATCATTTTTTCGTTCTTCAATTTCAATAGCAGATAATCATTTTTTCGTTCTTCAATTTCAATAGCAGATAATCATTTTTTCGTTCTTCAATTTCAATAGCAGATAACCATTTTTTTGTTCTTCAATTTCAATAGCAGGTAACCATTTTTTCGTTCTTCAATTTCAATTGCAGATAACCAATTTTTTCGTTCTTCTATTTCAATAGCAGATAATCATTTTTTCGTTCTTCAATTTCAATAGCAGATAACCATTTTTTAGTTCTTCAATTTCAATAGCAGATAACCATTTTTTCGTTCTTCTATTTCAATAGCAGATAACCATTTTTTCGTTTTTCTATTTCAATAGCAGATAACCATTTTTTAGTTCTTCAATTTCAATAGCAGATAACCATTTTTTAGTTCTTCAATTTCAATAGCAGATAACCAATTTTTTCGTTCTTCTATTTCAATAGCAGATAACCATTTTTTCGTTTTTCTATTTCAATAGCAGATAACCATTTTTTCGTTCTTCTATTTCAATAGCAGATAACCATTTTTTCGTTCTTCAATTTCAATAGCAGATAACCATTTTTTCGTTCTTCAATTTCAATAGCAGATAATCATTTTTTCGTTCTTCAATTTCAATAGCAGATAATCATTTTTTCGTTCTTCAATTTCAATAGCAGATAACCATTTTTTAGTTCTTCAATTTCAATAGCAGATAACCATTTTTTCGTTCTTCTATTTCAATAGCAGATAACCATTTTTTAGTTCTTCAATTTCAATAGCAGATAACCATTTTTTAGTTCTTCAATTTCAATAGCAGATAACCATTTTTTAGTTCTTCAATTTCAATAGCAGATAACCATTTTTTAGTTCTTCAAATTCAATAGCAGTTAACCATTTTTTAGTTCTTCAATTTCAATAGCAGATAACCATTTTTTAGTTCTTCAATTTCAATAGCAGATAACCATTTTTTCGTTCTTCTATTTCAATAGCAGATAACCATTTTTTCGTTCTTCAATTTCAATAGCATATAACCATTTTTTAGTTCTTCAATTTCAATAGCAGATAACCATTTTTTAGTTCTTCAATTTCAATAGCAGATAACCATTTTTTAGTTCTTCAATTTCAATAGCAGATAACCATTTTTTAGTTCTTCAATTTCAATAGCAGATAACCATTTTTTAGTTCTTCAATTTCAATAGCAGATAACCATTTTTTCGTTCTTCAATTTCAATAGCAGATAACCATTTTTTAGTTCTTCAATTTCAATAGCAGATAACCATTTTTTAGTTCTTCAATTTCAATAGCAGATAACCATTTTTTAGTTCTTCAATTTCAATAGCAGATAACCATTTTTTAGTTCTTCAATTTCAATAGCAGATAACCATTTTTTCGTTCTTCTATTTCAATAGCAGATAACCATTTTTTTGTTCTTCAATTTCAATAGCAGATAACCAATTTTTTAGTTCTTCAATTTCAATAGCAGATAACCATTTTTTCGTTCTTCTATTTCAATAGCAGATAACCATTTTTTCGTTCTTCAATTTCAATAGCAGATAATCATTTTTTCGTTCTTCAATTTCAATAGCAGATAACCATTTTTTAGTTCTTCAATTTCAATAGCAGATAACCATTTTTTAGTTCTTCAATTTCAATAGCAGATAATCATTTTTTCGTTTTTCTATTTCAATAGCAGATAACCATTTTTTCGTTCTTCAATTTCAATAGCAGATAACCATTTTTTTGTTCTTCAATTTCAATAGCAGATAACCATTTTTTTGTTCTTCAATTTCAATAGCAGATAACCATTTTTTTGTTCTTCAATTTCAATAGCAGATAACCATTTTTTCGTTCTTACATTTCAATAGCAGATAACCAATTTTTTCGTTCTTCTATTTCAATAGCAGATAATCATTTTTTCGTTCTTCAATTTCAATAGCAGATAACCATTTTTTTGTTCTTCAATTTCAATAGCAGATAACCATTTTTTTGTTCTTCAATTTCAATAGCAGATAACCAATTTTTTCGTTCTTCAATTTCAATAGCAGATAATCATTTTTTAGTTCTTCAATTTCAATAGCAGATAATCATTTTTTCGTTCTTCAATTTCAATAGCAGATAACCATTTTTTAGTTCTTCAATTTCAATAGCAGATAATCATTTTTTTGTTCTTCAATTTCAATAGCAGATAACCAATTTTTTCGTTCTTCAATTTCAATAGCAGATAACCAATTTTTTCGTTCTTCAATTTCAATAGCAGATAATCATTTTTTCGTTCTTCAATTTCAATAGCAGATAACCATTTTTTAGTTCTTCAATTTCAATAGCAGATAACCATTTTTTTGTTCTTCAATTTCAATAGCAGATAACCAATTTTTTCGTTCTTCTATTTCAATAGCAGATAATCATTTTTTCGTTCTTCAATTTCAATAGCAGATAACCATTTTTTAGTTCTTCAATTTCAATAGCAGATAATCATTTTTTCGTTCTTCTATTTCAATAGCAGATAACCATTTTTTTGTTTTTTAATTTCAATAGCAGATAACCATTTTTTCGTTCTTCAATTTCAATAGCAGATAACCAATTTTTTCGTTCTTCAATTTCAATAGCAGATAATCATTTTTTCGTTCTTCAATTTCAATAGCAGATAACCATTTTTTCGTTCTTCAATTTCAATAGCAGATAACCATTTTTTCGTTCTTCAATTTCAATAGCAGATAACCATTTTTTAGTTCTTCTATTTCAATAGCAGATAATCATTTTTTCGTTCTTCAATTTCAATAGCAGATAACCAATTTTTTCGTTCTTCTATTTCAATAGCAGATAATCATTTTTTCGTTCTTCAATTTCAATAGCAGATAACCATTTTTTAGTTCTTCAATTTCAATAGCAGATAACCATTTTTTTGTTCTTCAATTTCAATAGCAGATAACCAATTTTTTCGTTCTTCTATTTCAATAGCAGATAATCATTTTTTCGTTCTTCAATTTCAATAGCAGATAACCATTTTTTAGTTCTTCAATTTCAATAGCAGATAACAATTTTTTCGTTCTTCTATTTCAATAGCAGATAACCATTTTTTAGTTCTTCAATTTCAATAGCAGATAACCATTTTTTAGTTCTTCAATTTCAATAGCAGATAACCATTTTTTCGTTCTTCAATTTCAATAGCAGATAATCATTTTTTCGTTCTTCAATTTCAATAGCAGATAACCATTTTTTCGTTCTTCAATTTCAATAGCCGATAATCATTTTTTCGTTCTTCAATTTCAATAGCAGATAACCATATTTTAGTTCTTCAATTTCAATAGCAGATAATCATTTTTTCGTTCTTCAATTTCAATAGCAGATAACCATTTTTTCGTTCTTCAATTTCAATAGCAGATAACCATTTTTTCGTTCTTCAATTTCAATAGCAGATAATCATTTTTTCGTTCTTCAATTTCAATAGCAGATAACCAATTTTTTGTTTTTTAATTTCAATAGCAGATAACCATTTTTTCGTTCTTCTATTTCAATAGCAGATAATCATTTTTTCGTTCTTCAATTTCAATAGCAGATAACCATTTTTTAGTTCTTCAATTTCAATAGCAGATAACCATTTTTTTGTTCTTCAATTTCAATAGCAGATAACCAATTTTTTCGTTCTTCAATTTCAATAGCAGATAATCATTTTTTCGTTCTTCTATTTCAATAGCAGATAACCATTTTTTTGTTCTTCAATTTCAATAGCAGATAACCAATTTTTTCGTTCTTCAATTTCAATAGCAGATAATCATTTTTTCGTTCTTCTATTTCAATAGCAGATAACCATTTTTTCGTTTTTTAATTTCAATAGCAGGTAACCATTTTTTCGTTCTTCAATTTCAATAGCAGATAACCAATTTTTTCGTTCTTCTATTTCAATAGCAGATAACCATTTTTTTGTTCTTCAATTTCAATAGCAGATAACCATTTTTTCGTTCTTCAATTTCAATAGCAGATAACCATTTTTTCGTTCTTCTATTTCAATAGCAGATAACCATTTTTTCGTTTTTTAATTTCAATAGATGGTAACCATTTTTTCGTTCTTCAATTTCAATAGCAGATAACCAATTTTTTGTTCTTCAATTTCAATAGCAGATAACCATTTTTTCGTTCTTCCATTTCAATAGCAGATAACCATTTTTTCGTTCTTACATTTCAATAGCAGATAACCATTTTTTCGTTCTTACATTTCAATAGCGGATAAACAATTTTTCGTTTTTTAATTTCAATAGCAGGTAACCATTTTTTCGTTCTTCAATTTCAATAGCAGATAACCAATTTTTTGTTCTTCAATTTCAATAGCAGATAACCAATTTTTTGTTCTTCAATTTCAATAGCAGATAACCATTTTTTCGTTCTTCAATTTCAATAGCAGATAACCATTTTTTCGTTCTTCAATTTCAATAGCAGATAACCAATTTTTTGTTCTTCAATTTCAATAGCAGATAATTATTTTTTCGTTCTTCAATTTCAATAGCAGATAACCATTTTTTCGTTCTTCTATTTCAATAGCAGATAACCATTTTTTCGTTTTTTAATTTCAATAGCAGGTAACCATTTTTTCGTTCTTCAATTTCAATAGCAGATAACCAATTTTTTGTTCTTCAATTTCAATAGCAGATAACCATTTTTTCGTTCTTCCATTTCAATAGCAGATAACCATTTTTTCGTTCTTACATTTCAATAGCAGATAACCATTTTTTCGTTCTTACATTTCAATAGCGGATAACCAATTTTTCGTTTTTTAATTTCAATAGCAGGTAACCATTTTTTCGTTCTTCAATTTCAATAGCAGATAACCAATTTTTTGTTCTTCAATTTCAATAGCAGATAACCATTTTTTCGTTCTTCAATTTCAATAGCAGATAACCATTTTTTCGTTCTTCTATTTCAATAGCAGATAACCATTTTTTCGTTTTTTAATTTCAATAGCAGGTAACCATTTTTTCGTTCTTCTATTTCAATAGCAGATAACCAATTTTTTGTTCTTCAATTTCAATAGCAGATAACCATTTTTTGTTCTTCAATTTCAATAGCAGATAACCATTTTTTCGTTCTTCCATTTCAATAGCAGATAACCATTTTTTCGTTCTTACATTTCAATAGCGGATAAACATTTTTTCGTTCTTCAATTTCAATAGCAGATAACGATTTTTTCGTTCTTACATTTCAAAAGCAGATAACCATTTTTTAGTTCTTCAATTTCAATAGCAGATAACCATATTTTCGTTTTAATTACAAAAGTTTGTTCTGCATGTTTTTGTCTCTGTTGATTCAAACAGGCCAAGCTCATTCCAGCTTTGGTGTATTCGTTATCTGTATCCTTTCTTGAATGATCATACTTTAAATAACATTGCATCACAATTCTATTTTAGGCCTTAGTCCAATTAATTCTATTTGTTAGTGTTAGTGTTTACAGGGTTTTGCTGGTCTTGTTCTTTCCCGGCTCAATTTACGTTAGAGTCCAGTTTGGTGGCACTGGTGTAGCAGTTCTTACGACGTGCACGTGAGATTGGTTTGCTTGGGAGGAGCTCTATTTCTTCCAGGACATCTGTGTACTTTTAACACACGTCCAACCACCAGACCTTGAGCACCATCATTATAAATTTTATTATTATTATTATTATTAGTAGTAGTAGTAGTAGTAGTAGTAGTAGTAGTAGTAGTAGTTCTATTTATACTCACTAGGAGTAATCACACAGGTCATCGTCAGTGATTGCTCACCGACAACAACCGATGGTGTTCCCTGGAGTCTGGGGGACAACTAGCCTCCCCAGATTTCCAGTACTTTCCACCTCATTTCAATTGTTACATTACACGGCACCAAACAGACATTTGTTACATTATCTTGAACACTTTTATTCTATCAATTATATAAATGTATACGTTGCACTTATTAATTATTATTGTTCGGACTGACGAAACCTCGAGGCCAACATCATAAACGAAAGTCGGAATAATACGATAAGTTGTTCGGAAGGGCCGACCAAGGCTCGTTTCATAAAATCGATCTGAAGTTCTTACTATCTTTCACAGATGAATAATTAACAGTTTTTACTTTTCTCTGTTCATTCTTTAAATAACATCAGACACTTTTCACTTTAGCATGGTACACTTTTTCTTTCTTTTTTTAAAACTATTTTACTTTATCAAATTAGGACCCGAAAATGTTCAATTGTACACAAGAAGTTACCTTATGGATTTTTTTCTTCGTCTATTGGTCGTCGTCGCTATCTGTGCCGTGGGTTTCATTGCGTCTCTGGCCGTGATCGATTCTGGTGGTCTTGATTCTATGGACCAACTTTATTTTTCAGGCAGGAGATAAAACTCGGTTCAATTTTTTTCAGAGAGAGATTCGATTTTTTTATTCATGTTTTGGTTGTGGAGGTATTTCCATCCATTCGTCCCTTCCATTCGTCTCATTCATACTGTTTGTTGTGGGGTGCGATGGATGCATGGGGTTATATGTCGGATCTCATTCGAGATCCAGACCATATGACGAGCGGCTGCATCGTGGTGTTATCGCTCTCCCTTCCAAAGCGTTCTCTTTTCAAAAACTCTAGTTTTCGAGAAAAACAAATAACGCAACATACACTTGTCTCGCGTCGGCCAATCAGATACGACATTCTCAATCGTTCCATATCTGATTATCTCCGACCCGAGATGTTCGTGTCGGTGCCGACTTTGTCACTTTGTCATTATTTTTCCAAAAATGATTCACTCATAACAATCCCCTCCAGTGCATGTCAACTTAACCCGCACTTATTGTCTCAACTGACCCAAGCTATAATTCGTACTAGCTAAATTAATCGTTTCCAAAAATATGGGGCCCCACCCATAATATAACACGCTTTCCTCTCTTATCAGAAAAACAATCAAGGATTTAAAAAAAAACATCCCCGGGACTGGTCAAAATTGGGAACACATCGGAGCTAACATCATCTTTATCCAGCCGGAATTTCCTTCGGTACAATATGACACTGTTACTGAGATATAAGAAAAAAATTACATCTTACGATCGATTTCGGCTCAATGGCCATCCCATGTCATAATCAATAATAGAACACACTCAGTGTTCACCTGGCCTCACATCTGCCCGACCATCTTGCCCCGAATTGTCCGTATGGTATCTCTGGGTGCCTATCTCACTCTCACACATATTCATTGAATCATCGGTATACGACCGATTGCCACTTAAACCTAACTCCCGTGCATTATCGGATATAGGATAACAAAAACAGAAACCCCTTTCATTAACACGTAAACTTAAATGGTCAGTCTCCAAGATCTACGTGAGTTACCGTCCATACATCACTTGCTAATCTGGACGATACATTTCAGACACTTCGGTGCCCCCTGCGCGAATGTCCGCGAACAATCACCCGTGTTTCTAACTCCCAGCCACTTTTTAATTCAACGAGGATGTTCTTATCTCATGGTTCTAACTAGTCGGTAACTTGGCAGCAAGGTAAAATGTCACATCGAATCATCTCTGCTCCTGGAACACGCCAAGTGACCAAAACTAGGCCCAACTTATAAACGAAACTTAATCAACACCGGGTACCTCTTTTTAAAATCGATCCTCTCCATGATTCCATCTGTTCCGACGCGCGCACCTGGGTTACACCACACCCCAGCTTGACTCCAATCCCCACTGGTGTTGAGCACACACCAATTCCATGCGTTCCCTTCCCGTGGCCCTATCTGTGAGGTACAAAAGTGGGAGATTTGCTCAGCACACATGTCGGCAAACATTTAAAATCCAAAAAGAGGGGACCACAATTGCAAAGCTTAAAATTTATACAACCTTCATACAATCTATCGGCGTAGCTGGGTACAAACCTGAGTCACAAAAAAACAATTTCCATAACTGACCACCGCCCTTTTTCGTGGTCCCTATGAATGGCCAAACTTCCATCATTCCCTCACTGTCCGCAACTTCACGCACGCGGCACGAACGTTTTGTTCAATCTCGCCAAACCAAACGGCCGTTCTCCAAATAGAGCCGTGCGAGCGAACCAACTGACCACCGCCTTCGTGATCACCACAGAATGACCATACTTCCGTCATTCTACCCCGTTCGTAATTTTAACGTATGCAGGCTTTATCACAAGCCTCGCCACTACCCGTGGGTACTCTATACAAGAGAGCATACGAGCAAACGTCGGGAATCCCTCACTGACTTTCCAAGCCTGTACATACTGTGTACACGGGGATTTTTCCCGAGAAAAAACACAACCCTGCCTAAGGGTTTCCACCACCTGACCCAAACTGATTCTCACTGTCGCCAACTGCCCGAACCTAATCAACTCAAATCGCCCGGCGTACCCAAACTTATATCCATTAAATTATCTGCTTTAAAAAAAAAATCTTTTTCGTAACTTTGTTATAGCATTCTCGCTTACTCGACTGACCTCTCAAAACAAGATTCATTCAAAACAACAACAAAATCAAAATTGAAACCGAAAGAACGAATGGAAAACCCATTTCCACAATGCAAATTATACACTAAAACATACAACACAAACTTTACATCAATAAAATTCCTAAAAAAAAAATTACATTGTCTTTTTCTTTTTCTTCAATTAAACAACTCAAGGAAAAACAAACAATTACCCACAATACAACATAATTCAAATAAAAAGAAGAAGCAAAGAAAACAGCGCCCAACACCATAACGGGTTGATATGTCGTCAATCCCACATCCGGGCAGCGCCGAGTGTCCATGCTGGTTTTAGCAGCTGTCAGTCTCAAGCAACACAAACAGAGAACAATGACTGCCTTTCTGCGCTCTCTCTCTCCTCTCTCTTTTTTCTCTCTCTTTTTCTATTTCATCCTCACTCTCTCTTTTCACTTCAACAATCATGGAACGAAAGAAAAAAACATATACCAAGATTAGTTCTCTCTCTTTTTTCTTTATTTCTCTTTTCTTTCATTCTCTCTCTCTGTTTTTTCTGTTTTTTTCTCCTTTACGCGCCGTTGTCCACCCAGCACATTAAAACCATTTTAAAAAAAGCAGCAAAACATTTAACACAAAATTACACAAATGGATGTCACCCGTCTCCAACATATAAGTCAACCAAAACAGAATTCTCAAATATACAACAATTTAAATAGTTAACAAGTGCGTATTTGTGTATGCAATCCTTTCTTTTTCTTTTTTTGTCTTTCAACACAGACGGCATATCGCCCATTTTTTTAATTTACCCAATACTGTCCCAAATCACTTCTTAATTTCCAACAATCACCGATAACGTTAACAAACAAACGTTCCTTTTTACTTTTAACATGATTACAGCTCGGTCACAATGCAGGTCGAACGGCACATCAGCCTTTTTTCATGTTTTTCAACATAACCACAATAAAAAGTCATTCATTTAATCAGTCACAATGTACCTTCAGTGTCGACGATGTGTATCTCTTTGTCTTTCTACGCTCTCTCTCTCTCTCTCTCTCTCTTCGTCTTCCTCTCTTTGTCTTTCTACGCTCTCTCTTTCTCTCTCTCCCTCTCTCTTCGTCTTCCTCTCTTTGTCTCTCCATCTCTCCCCTGCCCTTTCTTCTTTTTTTTTATCCGAACCGCGCACGTTGTTTCTTTTCACCCTTTTCTTTTCCGTTGCGGCCCCGGTTCGAACGCCCCATGTGGGAGGCACTAGTCGCGGTCACCAAAACAGCCATTTGTTGCATTATCTTATTTTTCTTCTTCAATACTAATGTACGTTGAACTTATTGATTATCATACTTCGGATGACGAAACCTCGAGGCCAACGCTTCCCGCAACATCACAATTACGAAAGTCGAAATAACACGAAAAGTTTTTTGGATGCGCCGAACAAGGCTCGTCCCATAACATCGATTTAAAGTTCTTAATATCTTTTCTTTTTAAAACATTATTTTAAATTCTTTTCTCGTTAAAACATCTTTTTCTAAAACATTTCTTTTTTTAACACTTCACTTATATTATACATGATATACTTTTTCTTTCTTTTTTTAATTATTTCAGTTTACTAAATTAGGACCCGAAAATGTTCAATTGTACACAAAATGTTACCTCATAGATTTTGTTCTTCGTCTACTGGTCGTCGTCGCTATCTGTGCCGTGGGGTTCATTGCGTCTCTGGCCGTGATCGATTCTGGTGGTCTTGGTTCTATGGACCAACTTTATTTTTCAGGCAGGAGATAAAACTCGGTTCAAGTTTTTTCAGTGAGAGATTCGATTCTTTTATTAATGTTTTGGTTGTAGAGGGATTTCAATGCATTCGTCTTTTTCATTCGTCTCATTCATACTGTTTGTTGTGTGGGGTTATATGTCGGATCTCATTCGAGATCCAGACCATAGGACGAGCGGCTACATCGTGGTGTTATCGCTCTCACTTCCAAAGCGTTCTCTTTTCAAAAACTAGTTTTCGATAAAAACAAATGACGCAACAGACACTTGCCTCGCGTCGGCCAATCAGATCACAATCGTTCCATATCTGACTTTCTCCGACCCGAGATTTTCGTGTCGGTGCCGACTTTGTCACTTTGTTATTGTTTGACAAAAATGCTTCACTCATAACAATCCCCTCCAGTGCATGTCAGCTCAACCCGCAATCATTGTCGCAACAGCTGCATACCATTGATTTCTTCGCTGGTAAGAACCATTGTCTTCTCTGGGATTTGGGTTGCAATAAGCCTCACCAAGGTCCCAGCGCTCTCCGCACTATTTCAGTTGAGGTCTTGTTAGTGCTGTCTCTCCTCGGGCTTCTTATCCTCCGTGTCCCTCTACGACTATTATGTGTTTTGTCAGCCGAGACCGGCGCCATCAATTTTTTTGTTGGGGGGGGGGGGGGGGGGCAGCTTATGATATTTCTTTCAGTTTCTGTCCCTTGGTTCGGTTGGTGCTGTTCTTCCTATTGTAACTTCCATGTGACCGGTTACCATTCGTAGCTCATACGGATTGGTTTCGGCATTAGAGGATTTTCCTTAGGATTGCAGCTGTTTTGACCATTGCCGTCTTTTGTATGATCTCAGTGATCCCTCTGATTCCAATTTCTCACAGTCTTTTCCCAGTTTTTGGGGGCTGTTCTTAGTGCTCCTACGATTATTGGTATTATATTGACTTTCTTCATGCTTCATATTCCTTTCAATTCTCTGGGAAATTCCGTGTTATTATTATTATTATTATTATTATTATTATTATTATTATTATTATTATCATTATCATTATCATTATCATTATTATTATTATTATTATTATTATTATTATTATTATTATTATTATTATTATAATTATAAATGTTTTTTATTTTTATTATTATTATTGTTAATAACATTATTGTTATTAATATAATTGTTATTATTATTATCATTATTAATGTTTTTTATTGTTATTATTATTATTGTTATTAATATTATTGTTATTGTTATAATTGTTATTATTATTATTATCATGATCATCATTATTATTATTATTATTTACTCACTAGGAGTTATCACACTGGTCATCGTCAGTGATCGCCTACTGTATGTGGTATTCCGTGGAGTCTGAGTGACAACAAGTCTCCTCAGACTTCAAGTATGCTCCACCTCTTTTCGTTCATCACCGCTGATGACCTTGCGGTATCGCAACAGCCACCTATCACCGATTTCCCGCTGATAAGGGCCATTTGTCCCCTCTGGGGCCCGAGTGGCAACAAGCCTCCCCAAGGTCCCAGAGCTGTCCGCGCTCTTCCAGTGGAGGTCTGGTTTGCGCTTTCCCTCCTCGACCTTCTGTCCATAATTTTTGTGGCGTCAGCCTATGCTTGCGCCTCTCTCGTGCGGTTGTATTTTCCCCGGTTCTGTTGTCTTGTGCTTCCATGTGTTTGTTCCCATTCGTTGCTTATGTGGGTTGGTTTCCGCATTCGAGGACATTTCTCAGGATTGTAGCTGTTTTGATCATTACTGTCCTTTGTATGGTCTCAGTTATCCCTTTGATTCCTATTTCTCCTAGTCTTTTCTCCATGTTTTTGGGGACTGTTCCTAGTGCTCCTATGATTATTGGTGTTATACTGACTTTCTTCATGTTCCATATTCCTTTCAATTCTCTGGCAAGTTCAGTATATTTGCTTCTTTTTTCCGTCTCTTTGATCTTCACTCTGTGGTCTGCTGGAACGGCAAAGTCTACGATTTTGCAGGATTTTTCTTTCTTGTTGATTATTATCATATCCGGTCTCCTTGCTGTTATGGGTTTGTCTGTTTGTACATTCATATCCCATATGATTTTGTGTTTTTCGTTTACTAGTACAGTTTCTGGTTTGTGTTTGTACCGTTTTTTTGCATATTCGAAATTCAGTTGTTTTCACATTTCCCGGTGTACTTCTTTCCCCACGCTGGCATGTCTGTTCTTGTATTCCCTTTGTGCTAGCTTGCTTCATTCACTTATTATATGATTCATCGTTTCGTCTCTTTGTCCACACAATCGGCATTTGCTGTTTTCCTGGGTTTTATCTATCTTTGCTTTAATAAAGTTTGTCCTAATCGCATTGTTCTGTGCGGCCGTCAGCAGAGATTCCGTTTCTCTGTTCAAGTGTCCTTTTCTTAGCCATGCCCAGCTTTTTTCATTGGCTTCATCGCTTGTGAGTCTTATAAAGCGTCCATGTGGTTGTTTTTCTTCCAACTTTTCCTTTCTTGTCTATTATTATTATTATTATTATTATTATTATTATTATTATTATTATTATTATTATTATTATTATTATTATTATTATCTCACAATGAGCTTTCACCCAAGTCATTAATAGTGAATGTCTTCTGTTTCCTGGAAACTAAGTAACAACAAGTCTCCCAAGATTTCCAGTTCTCTTCCTATCTTACCGTGCCACGAAAACAACTAAGATAAAATAAAAGGACAAGTTGTTGTAATGATTCGTTAATGTGTGAAGTTTAATAACTTTATGGTAAATGGAGACGTTTCCGTTCAACGCTAATAAGTTCCAGGCGTCATCATCATCATCATCATCATCAGCAGCAGCAGCAGCAGAATCATCATCATCATCATCATCATCAGCAGCAGCAGCAGCAGCAGCAGCAGCAGAATCATCATCATCAGCAGCAGCAGAATCATCATCATCATCATCATCAGCAGCAGCAGCAGCAGCAGCAGCAGCAGCAGAATCATCATCATCATCATCATCAGCAGCAGCAGCAGAATCATCATCATCATCATCATCATCATCATCATCATCATCATCAGCAACAGCAGCAGCAGCAGCAGCAGCAGCAGCAGCAAAATCATCATCATCAGCAGCAGCAGCAGCAAAATCATCCTCATCATCATCATCATCATCAGCAGCAGCAGCAGCAGCAGCAGCAAAATCATCATCATCAGCAGCAGCAGCATCAGCAGCAGCAAAATCATCATCATCATCATCATCATCATCATCATCATCATCATCATCATCATCATCATCGGCGTCCAGACGATCACAACGATATACAACACAAAGAAATGAAATCTATGATCTAAAATCAACGTTTTATTTAATATAGATTCCTTCTTAAGGAAACTTATTGCTTGTTTTTTTTTCTTAAATTAAGGGAACTTTACGTTACTGTTAGCGATTGGTCAAATGTATCAGAAAGTATGTAGAATCTGCGCGCTCCTCTCTCTCTCTCTCTCTCTCTCTCTCTCTCTCTCTCTCCCTCTGTGTCATGTGGTAGTGAACTTTTAACTACGTTAATTTATTTTTTGTAAATAAGATTTTTACGAAGTTCGTTTTATTACTTTACGCCATTGCATGTTTGATTTCAATAAATAATCGAATAATAGTAAATAAAAGATAATGTGTAAGTCACATACAGGCGAGAAACACGGATACAGACACATGAGAAGTGATCACAAAATTTTGCTAAGATAAAAATGATATAGATATGAAAAGAACTAGCAATCCGGTAATGATAATTGACATCATCAAATCGGTAATTAGCGAAGCATAGTCTCTACACCAAAGTGTTCCCCGCTGTGAATTCTGTAACGTCAGTCCTGACGAACTCCGAATGAACTGATTGACCGAAATTGAGAATACCACAGCGCCAACAGGAAAAGGTCAACAGCGAAAGTATAACTCTATTCGAAATAAACGCGAAAACAGGTGGTTTAACGGCAATTCCTGTCTTTGTTTAGATGCAACCGAGAAGCTCTGAGAGAAGCTCTGTCGGTGGGTCGGTCGGCTAGGCTTCAGTTGGAAATAGCATTTCCTTTAGTCTGTCACGCTTCAGATGAAATAGCATATTTTTGGCCTGTCACGCTTCAATTTTAAATATATTTTACTTTAGTCTGTCATGCTTAAGTTTGAAATTGGATTTCTTTTAGTCTGTCACGCTTTATGTTCACTTATAGATGTTGACAACATTTACGTGGTCTCTTACGAGGTGGATTTCCAGCCGAATGCAACATGGTTGTTTTCAAGTCCAATGTAAACAAATTCTTATTGCGCCATCCTCTTAAATAATCAAATTCTAACCAGTTACAACTATCGTTATCAATCCTCATGATGTTATCTCACCGTCCACCCTTATCCTCGAGTGGCCTTTGGGCGTTGATAAGTGGTGACTTGTTAGTAAAATATATTATCGGGGAAACCAAGGCCAACAAAAGAATCAAACCGGCCAGAAAAAGTCGTACGATGCAAATTCATAGCAATTCACATTTGATTCATATCAGTCGCATAGGTTTGCTAGTCTACATGACGAATGAACATATATAACCCTAACCCTAACCCTAACCCAAAAGATGGGGTAATGTTTGGAATGATGGTATAATGCCGACGGACATATACTACACTGCCATCCAAAAGACGGGGTAATTCCTAGAAGGAATGACAGCAGTACTTCCCAATGAGGAGGTAATGCCTGGTACGATAAATAACAATAAATACTACAATATCCTACCAAAGAAGGAGAAAGTAATCCCTAGGAGGATGTTATCTTGACTACAGAACATATATTACACTATTCATACGCTTTAACTGAGCAGTGAAAGAGTGTATATTAGTCTGACGTAGTACAGTAAACTGAATTTAGCATTAAAACGTAGTGGTAGTATAGTTTCGGCTTCAGATATAAAAGTAATAGTATGTGTTATTTAGATTATTCGGACTACTGTTCTTATCTTTGTTGTTATGCTCCCAACGTTTCGGCCGATGTAACCTCTGACCTTCTTCAACTGTATCTTATCGAACTCGGGAATCTTTGTCGAACTCGAGAATCCGTACGAAATTCCGAACGGAACTCTTAAACGACGGGGTAGCTTAAGTGCTAAGTAATAATCAGTTCTACTTGGCAGTCTTGTCTTCTGGAGGTGGAAGGTTCAATCCTGAGTGCTGGCGATACTAAGAATACAATTACGAATTAATTCATGGCTGACGGAAATAAGTGGTTCCATTCGAATTCCCGAGTTCGACAAGACACACTTGAAGGAGATCGGAGGTTACGTCAACCGAAATGTTGTTAGAATAATATCCAAGATAGTAGTCCGAATGATCCAAATAATCCAAATTATCAATGCTCATCTAAAATATTCCGAAACAAGTGATACTATAGTTTCGGGTTTAGATAGGCAGATACCAAATCTCTATCAGTAATAGAACATAACAGACGCCCGTTGTTAACCAGATTTTTCAAACAAGACTTCTGCAGAACAGTTGCATGCTATGTTGGTAACTTTAATAATTAGAATAGTTTTATATTCCATTTTCAGTGATCGTCTATGTTTTCAGGTGATAAATTAGTGTGTATTTATGACCCAATTCGTTAACTATTTAGTAGAAACTAGCAGGGCTATCCGGCGTTGTCTGGGGGAGTAATAAGTATTTTTTTAACAATAACAATTGTTTTCCGACTGCTGTCACACGCGAGGTAAATATTACTGTAAAACTAATCGGAGAAAAACTTACAAAAAAAAAGGCAAATAAAAAAAACAAAAGCAAACAGAAATACGCGAGTTAAATCTTTATTAATAAATACGCGAGTTAAATCTTAATTAATAAATACGCGAGTAAAGTTTTACAAAAAAATGAACAAAAAAAACAAAAAAAAACGCGGGATAATTTTTATTTAAATAAAATAAACTAATTCGGTCTGTCTACTGAATCTCTAAATAAAACATCCGTGTGGCCGTATATTAATACCTATTTTAGTGCCAACATATTAAGAACAAGGGACTATTTTTTGAAGATAATTATTTTCTTTATTTTTTATTAGTATGGCTACCCGGCGTTGCCCGAAAAAAAGTGTAACATAAATTCCATCTCTCTCTTTCTCCCTCCCTCGTTTTTCTCTCCCTCTCTCCACCAACATTTCTTCTCCGCGCAGCCCATTCATCTCTCTTGACACGCGCAAGCGCACACATACATGCGCAAGTCGAATCGATGTAAGGGAAATAACTCCGTGAAAAAGATCAGGGTAACCCCCCCCCCTTTAGTTAGTGGCTTGAAAAAACAGACCTTTATCTCTGACGAAATCTGCGCCAGTTTAGGGTCAAAGTATGAATATTTTTTCTAAATTTTAGATATTATTCTACCGGGACGCCGCCGATAAAGAAACGACCAACTTTGTGCGTGTTTATTTTGTAGTTTTGGAGTTTCAGCTTGACATACATACATACATACATACATACATACATACATACATACATACATACATACATACATACATACATACACAGAGACATTTGCCTTTTATATAATAGATTATCAGTTATTAAGATTAAGCCTCATATTCTTTGCCCATAAAAATTAAATTTGTATACGTGGTTATTCTTCAATTTCTTTATTATTATTATTATAAATTTTGAATGAGGATTAACCCCCTTTCCTTTGCTCATAAAAATAGATTTGCATACATGATTATTGAAGTGAGCCGGGCACACGTACGTTCACTTTTATTACTCGCTTCGGCCAGGGTGGTTAGGTGCGTCATAGATTCCAATGTAAACTCCATTATCTTAATCTAAGAAAGCTCTGAGGACATAATCATCGAACAGTTATTTGGGTACGCAACTACTGCTAAATAACTACTTAACAATGACTCTTGACTATTAACAAAACCTCTTTACCCCTTTCTCTGAAAATGTGATCAATCAGAACATTTGGTAGCTTCAAGTTAACGTGAATCAATAAGTTGAGAAACGCTGTGTGGAGAGGGTGGTTTACAATGAGGTGGTGTAGGGATATTGGACTTGAGTGTGTAAATATAATTTTTAAAGCGGAATTTCTTACGTTAAATAGATTTAGCAAAATAAAAAGAGAATTTTCCATTAGACGTCAGACTGATGTGTACAGGAAGTTGCGTTATGGAAAGGAAGTCCAAAGTGACACGTAGCGATGAAGATAGCATAATTTTCCTCTTTGCCAATGATCAAGTTCAGAAGTCTTTCTCGGATCTCTACTTTTGTTGCTCTCCGGAGGGTTAAAGGACAATAAGAAGCTTACGTAATGCGTAACTTCACAGTGCTATAATAAATAAAGTAAAATGAACATGAAGCGATTTAGCAATTATGTTGTTGGCGTATTTTCAGGCTTGAATTATTTCAGTATCAAATTAAAAATAAAAGGAAGTAGAAAAAAAGCCAAAGCAACTTCTGCTGCTATATTCCCATCATGACAACCATTACTTCTCTTACTACTACTGATAAACGCCACTACCGATTGGCTCGACTACTTACGATGTGTCAACTAGTCCACTGTTGTTTCCATCAAGGAAACGTCATCAATATTTGTTAGCCGTAACGCTACAGTGTGTCGCTCTGCACATTTTCCACCCCTCGCTATCTAACAGTCGTTCTTCCACATACAGCGCCTGGTATTCCCAAATGGTCACCCATCTGGTACTGACCAGGCTCAACGTTGCTTACCTTCAGTTATCTAACGAGAATAATACGTTAACATGACCGTAAAGGTTAATATTCTGTTAAACAAAATAACCTAATTACTACAAACGCAATTGTATCCCAACTTTTACTAGCGTAGAATACGAGCAGAAACATAATCGGGTTGTGTTTTTCCAGGTGGCAGCGAAGCAGAAGCGCCAGTTTAACGGACGGAATTATTCTAGTAAGAAGACTTTCATCTGGATACTCATCTGCTAAGAATTTAATGCGAACAGATGAAAGCCGGTTGCTATTGGAGAAGGTTGTAGATGACTGATACGTTTAATAATAGATTTAGTCTGTCTGTCCCCCACCATATAACATGAAAACAAAACTGACACTGATTTTTACTCGTTATATATTTATTTATTTTTATTTTTATTTTTATTTTATTTTTAATTTTGATTTTATTTCTGGACAATAAATGATTTTACAAAATATCAATATTAGACTGTTAAAAAAAAACTGTTATAAATTTGGGGATTAACCCCCCCCCCCCCCCCCGCCCAAGAAAATTAGATTCTACTTTTTTAAGCGATTACATGGAAAACTTGACGGAAAGAAGAAAAAACCCAATTATTTTAGAATTTCGAGCCGCGGGTAAATTTCGTATACACATTTTTTGGGGTGTTCACACGTAATCGCCTGAAAAAATAGAAACTCATTTTTCGTGTTGAGGGTGTACATCTACAATAATACCACTTTTATTTTTATCTGTTATTGAGAATACTAAACATATCTCCTATTGTTTCTACCCTGGGCCTCGTTGTTATTGAAAACATACTTCAATAGAATATTTAAATAATTGTTTTCTTTTTAATTTCATATAATGGCAAGACCTCAAGGCAATGAAAAATTCGTTCATAGTTTAAACGATGATTTGGCCGCAAATTCATCGGGATTATTGTAGATTAACACCTGCAGATAAATCACCTCTCCAAGTAAACACTATGTAAAACTTGGCAGAAAGAAAAAGAAAACAAAAAATATTTTAGAATTTAGAGTAGGGGATCAGTTTCGTATATACATTTAACGTAAATGATCCCCCATATCCAGGCTATTTTCGTTTTATATGGCTGTTTTTCTATCGTTCCATTTTTGCTATGGGAGATACATTTTGTGCGTCTACTTCTCGAGGCGATTACGTGCGGTTTTACGGCCTTGCCCCTCGAACTTAGGGTTAGTGGTATAAAAATTAGTTAATGCCACAAAACGTTAATGTGCCCCAGAAATGGGGCTTCATTTTACGTAAAATTTATATACGAAACTGAGCTCCCAATCTAAATTCTAAATAAAAAAATGTCTTCTTCCTTCTGTTAAATTTTTCAGGGTGTTCACACGTAATCGCCTGAAAAATTAGAATCTTATTTTTTCGGGGAGAGGTGGGGGGGTAACTGAAGGCGTTAATCTATTTATCTCATCAAGTTTTAGTCTTTTCTCATCCAGGTTTTTCTTAAAAGCCAAAAAACAAAAAAGCAAAGAAACAATAAAAAAAGAAAGAAAGAAAAAGGGGGAAAAAACGAATTACCAGATTTGAGATTTGTAGAGTACGAATTTAAAGTCTTCACGACTCTTCATTGTTAATCCGCTTTTTCAATGGCGCATTGGATTTGAATCGCTTCTCGTACCGTTTGTCAATCGTAATTCTTTTTGTCGCCAACGTTTAAGCTGATTTCATTGCTTGACTAGCGATAAAAGGCCCAGCTGCGTCGCCGTGCGTAATCTTACAAATTATATCGACTTCATATTTGTTTATAAAGCGAAGTTTTTTTTTAATACTCACTAGGAGTTCTCACACGAGTCTTTATGCGTGTGTGTGCTCCTAGTGAGTATTGATTTACTCCTCTCCAGGAGTTAGGCACAAGGCCAGTTTTTTTAAGTTTTTTTTTTATCTTACTCCCACAAGTAAGATGTGACCCAAAGTCGGGTCGGGAAAGTGGGGTTTAAAAATTGCCTGGGCAGCCTCATCGGCATTCCCCGGTAGAGGCGTCTCAGGCAGTAAGCAATAAACTTACTCCTCCCAAAAGAGGGGAGGCGAAGCCTGGGAGGGTGGACATCCTAGAACTGCACAGGACAGACCCATATACCGGCGTAAATCAAGCCCCGAAGGCCAAGACAATACCAGTCTATGGGGTGCAGTATCCATCGGAACAGATACTACACTTTGATCTTAGCCAAAAGGCCAAAGCCGTTATTCTTATTCTTATTTCCTTACTAGGAGTTCTCGCACAAGTAATAGCTCGTATGAAAACTCCTAATGAGTAAATGAAAAAAAAATAATCCTTAATAATCGTTAATATTCGTTTTAGTAAAACTGATCATGATCAGTGATTGCTCACAAGCAATAAAAAGTTGTGTTTCCCAGAGTCTGAATGACAGCAAGTCTCCTCAGATTTTCAGCACTTTCCCCCTCTTTCGATAACCGTCACAAATCAGTTTGCGTTATCGTAACAGCCGTTTATCATTGATTTCTCACCGATAATTACCGTTGGCTTTCTCTGAAATTTCAATGGTAAAAAGCCTCCCCAACTTTCCAGTACTCTCTGCACCCTTCAAGTAGAGCTCGGTCTTTCCATCCTCTTTTACCCTTAATGACCATTTTTCAAATTATTGAATTGATGGTAGTTTCAGTTCCATTGGATTCGTACAATGTTTTTTTCATGTTTTGTTCTATTTCAACTTACCTGTCGTTGTGTGTATTGGTTTCTGCACTCACGTATTCTCCTCCATATTTCATTAGCGCCGAACATTGTATACTGTAAATCATCCCTTTGATTCAAATTTCTTCTAGCGATTCCACAATTATTAATATTATTTCCATTCCTTGTATTTCTGTTTTATTTTCAGTTTTCTTCATTTCCACCCTGTGAACTGTTGAGACGGCGAAATCTATGATTTGTCATATTTTTCCATGTTGATTATTATCATGTCCGTCTCTTTTCTTTGGATGAGTTTGTCCTTTTGTACTTCCATGTCATCCCAGAGAATTTTATGATTTTTTTCCATACGTGTCTCCGGTTTGTGTTTCTACCACTTCTCTGCATGTTCAAAACGCAGATGTGTGCATAGTTCTCAATGAACTGTCTTTCTAACAGTCGTTCCTGTTTTTTTTTTCTAATTTTTTTTTGAATAACTTGTTACATTCATGTATGGTGGTTACTGTTTCGTCTCTTTCTCCACAGAGTCTAAATTTACTGTTTTCTTGCGTTTTGTTTATTTTGGCTCTTATGTAGTTCGTTCTTATGGTGCTGTTCTGTGCAGCTGTCAGTAGCCATTCTGTTTCCCTGTTCAAGTATCCTTTTCATAGCCACATCCATGTCTTTTCGTGCATCCTTTCTTTTGCAAATCTTACACATCGTCCATGTAACTGTTTATCGTTCCATTTTTTTTTCGCCTTTTTATTTCCAGTTTCACTGCTCTTTCTATTATTCAGGATGAAGGTGCTTTTGTAGCCTCCTTGGATTTTGGGATATGTATATTTATGATTTTTTTCCAGGTAAATATCTATCAGTTGTCTCTCCCTTACCTCATTTTTACATAGAGTCGGTACTTATATAGTATCTGCATCGGGGCGGCAATAGGTACGTATATAGTATGCGCACCGGTGCGGCGATACATACGTATTTTGCATTCGCACCGCGGCAGCAATATGTACATATTTATTATTCGCACCGGGGAGGCGATAGATACGTATTTAGCATTCGCACCGGGGCGGCGATAGGTACATATATAGTATCTGCACCGGGGCGGCGATAGGTACATATATAGTATGTGCACTGCGGCGGCGATAGGTACGGATATAGTATGCGCACCGGGGCGGCGATAGGGAGACGTATATAGTATGAAAACCGGGGCGGAGATAAGTACCTATATAGTATGTACACCGGGGTCGAGATATGTACCTATATAGAAGGCTCAGATCAAGGTGGTACTTAAAAAAAAAATATGACATACTTTTGCCTTGGGCAACGTAAGGGGAATAGTGGGGAAGAAACAGCTTTCGCAAAAGACAAAATGAGAAAGTACCGGTGAAATGGGGCGACCAGGGAAGAGAAAAGTAGAAAGATAAAGAGACGGCTATAAAGAGAGGGAGAGAAATAGAAGTTTGAATATAAATATGTTACAAACGCGATTTTTCTTCAATTATATGTTTTTATCACCCCGAGCAACGCCGGGTAGCCCCGCTAGTATACACTAAACTCTAAAACATTGGATCCACGTCTAAAAGGAAACCGTACTTTTGTCATCAAGAATTGAACATTTCTACGGTGACGAGTCGAAGCGACATCACTTAAGTATTTTTCAACTTTTCTTGTTCCTTCATATAAGATGGTACTCAGCGTCTTAATCGATATGTTAACAGCAAAATGAACGATTCCAAGCTAAGAAAACGGAATTAGTGATTTACTGCCTGCAAACAAAGACTCTGAACTCAACAGCAATATCTAGTGGAGATCATTTTAATTTATTTCATATTATTATTATTATTATTATTATCATTATTATTATTAGTATTATTATTGTTATCATTTTTATTATTAATGTTATTATTAATGTTATTATTATTATTATTATTAGTAGTAGTAGTAGTAGTAGTAGTAGTCGTAGTAGTAGTATTACTATAATTATAATTATTATCATCATTATTATTATTATCATTATTATTATTATTACTATTAGTATTATTGTTATTACTATTATTATTATTAGTAGTAGTAGTAATAGTATTGTTATTACTATTATTATTATCATTATTATAATCATTATCATTATCATTATTATTACTACTATTAGTATTATTGTTATTACTATTATTATTATTATTATTATTATTATTATTATTATTATTATTATCTATATATTAATACGATAGCGTGTGTGTTCGTGTGTCACGCTTCCGGCAAAAGCTCTGCGCATGCGTGCCGCACCTAGATTTTGAAAAACATTCAACCCGCTTAATTTTCGAAACATTTTCAAGTATTTCCCTTTCGCGCAACGGTTAGCGACGTAGTATTTTTGACTTCGGCCCGACTGGTTTATAGTTCGATCCCAACCAACCTCTAAGATTTTTATCTACATTTCGAGGGGAAAGGAAAGAACTAATACATTTTATTTATCACCTGGTCAAAAAGTACTTTTTTGTGTTGCTCAAAACTTAAAACTATTTTTTGTTTTTTATTTTGGCGTTTTTAAGGGCACTGTCTATTTAATTACGTTAACTGCTTAAAAAGTAGGGTATAATTTGTATTTCTTAAAACGTGAAAACCATTTATTTCCTTTCTTTTGGTTGTAGAGAGGGCCAGTATTATTATTTTTTTTTTTGAACGGATGGCATATCAACCTTTTTAGTAGATATGCGCAGTGTCCATCGTACATGAGATACTATTTTAAAAAAGTATTTCACTCTCATCCAGAAGGGGGGGAGGTCTCATAATAAAGCAAGCGTAACTTACTAACAAATAGAGAGTGCTTTGTTACATTAGGACCCGCGCTAACTTTGACCCCGTCGTTAGAGTTAGGGTCAGTGGGTTAGGGTTAGGGTTAGCTATAAAGTTTATGGTCATTGGGGGTTAGGGTTAAAGTTAGGGTCAGGATCAAAGTTAACCCGGTCCCAATGTAACAAAGTACCAAATAGAGACGTAAAAATAAGACAAGGTCAATGATATTATATAGTTAACATCTGAGAATTTTTTTTTCAAATATTTATTTAGTTATTTTTTCAAATTCGTCAATCATAAATGGCGTTCGCTTATTTTAGGTGAGGTGGTCGCTAATTTCAGACTATAATAGGCTAAAGTATCCGATTGCTTGATGTATTGTTCATTTAAAAAAATAAATATACAAGTCAAATCTTATCATATTCTATTCAAACATGTATAGGTTAGGAACAAGATAATTAGTACTGTAAACATCATTTCGTGTAATTTACACGGGTTCCGCTAGTTATTATTATTATTATTATTATTATTATTATTATTATTATTATTATTATTATTATTATTATTATTATTATTATTATTATTATTATTATTATTATTATTTACTTTAACCAAGGTATGTTGCCACTGATATGTAAGGGACTTCTGTGATAGAGACTAAATTCATAGGGAGTGTTCCGAATGGAGAGTTGGACAGCACGATGTTTGTTCACATGGCATTTACATTTCTGTTACGGACGGAAATCAGTAAGCAGGAAGGGAATTCTAAAAGTAAGCGATCCGAGGAAACATGCTATCAGAGTAGAAAATATTCCGGCTAGGCTAGAGTTATGCCCTTTGATAACAAGGTAGATCCTAAATCGCGTGTCTAACAAGATAACTTGTAAGAAGTCTCGTACGAACACGTGGTCGAGAATTAAGATGAGATTTCTTCAATCATCTGCTGATCAGACGCGTTACAAGCAACATTAGCTATTTTCATGAATAACTTGTGCATTCCTATTATATGGGTGTAATGTATTTTTATATGTCCCTATTTACCCTCCCCCATACAAGGACAGAGTTAGACATAGGGGCGGGTTTTAATGTGAAGAAAATGAAGCTCACCAAAAAGGGGAACTTTGGATTTGGGACAAAAAATTATTTTGCCTCTGTCTAGAAGGATTTCTTATTCACTGACAGAGGACGGAAAAGATGAAGCGTAGTATCAGAAGAGATGCTACTATCCAAAAGAACATCGAGCGCGCTTTATTTCTGAATGTAATATTCAGCCTTGTATCGTTTTCGTCTCTTTTCTATTTGTCATAGACAAGATATTAATAAATGAAATGTCCACAACGTTTTTTAAATTCCACATGCGTACATAGCTTTCGTAACACGCTGAATGTTAGCAACACTCTACATGTGCATAGCTAACGTAACATGCTAGAATTTTAGCAATACTCTATGTGTGCATAGCTAACATAATACGCGAAATTTTAGCAACCCTCTACATGTACAGGGAATTTATTTAACTTCCTTACTCATGTTTATCTTGATATAATAGAATATGAAATAGTTTAATTTTGGTGATTGCCACTTCTTTACAGAAGTAGGCCACCCCTACAAGATTGCAATGTCCGGTTGTTGGCACGCAGATGGCTCAGCAGTCCCGACTTATTTTGACAAGTCTTGATGCAGACATGACATACAAGCCTACCGGTTTCCGTTTGTGCATAGCAATATTCAACTCCTGTTTGACATTTGTTTTGTTGGCTCCCACAATGGGATCTTATGTTACTCAGTAGACCAGCCCTTGACAGACAAGCTCTGCCACATAAACCACACATATAGTCGGGTTGAAATGTGTAATTTGCTACTAACTGCTTCCGCAAAATACGTTTCAAAAAGGAGTACTTTAATCGTTTTGCCTCAAATCTGCCACGGCCATCATAGATACACTTGCACCAAACCGATCGCTCTAGACCACTCCCCTCTCAGCTCTCCACATCACACACTTTTATTCTAATTTTACATCCAATTATACACGTGGATAGAGTATTTGCTCACAGCACATATAATTCCCAACTGGTCACCCATCTAAGTTGTAACGAGGCTCAACGTTTCTTAACTTCGCTTATCTGACTGAAATCGGTTTGTTAAAGTGATTAAATGGTAATCAGAACGATTGTAAAATAAACTAAAGTAAACCCATCCAAGTTGAAAGTGTTTGTCAATTGTAGATCGTGACGAAAATTGCTGTTAGATTAAATGATCGTTCAATGGGAAGCAGGAGACGACTTCCGCTCCATTTATAACGATCTTCCGTTAGAAATTCCCGACTGACTTCACCTACTTGACAAATTGGATGCCATGATATAAAGTGAATTCCGAAAATCCCTTTTACACTACGTTTGAATATTTTCTTTCTCATTCTTCACACAAAGTCATTTATGTCTCGCTTATGTGAGGAAAATAACACTGAGAGTGATTTTATTTTTGTTTTTACTTCCATCAACCGCAATCTGAAATACGAAGACAAGAAAAGCGTTTCTTATGTACAAAATGGCGTCTTCAGCGACCAGAAATTGAAGGGAGTCACTGGATTGTGTTGTGTATTTCTTCAATGTAATTTATGCCTCAGTTAAAGCCTACAAGTTTAGTAAATTCATATGAATCAGCATACGACATTATTGATCGGCTTGAACTGTTACATTTTCATTTACCGATGCGTCTATAAACGATTATACACGCTTGTCATCGTCATCGTCGTCGTCAAACCATGGTTCTTGCTTGTCTGCAGATACTAAACGTATTTCAGAAGATAAAAACTATAAGATGAATTCTATTATTATATTTTCACTTACTGGTTGGTGTATAATAGTTTATACACCCGTGTCATCGTCGCCGTCTGGAACCAAAGTTCTTGCTTTCTGTAGATAAAAAACCACTCGGACATCGATGTTTTTTTTTTAATATTTAAAAAGAGAGACAGTCACAGAAAACATCATGCGACGGGCCACTTGTACACGCGTGGGAGACAGACAGACAGACAAACAGACAGATAGCTCGTCTCGCTAAACTTACTTTCATTGCGCGCGCACACGTCTTTCCTGCTTGAAATCTCGCCAGACAAGAGGCGAAAAGTCTTCGTCCGGAAATCACGTGGTTTTGCGACTTCCGTCTGTGGTCACTTTAGACCTTTAAGGTATCACTTAAACGTTGCCATTCAAACACGGTCCTCGTTATGTAACGGTACCTGTCTTGGGTCCCTCCGATTTTTTCTATAATCAGGTAATTACGTGAAGGTTGCAAACATCCATATGTGAAAGTGGTTCTATGGAACCAACTGGATTCGAACGTTCCACATGTCTTTCATTTTTGATCTGAGAGCTTATTAGAAGCTTCTAAAAAAGAAATATTGATTTCAACTGGGGTAAAACATGGATCCGAGTGTTAGTGGTGAAAGGAGAGTGGTTGGGTTTTAGAGGTGTTTTACCTAGTGCACCACATGCTCCAGGTCCGAAGAGATGGAATCAGTGACATCTTGATAAACAGTGCTCTTCGACGTGCAGCCATAGACAGTTGTGCCAAGATATCAATGAATAATCTCAGGATATGATTCGGAAGATCATTAATGAGAATGTTGACCTCTATGTACTACGGTATTAACCTCCCTCCCACCGCGGGGAGCTGTGACAGAAGACAGGCATGTAGGAAGACTCGGTCAGCGTACAAGAAGTGGTGCACTCTGACCTCTTAAAATTGCCTGAGCAGTCCCGTCGGAATCCCCTAGTGAGGGCGCCTCAGGCAGTAAAATATAGAAGGCAAAGTCTAAGAGGATGGACCTCCTAGAGCTAACCAGAAGAAATACCATAGCGCAACAGCAAAAAAGCCACTGCCGCCACCATGGCCGAATCTCTGTCGTATCCTCGACTGGTATGCTTGGCCTAAGAAAGGAGACGCTCTTCTAATGTGCTTCCAATCTTTGCACATACACAGTTAACTGTATAAAGCTATTCCACAGTCAGATTTGCAAGTTTTAAAAAAATGCACTTCAAGAAGGTCGGAGGGTAAATCGACCGAAACATAATACAAATAACAACTAAGATTAGAATAGTAGTCAAAATAATTTCAATAATACTACTTGTGCTATCGTTTAATAATTAAATTATTAATTGAAACAAGTTGTTAAAACACCATTTATACCTTAACAAAGGTATAAATGGCGTTTTAATCTTTTTTATTCATAAAATGATTGGATATAAATGGCGTTTTAATTTTTTTTATTCATAAAATGATTGGGTGTAAATGGCGTTTTAATCTTTTTTATTCATAAAATGATTGGATGTAAATGGCGTTTTAATCTTTTTTATTCATAAAATGATTGGATGTAAATGGCGTTTTAATCTTTTTTATTCATAAAATGATTGGATGTAAATGGCGTTTTAATCTTTTTTATTCATAAAATGATTGGATGTAAATGGCGTTTAAATCTTTTTTATTCATAAAATGATTGGATGTAAATGGCGTTTAAATCTTTTTTATTCATAAAATGATTGGATGTAAATGGCGTTTAAATCTTTTTTATTCATAAAAGGATTGGATGTAAATGGCGTTTTAAATCTTTTTTATTCATAAAAGGATTGGATGTAAATGGCGTTTTAATCTTTTTTATTCATAAAAGAATTGGATGTAAATGGCGTTTTAAATCTTTTTTATTCATAAAAGGATTGGATGTAAATGGCGTTTTAATCTTTTTTATTCATAAAAGGATTGGATGTAAATGGCGTTTTAATCTTTTTTATTCATAAAATGATTGGATGTAAATGGCGTTTTAATCTTTTTTATTCATAAAAGGATTGGATGTAAATGGCGTTTTAATCTTTTTTATTCATAAAATGATTGGATGTAAATGGCGTTTTAATCTTTTTTATTCATAAAATGATTGGATGTAAATGGCGTTTTAATCTTTTTTATTCATAAAATGATTGGATGTAAATGGCGTTTAAATCTTTTTTATTCATAAAATGATTGGATGTAAATGGCGTTTTAATCTTTTTTATTCATAAAATGATTGGATGTAAATGGCGTTTTAATCTTTTTTATTCATAAAATGATTGGATGTAAATGGCGTTTTAATCTTTTTTATTCATAAAATGATTGGATGTAAATGGCGTTTTAATCTTTTTTATTCATAAAATGATTGGATGTAAATGGCGTTTTAATCTTTTTTATTCATAAAATGATTGGATGTAAATGGCGTTTTAATCTTTTTTATTCATAAAATGATTGGATGTAAATGGCGTTTTAATCTTTTTTATTCATAAAATGATTGGATGTAAATGGCGTTTTAATCTTTTTTATTCATAAAATGATTGGATGTAAATGGCGTTTTAATCTTTTTTATTCATAAAATGATTGGATGTAAATGGCGTTTTAATCTTTTTTATTCATAAAATGATTGGATGTAAATGGCGTTTTAATCTTTTTTATTCATAAAATGATTGGATGTAAATGGCGTTTTAATCTTTTTTATTCATAAAATGATTGGATGTAAATGGCGTTTTAATCTTTTTTATTCATAAAATGATTGGATGTAAATGGCGTTTTAATCTTTTTTATTCATAAAATGATTGGATGTAAATGGCGTTTTAATCTTTTTTATTCATAAAATGATTGGATGTAAATGGCGTTTTAATCTTTTTTATTCATAAAATGATTGGATGTAAATGGCGTTTTAATCTTTTTTATTCATAAAATGATTGGATGTAAATGGCGTTTTAATCTTTTTTATTCATAAAATGATTGGATGTAAATGGCGTTTTAATCTTTTTTATTCATAAAATGATTGGATGTAAATGGCGTTTTAATCTTTTTTATTCATAAAATGATTGGATGTAAATGGCGTTTTAATCTTTTTTATTCATAAAATGATTGGATGTAAATGGCGTTTTAATCTTTTTTATTCATAAAATGATTGGATGTAAATGGCGTTTTAATCTTTTTTATTCATAAAATGATTGGATGTAAATGGCGTTTTAATCTTTTTTATTCATAAAATGATTGGATGTAAATGGCGTTTTAATCTTTTTTATTCATAAAATGATTGGATGTAAATGGCGTTTTAATCTTTTTTATTCATAAAATGATTGGATGTAAATGGCGTTTTAATCTTTTTTATTCATAAAATGATTGGATGTAAATGGCGTTTTAATCTTTTTTATTCATAAAATGATTGGATGTAAATGGCGTTTTAATCTTTTTTATTCATAAAATGATTGGATGTAAATGGCGTTTTAATCTTTTTTATTCATAAAATGATTGGATGTAAATGGCGTTTTAATCTTTTTTATTCATAAAATGATTGGATGTAAATGGCGTTTTAATCTTTTTTATTCATAAAATGATTGGATGTAAATGGCGTTTTAATCTTTTTTATTCATAAAATGATTGGATGTAAATGGCGTTTTAATCTTTTTTATTCATAAAATGATTGGATGTAAATGGTGTTTTAATCTTTTTTATTCATAAAATGATTGGATGTAAATGGCGTTTTAATCTTTTTTATTCATAAAATGATTGGATGTAAATGGCGTTTTAATCTTTTTTATTCATAAAATGATTGGATGTAAATGGCGTTTTAATCTTTTTTATTCATAAAATGATTGGATGTAAATGGCGTTTTAATCTTTTTTATTCATAAAATGATTGGATGTAAATGGCGTTTTAATCTTTTTTATTCATAAAATGATTGGATGTAAATGGCGTTTTAATCTTTTTTATTCATAAAATGATTGGATGTAAATGGCGTTTTAATCTTTTTTATTCATAAAATGATTGGATGTAAATGGCGTTTTAATCTTTTTTATTCATAAAATGATTGGATGTAAATGGCGTTTTAATCTTTTTTATTCATAAAATGATTGGATGTAAATGGCGTTTTAATCTTTTTTATTCATAAAAGGATTGGATGTAAATGGCGTTTTAATCTTTTTTATTCATAAAATGATTGGATGTAAATGGCTTCCAAAATGTTTGATCGTTTAATTAAATGCATTGTTACTAAGAATTGTAAATGTAAAAATTGTCGCGAAGTGATGCATTCCCTTTTCAACTACTAACAAAAAACTAATTTGTTTACCAAAATAAGGAAATACGTTCTGATTGATTTCATTTTGTAATTAAATATCTTTTGTCATTTTTTTCTAAATAGGGACAAAAAGACGGAAGAGAAAAAAGGGAATGATAAAAACCCTAATGATATATATATTATAGATAAAATAATTATCCACGCAAAAAATATTTCGCCGTTACTGCGGCTCATCAGCTCCAATGTCCTGTCTGAAATTACGTGGTAATTTATCGCTTATAAATGTATGTCGTCATTTGTTGTTATATTTGACGATAAATGGCTGCGTTACAACTCCTCGTGCTTTTTGATTCCTAAGCATTTGAGTTTATATATGTATATATGTATATATATATATATATATATATATATATATATATATATATATATATATATATATATCTGCGTGCGTGCGTGCGTGCGTGACGTTTTTTTCGCTCTTGATAAAGCGTACAAAACAACTAGGCGAAACGTTGAGTTAAGGTCTTCCGCTTATTCTTTATAATTTTTATATATATATATATATATATATATATATATATATATATATATATATATATATATATATTAATAGTTTAAATATCATACGTCATCTTCAGTTATGAATTCATCTTAATGTAGATATCAGCTATGACGACGGTAATATGTACGTCATAATATAATCTACATAGGTGTAGCATCGGGATGAAGCCACATCATCACAAAAAGTAATATAGATCACAATTTAGTGACAAGATTCGAGTAACGTATAAATCTATTATGTTACAACTCTGCCACAACTTGATATTTTCATATTTACAGTTGTAAAATAATAACGGAGCGTAAGTTGTGTTGAGTTACGTCCCATTGTAACGTTTTTACTGGTCTCCGAAATGCCGAAGGTGGTGCAGCAATTATGAAGAAGCGAAAACAAGAACGTTTTTTTATAGCTGAAAACTTCATTCTTGTAGAATGTCGACATCCGCTTTACTGATACAATTAATTCCCAGGCTGCATACGAGAGGGATCAAAAAGGTGTAAGTCCGCTCACCTCGACTGCATGTCTCGCTCTGTGATCAATCTTGCCATGAAATGTTAAATAATATTTGTTTACGTCATTCATCAACTTAAATAAAGCGATAAATAGTTATGATCCGATTCCTGATCACAGTTTTCTCAAACAATATCATCATTTTGCTGACCGTGCTTTTCGATCAATTTACGTCATGGACAAAGAATGTTTTGCTTTTTATTCTGACATCAAATCTGTCTGCAGACGATCCCTGTTCAAAACCCACGCCCTGTTTAATAACATCACACCATAGAATATTCTACTTGCAATTATGTTCAATGAGATATTATTCTGTTCAATAAATAGTGTACCTACGGCAGGGGGGAATTCCAGACGATTGCAAACAACGCCGAGGTGAGCGGTGATTCAAACATTCGATGCCTAAGCATCGTAACATTCAGTCAGCGTTCTACCATTGAACAACTTTTCGATATTAAAGTCGTGTAAATAAAACCAATCTAAAGGTGCACGTTCTCGCGACTAAAATTGCTGTGAGATTAAATGATCTTTCAATGGAGACGTCTTCCACTCCTTTTATAACGATTTTCTGTTAGAAATTCCCGAGTGACTTCACCTACTTGACAAATTGGATGCCATAATATAAAGCGAGTTCCGAAAATCCCTTTTACACTACGTTTGAATATTTTCTATCTTTCTCCTCTTCACGCAAACTAATTTATGTGTTGCTTATCTGAGGAAAATAACGCAAATGTTAATTTTATTTTTGCCTTCTTCGACCGGAATCTTAAACGCGAAGACGAGAAAATTGTTTTACCATATACAAAATGGCGTCTCTGGCAATCAGATATAAAAGAGAGTCGCTGATGTGTGTTGTAGATTCTTTAATGTAACGTATGCCTTAGTGAAAGCACATTTCTATAGGTCGGGTATCATTCAAAATTTCTGTTCTGTGATAAACAAACCCCAGGATACACTGATTTATGATTATCGCTTAGTTTTATTTATGCACAAAATTTAGTGCAACTAGATTCACATTAATTTATCTTTCCGGTTTCTCCAAAAAATTAAACAAGATTTGTCTTTCGCACAAATAACTTGTATTCTTAAGGAATAAAATAAATGCAAAGGTTAAAAGATATTAGTCGACTATTTTAGAATAACATGTTATTAAAAGGGACGCCAATACGTAAATAAATTAAGATGACAATTTAATTTGACAGACGTTAAAAAGTTCATGTAAGAAAAAATACATTTGTCGTCATATTCATAATATTCTGTTTCAACACCCAGATAAAAACAAAAAAAACTATGTAGATATATAAGAAACACCAAAAGGTTTGATCGGATGGTCTGCTAGCCGAGGGCAGGCTCGTAGCGTTCTATCGACCAACGGTGATAGAGAATCCCTAAGGGCAATGTTATACTCAAGGTCGATTTTTAATGTGGAGCAAATCCAGCTCCAAAAATACGAGCCAGCGCATTTCTTTCAAAAATACTTCATCCGACTAGGAATAGTTTTCAGATAGATGCCATAGTTGTCATCAGTAGCAAATTTAGATAAACATAGACGCCATCTTTTTAATCAACAGTAAATTTATCTAATAATAGTAAATCTGTAAATTAATATATTCTTTCATTTATTGTTGGAAAATAAAAGATAATATTACATTTTTATCTAAAAAAAATGGGAATAATTAAGAAATTGAAATATGACGTCAGGAATTTAAAAAAATGGGAATAATTAGGAAATTGAAATATGACGTCAGGAATTTAAAAACAAAAGAAGGGGAATAATTTAAAAAATTGAAATATGACGTCAGGAATTTAAAAACAAAAGAAGGGGAATAATTTAAAAAATTGAAATATGACGTCAGGAATTTAAAAAAACTGTGAAGGATGAGGAAATTGAAATATGATGTAAGAATTTTAAAAAAAGAATAAAAAATATTTAGGAAATTGAAATATGTTGTCAGGAATTAAAAAAAGAAAATTAAAAAAATTGAAATATGACGTCAGGAATCAAAACAAATGGTATAGAATAATTAAAAAAAAATGATATATGACGTCAGAAATTAAAAAAAATAGAAATAATTAGGAAATTGAAATATGTTGTCAGAAATTAAAAAAAAAGAATAATTAAGAAAATTGAAATATGACGTCAGGAATTAAAAAAAAGATAGGAATAATTAAGAAATTGAAATATGATGTCAGAATTTAAAAATAGGATAGGAATAATTAGGAAATTGAAATATGACGTCAGGAATTTTTAGAAAATTGAAATATGACGTCCCAAATCAAAACAAAGATTGGAATAATTAAGAAAATTGAAATATGGCATCCCAAATTAAAACAAAGATTGGAATAATTAAGAAAATTCAAATATGAAATCCCAAATTAAAACAAAGATTAGAAAAATTAAGAAAATTGAAATATTAAATCCCAAATTAAAACAAAGATTTGAATAATTAAGAAAATTGAAATATGACATCTCAAATAAAAACAAAGATTGCAATAATTAAGAAAATCTAAATAGGACATCCCAAATTAAAACAAAGATTGGAATAATTAAGAAAATTCAAATATGACATCCTAAATTAAAACAAAGATTGGAATAATTAAGAAAATTGAAATATGACATCCCAAATTAAAACAAAGATTGGAATAATTAAGAAAATTGAAATATGACATCTCAAATAAAAACAAAGATTGGAATAATTAAGAAAATTCAAATATGACATCCTAAATTAAAACAAAGATTCGAATAATTAAGAAAATTGAAATATGACATCCTAAATTAAAACAAAGATTGGAATAATTAAGAAAATTCAAATAGGACATCCCAAATTAAAACAAAGATTGGAATAATTAAGAAAATTGAAATATGACATCCCAAATTAAAACAAAGATTGGAATAATTAAGAAAATTCAAATATTACATCCCAAATTAAAACAAAGATTGGAATAATTAAGAAAATTGAAATATGACATCCCAAATTAAAACAAAGATTGGAATAATTAAGAAAATTGAAATATGACATCCTAAATTAAAACAAAGATTAGAATAATTAAGAAAATTCAAATATGACATCCCAAATTAAAACAAAGATTGGAATAATTAAGAAAATTGAAATATGACATCCCAAATTAAAACAAAGATTGGAATAGGTAAGAAAATTGAAATATGACACCCCAAATTAAAACAAAGATTGGAATAATTAAGAAAATTGAAATATTACATCCCAAATTAAAACAAAGATTGGAATAATTAAGAAAATAGAAATATGACGTCTCAAATTAAAACAAAGATCGGAATAATTAAGAAAATTGAAATATGACATCCTAAATTAAAACAAAGATTGGAATAATTAAGAAAATTGAAATATGACATCCTAAATTAAAACAAAGATTGGAATAATTAAGAAAATTGAAATATGACATCCTAAATTAAAACAAAGATTGGAATAATTAAGAAAATTGAAATATTACGTCCTAAATTAAAATAAAGATTGGAATAATTAAGAAAATTGAAATATGACGTCAGGAATTAAACGGTGTATACCCATTTTGTTGCCCTGTAAAAGAGTCAGTATTAAAACACGAACTCGGGGTTAAGATAAAGCAAGGATATCGGAGAAAATACAACAGAGAAACAAGAGTGGTGGTATGCCAGTCTTGATTGCCAATATAGACTGGGGTTTACTCAGGAATTTAATTATTTCCCACCGCAGGAATATGTGACACAAGGTCGGAAAGAGTCAAGCCAGCGCCCCTAAAGAAGAAGCACTCTGACCTAGCAAAAATAGCCTGGGCAGCCCCGTCAGCATTCTGCCGGGATGATGTATACTGTCTTGGGTTGTTCTAAGAGGTGCACGCTCCAAGGCCTTGCCTCCCCTATTTGGGGAGGAGTAAGTTTATCGCTTACTGCCTGAGGCGCCCTGAGAACGAATCCTAAACTGGTATTACCTTACCCATCCCGATGTCCACACTCAACCGAAGTTAAGGAGAGACTGATCGGACTGGGGTTGGACTCAGGTATTTAATTCTCTCCCACCGCAGGAATGTGTGACACAAGGTCGGAAAGTTGGGGAAGAGTCAAACCATCGCCCCTAAAGAAGGAGCACTATGACCTAGCAAAATAGCCTGTGCAACCCCGTCGGTATTCCCCTATTAGGGTGCGTCAAGCAGCAAGAAATAAACTTACTCCTCCCTAATAAGGGGAGAAAAGGCCTGGGAGGGTGCACCTCCTAGGAAAACCTAGGACAATATACCTCAGCCCGGCAGATAAAAGGCCACCGAAATGGCGCAGTTCCTGCCGGACTGATTGTCGAGAACGAATCCTCGACTGGTATTACCCATCCCGACGTTCTCAATCAACCGAAGTTAATGAGAGACTGATCGGGCTGGGGTTGGGCGCAACACTGAGAAGCAGATTCTTCCAGTATTTATTGTGAATGGAAGAGTCCAAAGTCCGTTAGAGGTAAGATACCATAACAAAAACAAATGCCTTTTCTTCCATATCTCATCGTCTTCACACGTTTTAACATGCACAACAATGTTTTTGTTATTTTTCTTTTTGATGAAATCCTCTGAATGTCAAATATTCATTAATGATTCGCTTGCGAAATAATTCTAAACAGTAAACCTAGTTGTTTTTATTTATAAAATAACTTTTTATTTCCGCTGTTTTGTATAATTTAGGTTTTGAATCATGTATTTCCGTTTCTTTTTCTTTTCAGTTAACTCATTCGATCGTTTTCTCCAATAGAGAGTTAGTATATTTTTCATTCTAAATACGCTTTTTTAGAAAATAATATTATCGCTTTAATTTTCCGATATTCTGAAAAAAGTCTGCGTTCATTCATTTACTCCTTTGTTTTACGAGGTTAAACTTCCGGTCGACATGAAAAGGGTTTTTAAATAAAAACAGGTTTTTATTTCATTAAAAAGATCTATACACCCCCCCCCCCACACACACATGCATATCGACGTCCAAGAAAATTGATTTTGACAAATTGAAGAATAGTAGAGAAAAGGAGAACGGGGAGAGAAGAGGACGGGATAATAAAGAGGGGGAGAGTCAGGCTGTATAATAGATATCTCTGTAATAAAGTAAAGTCGTTTTTCCCCTGCCATTTTGTTTTTATCAACTGCAAACCAAAATATTCATATGCTAATCTTGACCGTTATACGTATTCTGCACGACCTCTCACATATTCAAAACTTTTCCCGTCTCCGATTCTATAGGTTAAACAAATAACATTCACTACTCATTCAGATTTTCACACTAAATTTTGTTTGAGACTCTAAATATTTACTTTTTTCAAGTTAAATAATTATTTTCTATTTCCCTCGGGTGACACCGGGACACATATCCTGCTAGTATAATATAAAGTCGAATTATTTGTTTTAATACAAATAGATGTTGTCTGTTTTATAACATCGATCTTTTTGAAGTCGAAAGGGTTGATTTTTGAATGATGATTAGCTCTTTACCTCTTTCCTAACTCACTTTTACGTGGCTCTAGTCATGTGTTATTATTTTTCCAATAAATTCAATTGGTCAGCACTCTGGTACAGTTAGACAGAAAGTAGATTATGATGGACTTATATCCATCAAACAGACGTATTTATCTGGCAGACTAAAAGTTTAAGCTACCAACATGACTTGCTACCCCGTAGTTTTGTGGACTTTGCAAATATATGAGATTGTCTTATCTCATATTCAATATATGCAAAGTAAGTATTACGTTTTAGAGTTCCTTCCGGTTTTCCAAATCATGTTTAATTATACAAGTGCTTTAAGCGTGCAAATCCCTACATGTTCATTGGCGGATGAGTTTCAGGATTGTAAGATCATTTTTTTATGTGATGATGAGACGCAGCCGACGGAGTGATTATTAAAGCTAACTTTGATATCAAAACTGGCGGTAAGTGATCAGCCGACGCTGCGGCCATCAGAGAAGTGAAACCCAGCTGCGTGTTTGAATCACGCAAACAGATCGAGATGCCCCGGGCAGCACAATCAACAAGTTATGCTAAAAAAAAGGGTCAACGGGTAAAAGCGACTTAGTGATTGGGGAAATAAAGATGCTGGAGGAGAGGCATCCAACAGCCGCGTTTATTATTCAGATCAAACAATGTACGTAGACAACATACAATGATGTCGAACAGAAGAAAAGAGAGAAATATAAACACATATAATGTTCGACGCCAGCAGCTCTTTGTGTTCTGATATAAAATGTTCATATCATGAGGCGCGATGACCATTGTTGGTTGTCATTTCGGCTTCTCTCATCACAACAAACAACAATGGCGGAGAACTCCCACCCCACCACACAGACAAGCACACGCGTTTTTTTTTTGTGAGGCGATTAAGATGTTCGATTTTGATATTGCTTTTCTAACAAAATGTTCGACCTGTTTCAATTTTATGTTTACCAGTTCAAAGTGAACATTTCGTCTTGTTGGCTTTGGTAAACCCTCTATTTCGACAAAGGAAGAGTAGTCTATTGCGTTGATGACTGCACTACTGTGGTTTGCTTCCTAGTCACTTCTGTCTGATGAGCTGCTGCTCTGCAGACCGAAAGACTCTTCCTTTTGCATTTTGATGGATTGTAAAGCCTTTCAGTATATAAAAAATAGTCCTCGTAATATATTAAATAAAATAATCTTTGTAATATATTAAATAAAAAAATATTTCTGATATATTAAATCAAAAAAATATTTGCAATATATTAAATAAAAATCAACTTGTAATATATTAAATATAACAATCCTTTTAATATATAAAATCAAAAAAATTATTTGTGATATATTAAATAAAAAATATTTGTAATGTATTAAATATAATGTCTTAAAATTAAAATAAATTAAATAAAAAGTCTTTGTAATGTCTTAAATACAATGTCTTTGTAATATATAAAACAAAAAAAATATTTGTAATATATTGAATAAAATGTCCTTTTAATATATTAAATAAAAATGTGCTTTTAATATATTAAATAAATATGTCCTTGTAATAAACTAAATAAAATGCCTTTGTAATATATATAATAAAAAAGTCTGCGTAATATATGAGATAAAAATGTCCTTGTAATATACTAAATATAAAATTGTGTAATATAGTTAATCAAAAAATGTATATGCTATATATGAAATCAAAAAATTATTTGTAATATATATAATAAAAAGTCTTTGTGATATATTAAATAAAAAATCTGTATAATATATTAAATAAAAAAGGTTTGTAATATATTAAATAAAAAGTCTTTGTAATATATTAAATACAAAAGTCTTTATAATATATTAAATAAAAACCTCCTTGTAATATATTAAATGAAAAATCTTTGTAATATATTAAATAAAAAGTCTTTGTAATATATTAAATAAAAAGTCTTCGTAATATATTAGATAAAAAGTCTTTGTAATATATTAAATAAAAAGTCTTTGTAATATATTAAATAAAAACCTCCTTGTAATATATTAAATGAAAACCTTTTTAATATATTAAATAAAAGGTTTTTGTAATATATTAAATAAAAAGTATTTGCAATATATTAAATAAAAATGTCTTGTAATATATTAAATAAAAAGTCTTTGTAATATATATAATAAAAAAGTATTTGTGATATATTAGATAAAAGGTTTTTGCAATATATTAAATAAAAAAGTATTTGTAATATATAAAAAGTCTTTGCAATATATTAAATAACAAGTCTTTGCAATATATTAACTAAAAAGTCTTTGTAATATATCACATATAAAAGTATTTGTAATATATTAAATAAAAAGTATTTGCAATATATTAAATAAAAAAGTCTTTGTAATATATTCAATAAAAAATATTTGCAATATATTAAATTAAAATGTCTTTGTAATATATTAAATAAAAACGTACTTGTAATATATCAAATTAAAATGTATTTGTAATATATTAAATTAAAAAGTTTTTTATTTCATAGTAAATAAAAATGTATTTGCAACATATTAAATATAAAGTCTGTGTAATATATTAAATGAAAAGTCTCTATAATATATCACATAAAAGTATTTGTAATATATTAAATAAAAAGTCTTTGTAATATATCACATAAAAGTATTTGTAATATATTAAATAACAAGTCTTTGTAATATATTTAATAAAAAGTATTTGCAATATATTAAATAAAAATGTTGTGTAATATATAAAATAAAAATGTTTTGTAATATATTAAATAAAAAGTATTTGCAATATATAACATAAAAAGTATTTGCAATATATTAAATAAAAAGTATTTATAATATATTAAATAAAAGTATTTATAATATATAAAATAAAAAGTCTTTGTAATATATTTAATAAAAAGTATTTGCAATATATTAAATAAAAAGTATGTGTAATATATTAAATAAAAAGTCTTTTCAATATAGTAAATAAAAATGTCTTTGTAATATATTAAATAAAAAGTATTTACAATATATTAAATTAAAATTTCTTTGTAATATATTAAATTTAAAAAATTCTTATTTCATAGTAAATAAAAATGTTTTTTAATATATTAATTAAAAACAGTCCTTGTAATATATTAAAAAAAAGTATTCTAATACATCAAATCAAAAAATGTCTTTTTACAACCGCAAAACAATAGCGGAGTCCGCCTCCTTCCTACACATACTGTCGTGGAATGGAATTACTGACGATATCATTCCTTCTTCGATGTTTCGATCTTCTTTTACCAAATAAGATCAACCTTAAACTGTGGAGATAGATAGATGCAGATATGTGCTGTTCGTTTAAGTGTAATCGAATCACGTCAGTGCTTCCTGCATACGAACAACCGTTCAATTGTAGACGTGGCGACATAACAAGGTTTTAGATGTGTTCATGAGGATAATCAAGACACAATATTAAATAGCAAATCAGCAAGAGAACTGAGGATCCAGTTTCACAAGGTGAAGGTTCTGGAAGGAAAAGTAAAAACTTCCTAATATGGAACTACTGAATAATAGGGCCAGTGACTGGTGGACGATGTCCGTGAATTTCCTTACATTTTCCAGTGCATATCATTCAAACAGACAATATGTCTATATTTATCAAGTTTTATATATTTATATGCTTATATATTTGTATGTACAGGATTCACTTCTAAACTAAAATTCATTACATGATTTTGATTTAGGAAAATGTCTCAAATGTAAGGCTTAAGCTTAAGGAGTCTTAAGAAGTAATTGAAATTCATCAAATCTTGTTTAATTTGTATCTAATGACTATGGATCAAATTTAATGCAAATCTGAAATATTTGAATTTTCAAATGTAAGGTAGTGCTTATATTATGCCCCTAAACGTTTTTTTTAAATGCTCCAAAGCAACTGAAATTCAGGGAATATTTATTAATTGTAAAAGTGTCGCAAACATTGAATTTATCTTAATTTTCACGAAGGGTGTCCGCCCCCATTTTTATCCCATTTGCATGCGATTAAATTAATCTAAATATAGTTCATATTTGAACCCTTTCGCCTCGTAGCTGTATTCTAAAATTATTTATGACTAGTGAATTAGTTTATCAGTGAATTCTGTAAATACAAATGCAGGGTGTCCCAAAAGTCACTGACACTTGAAAAAATTCATAACTTCTTTGTTTTTAAATATTTTTCTTTTCTTTTTTCAGAGTAGTTGAAGCTATCCTTCTAACGTTATCATGAGCAAATATGGCATTGAGGAACGAACTCACATTGTACTTGGAGTCACATAAGTCAAATTCAGAAAACCAGCGGTGTTACAGACGACATTTTAATACTAGAGATGCACCAAGTGTAAATGCCATTAAAGTCATTATAAGCCATTTTCAAGGTGCAGATCTGGAAGGTCTCGTTCAGTAAGAACTGAATATAATCGGGAAGAATTGGAGCGAAGTCTGGAAGAAGATCCAATAATTTCAATCAGAAGAAGATCCCGACAGTTGGGAGTTTCACGATCCTCCTCACATAGGATGTTGTATGACATGGACATGTTTCCATACAAAATTCAGCTTGTCCAGCAGCTTCAGCTTCAGGATTATGAGCAAAGACTAGAATTTGCTATGAGACTTCAGGATTTGGTAGTCAGTGTCAGTGACACTCTGTATATAAGCATGTGCACATATGTAGTTTGTGTGCGTGTGTGGTCAACTACAGACAGACTGTTTCGTTGTATTACAGTTCTTCAGTATAGCTCGTTAGGTAGGCACTTTAAGTTGTGACTGAAAAGCGACTGTTTTTCAACAGCTGGCAATAGTCACAAGCAAGTGTTGTACTCTTAATATCAACATCAAAACTATCAGCTATACTAGCAAAAATATACCCCTCCCTCGGTCGCATATTTCTGCTAGCCTTGATACTGAATGATTACATGACGAACGAACATATACTCTACTCCCCCTCACGCCTATGAGAATGGTATTATAACCACAGAACAGATACATTACCCCCCCCCCCCAAAAAAAAAATTTTAATTAAAAAAAATAAATAAATGGAAGAGGTAATTCCTGGGTGGATGGTATTATGACAGCAGAACAGATATCATACTACCCACCTTGAATTGATCATTGAAAGATAGTCACAATAGTTTCGGCATCAAACAGACAGATACGAAATCTCCATTAATAATATATATGTAATTTCTGCATTATTTTATAATGAAAAGTTGAAATGCGATTATCGATTTGCTGTAAAACAGACTGAACAAAAGCACGATCTTCTCTCGTATTTCAAGATATTTCGCATTGACCATCGTTTCTTTAATGCTACGCAGTGCAAACGTACCTGAGAGAGAGAGAGAGAGAGAGAGAGAGAGAGAGAGAGAGAGAGAGAGAGAGAGAGAAAAGAGAGAGAGAGATAGAGAGAGAGAGAGAGAGAGAAAAAAAGAGAGAGAGAGAAAAAAAGAGAGATAGAGAGATAGAGATAGAGAGAGAGAGAGAGAGAGAGTGAGAGAGGGGAACTCATTCTATCGCCATGGCTATGTTTAAAACTGTTGGATCTATTTTGAGAGGTCGACGCAGTGAAGGTTTTTTTCACTCAGACACACGACATCAATATTTAAAAGAATTTGTTCACTTTTTTTATTTGTATTTATATACACGGATCGGATGTGACACAAAGCGTTTTTCGTTTTAATACGTGAAACCGACGGAACCTTTGAATTTGATGCCACATCTGGGATGGTGTACTAGTCATTAGCCTCACCCTCTTGAAAATGGCGCACAAAAACAATTTCTAACTTTATAGGTCTTGTGCTTTTTTTACAAGTACTTCCACGGAATGTGATCTGATGAACTTACTGCACTTGTAGTCAATCAACAAAAATACCCTCAACTCACCAGACTGGAACAAAATCCCACCCCTTCACTATAGAGATCTCTTGAAGATTTTCCACTTCCATAGCCTCTTTCCTCGGACGACTTAACTTTGAAATTCTCTTTCTGCTCACTGTTTCCTCGACAATACAAACATGTAAAAATTTAAATGTAATCTAAACAAACATCTAGCTGCCCAACTCCCCAGCTTTATTCCCTCTAGAGATCTAACCCCTTTCACAGTAACCCCTGACGCTTTCAGTGCTTTTAAGAATAAAAAGTGTTGTTTTTTTTAAGAAAGAAAAAAAGAAAGACAAAAATATCGTTTTTTGACGATCAAACAATTTCTGACCTTTTGATTTAGATAGAAATATAGAACCTGCTCGCTATTAGGGAGCCATTCGCCCATGCATTACCTCCTCAAGATGGATTTATTTCTTGTCCCCTAGTAAAGTATATTTAAATTCGCATGAAACAGCATAAGACATTTTTGACCTGCGTGATTCTATTGTTGGATTATTTTATATTACTTACAGGAGGGACCACGTGAAGGTTGTTAACAGTCTGAAGTAAAAGTGGTGCATGAAACTGACTGGATTCGAACTCGGCTCATTAATGTCATCAATCCGCGTCGTTATTCATTTCACCTTCGCCCGTGACGCGACCCCAACAGGGCTATACGGATCATTTTGGTTCCCAGTTCAGAGTGACCTTATTTGGGGAGCTGGATTCGCCCCATTAAAAACCGATCCTGTGTCTAATTTTGAGCCACTGGGGGCGAGGAAAGCAAATAAAAAGGGACATGATTATTTAAATGATTAAATGTAAAGTTTTTCCATTTATTCTTACTATATGAAAATATCAAAACCGACTATAGTTGTTCATAAGACTTTGAAATACTGTATATATTGTAATCGACAAACACTCACAAACAGCTTTAGGCATTCTTAATTTGCATACTTATTTTTAAACACTTTCTAATAAATTTATATTTTGTAATATACATTTGTAATTTGGATTGTTATATTTTCTTATATAGACGCAATATATAGTTGACAGTAAAACGCCAGGTGTCGCTTCAATGCTGAGAACAGATACTACACTTTAAATTATTTATTTGCTATGCAGTAACATTTTTCCAATGTAACAAATTAGACACAAGGCCATCAAAAGTGTGGAGAAAATGGCGGTCGTTGGTCATCCTTGGTCCCAAAATATAAAAAAATGTCTATCCTACAGTTAACTAGAATACTCTCAGTCACCACAATACCACAATTACTCTTACGACATCCTACTTAAAATGTTCTCGACATTTTTGACATTTTTTTTAAAGTATATTTATTTTCGGAAATTCATTGGAGTGAAATGAGGAGTGGGAAAATACAACAAACAGAAATCTGTTATTAAGATCCCTCCATCCCTATCTAAATAATAAACCGCCCGCTGTTTTCCAATTTGTTAAGAACTGAATACAATCATGTCAATCTCTAAATGGGAGTGGGATCTAAGTGAGAGAAAACAGAAAACGGTGGATGGAGTTTGGAGAGTGGATGGTGTCCTTCCAAGATGAATGCGATTTGGGAGAGGCCGAGAACAAAAACATGAAAGTGGGGAGTGAGCATCTTGGATGGTTTTTAATTACCTATTCATTCGATTAGCTAAGAAGCTAAACTTATCCAAAGTGCTGGTCTCCAACAGAACCAGGAACCGCGTGCGCCATGCTCATGCAGGGAGCACTTACTCATACTTGACTCCTTTTCGTACGCACAAGCTCCTTAATTGTATCCATCGTAAAGATATATTTTGTTAATTATTTCCTATTTCAGTCACGTAAATTATTTAGAATTAAAATAAAACAAAGAATGCCAGCTCTCAGTATATTCGCCTTTTTCTTATTTCTTCTCTTCACTAACAAAAGCTAATACGTTCGTTCTTAGTAGCAGCAGTAGTTACCGCCCCAATTCAACTAAGTGACAGCCCAAAACGAAATAATTTGGCCGACGACACACGCAAACGACATTAGTTGCGTGGCGTCCCCCAAAAAGATCTCTCCCACGAGCAAAAATGTCACTTCTTTTATTCAGCTCTTTTTGGACTGCTAAAAGCGCCTATTTTTCATGTTCATTATCGTCGCCTCAAAATCAGACAGGTCCAGGTTCGCTCTGTGCACATCCACAATTTCCTTGCAATGCTCGTCGTGTCCGCTTACCCATCTGTCCTTCCACATCGTCATCACACTCCTTCCTGATCTCATGATCACAAGGGCGTTTTTTTTGTTAGGTGCTCTTTTGCAAAAGCGGGGCTTCTTCGGAAGTGTGGGCTTCCACTTCCTCTTCAGGTAAATCGTCTGACTTTGACCGACTGTCCGACTCTGTCTGTTTTGTCGTCACGTATCAAACTCTCCGACCTGCTCTCTGAAGACGTTGTGTTGTCAGAATATTCCTCCAACGAGAGGATACTGTAATGGGGACGCAGGTTCTTTTATATTACGAGGCATTTCATCCACCAGGAAAAACTGAGGACTGATTATTTAATTATCTATGTTACCTTACCCTAGCCAAATTCCTTGTTGCACCGATTCTTCGGCGCGTTCAGCCACACACAGTATCCAACCTGATAAGGGCTGTGTTCAGGACCCTATGATGGTGGCATACCATCAACCCTTTTCACTCGAATTTCATAACGGTAGAACGCATTGGCTGGTGCGGTAAATTCGAGTCATCATCTTATGGGGTCACGTTGTGCCAGTAGACAGCCTCTTGTATGGAACAGCGCATCTTGGGTGCGATACGTTTTACGGTACGGTGACATCGCTCTGCCATGTCATTGCCGGCTGTGGCATACGCACAACGAAATCTCAGGTTCACGCCCATTTATCTGCGAACATCCTGAATTCTTTGTGCAGAAGGCTATGTCATTATTTGTGAGTAGCTTCCGACGGGCAACGCTAAAAAATACCGCTTCCAGCTTACGAATCATGGTTGCCAGATCCCGCTGTGCTAACTTCCCTCACATTGTAAAACCGCGACGGGCCACAATCTGTCATCGTTAGAAAATGGTAAGTACCGTAATGTGTAATTTCCATCCCCAACTTCTGTCAGTTTCTGCTCACCTCCAGTTTTCCCTTCTTCTGGTAGACTGGCACTGCATCTATCGATTTACATTCGATGCACGCACGTATAGCCGACTTAACTTCTGCTTTAGCTGTCGCTTTGCAAACTCTTCTTGCGAAATAAGTGGTACGTCGCACTCCCGGGTGTCCACCGCTTTAATGAATAGCCATGATTCAGGTCGCGTCCAGCTCAGTAACGATCAGAGTTTCGTGACCACGTTCCTTCTTCATTGCGTCGAACCACCATCATATTTGGCCATATTTTAATTGATGCAACAAACGTCACGTCCACCGTGAGCATCTCACGTCCTAATGAGCATCTCACTGGCTGCATTGGTGTGAACTCGAGCTTTCTTGGTGAGAGTATCCGATACCCAGTGATACACAGAGTCCGTCTTTATGTGCAATACTTTGCCTTTCTACTGGAGAGCCAAGTTGATACTTTTCAACACGGCATCCAGTTCGGTTAAATTAATATGCGTGCCGTCGTTCTCAGCTCGCATCTAACAAACGTTCTCCAAAACTGTCCCGTACCTTTCCAATGCCACCTCGGTTTCTAACAAGCTGACATCAACCCATACATTCAGTTCCCGGATGTCCACGCACCAGTCCCCATAAAGTGGATCACTCCGCTATACTGCATTCGCGGTCTTGCACAGCATATGTCTGAGGAAAGAGTCTGTCACTTTGTCATCCCAGCATTTTGTGATCGAACTAGCTCTCTTGTTGGTTACTCCGCATGTTACACGAAGCCACGCACACACAGGAAAGTGCTCAAAGAGACTACGGTTCATCGCGTCACGTTATCGGAGATTACTGAACCGAGTTTCCTAACTTCAAGCGCAGGGTACCGCGCTTCCCGCGGACCATCAATTCTAGCACGCGTGTACCTTCTCCCAACTGTTCCGGGTCCTTACATTTCAGCCCAAAGATCCAAATGTTCCCTGACATGAGACGGGGGTACGACGTCTTCGTCAACAAGGATATCGTCGATTAAACCAGTGTTGCGCGATACATTACTTCTTATTGCGATAGCACCGTGCTGACGATAGTCTTCATGACAAGGGAAGCCATGTTCAAACTTATCCAAACCCCAAACTTATCAGACAGTTCCTCTTTCCGTCGATTTCCACAGACTGGTACAGCTACAACGTCTCGTAGACTCGTATTTTGAGGTACACTCCCCTGAGGTTAAACAGAGACGCTTTACCCCCTTTTTAGGCGCCATTTGCGCATATTAGCAGCGCAAACATTGGCGTTTGGCGTGAATGTGTCTATATGATGGTTAAGTTTCCGATAGTCCATCACTGGGCGCACCTTTGCCTAATCCCGCAACATCAAGGCAATCAACGGAATCAACTCCTAAGGAGGTCCTAGCCTTTCTTCATTGTCTATCAATTTTTGAAGCCACCCGATATTCGGACACTCAATTGCGCAGTCCTTCAGATGCGCGGTAATCTGAAGATTTCCACGCCGCGATCCACGCTCGTATCCGACTATCCAATCGCCTATCCGGTCAGAGTTGGCAACCCTTTGGAGTGGGAGGTTGGGCAGTTTGGTGAAGCGCTCCTCGAAATGCTCCTGAAATCCCTCGCAGCTCTTTTGAGTCGATCCCAAGATACGTCCATCCAAGTTCTTGACTTTTCCAATGTACCTATCCGAGCCACGCCAAAAGAACGTCTACGTTTATCCGCGTCAGAGTTTACGGATTTGTTGGATATTTTCCTTACCTTAGCCCTAATTACTTGACACTCATAACGCTCGCTAGCCTCACGTTGACGATTCTGCTTAGTTGTTTCTATGCTTACAGTAACCACCCTGCCCACCTTTAAATGCTTCTTTGGTTGTGAGACGCTGGACGTATTTGATGGAGAAGCTTTCAAGCTTGCCCATCAATTATTCCCGGTAACCGCCGAACTACAGCCCGCTGGATAAGTCTTGTATCTTCAGCAAGGAGGTATTAAACTTCTAGCCCACGGCTAGTTTAGGCTTATTTCCTAAGTTCAACCGGGCCATAACTAGTTTATGGTCCGATTGATCTAGCCAGTGGAACGTAGGAGATGACATGAAGTCTGTGTTGCCTCTTCTAACTAAGATCGCATATAGCCATCACGTGAGACAGACTTGTCTCATACGTCTCCGGTCCTCTAGCTCCCCCAAACTGGTCTATCTTGAGATTAAGGATAGCATTTCAATCTACCATTAAAACTATGCGCTTCAGACATGCGATGAACGCGTCCAAATCCCGAAAAAGGAGACTCTCTCTCGAGCGTTGCTGGGCGCAGAGTATTCCGTTTTTTTCTTTTTCAAATTGTGAAATTTCTTTTTCAATGTACACTTAATTACCTATCATGTCGCTAGAGAATTCCGGGTTTAGTATAATAGAAATACAAAAGTAATTTAATTGCTATAAATTGAAAACGCTACTCATTCAACATTCCGGATTAATGAGAAAATCAAGAAACATAATTTATCCTTTTCGAAAATGAGAGCAACTCTTATAAAATTATTCAGCTAAAACTAATGATAATGTTTATATAAAAATAAAACTGTCTAAAACTTGTATTTATAAACTAAGAGATATTAATATGCAGCATAACTGATACTAGTCTTTTCATTCGATGTAGACCAGGTTGTCATAACAATCAACCCAAACATTAAAAAATAACACGGAAAGAATGAATATTAAATCAAACAAATTATTTTTATGTTTTAAAAATTCAAAAATTTATGACAACACCATTTTATTATTAAGTATTCATTGAATGTTTGTTGTCTATCGTACTCAGATTTCTAATAAAGTAATGTATTAATTATATTCCGTGATAATTAATTAATAAATACTGAAAATTACATTTAAGTTGATTGATTTCCTGAATTTTGATTTATTTTTAAGTAAAGGGAGGTGGAAAATGCCCATAGCCTGCCTGTTCTCGTTTGCTACCTCAGAGCGTGACGTTATTTCCAGTGCATTGGCCTGGTTATTACGACGACCGTGGCTTGGTCGAGATGGCCAGTCAGCATTTCGGACGTAAACCGTCTATCTCGCACCGCCTCTCAGACGTCCAGGGGGAGGTTAGTGTGACGGCTCTATAAAATAATGGTTGGACCTAAACAGGATCCCTCCCGTCACATTTAAGTCTAACATTTTTTAGGGAACCAATTTAAGTCCTGGTATATTCTTTGCGGCCTCTACTATCTGCTAGAGGGATTTAGTTGGACTGCATCTCTTCGGTCTTAAAAAGTTGTGAGCAAAATTTTGGTAAATTTCTGGGGGTTGGAAATTGTCAAACCACCTACTCTTGTGAGACTCTTTAACGATTCAATATTGGCTTTTGTTTTGGTGTGAGGTCCGCCATTGCGTGATGCGGGTCAGCCTAACAGATCTGATCCTTTGGCAAGAAGGGGGGTTTTCTTGTCCTCTCTTGTCGTGTATGAAGAGGGGGTGCCGAGTGACATCTGGATGCCTGATCCGACTATTCTGTTCGTCCTGTGTCACAGGACTGACATCACGGCCTATGCAGTGAACACACACACCCACGCCAGTTCACACCTATATATAGAAACAACTCGGTGATGTTTCCTAACAATGCATCAATAACATAAATGTTGCATGTTAATCAGGCATTTTAATAGCTAATAGAGAAGTACTCAGGTCTCAAAGAACGAACCCAATGATTTCTATGCCGAGAATAACGAACCCAATAATCTTCCTTTGAAGAAACGACAAACTTTTCGGTAAATGGATTTTGCTAATCTTGATATGATCCGTGTATTCGTTTGGTTATAGGAACACAATTAAACCACAATATCTATATTTAAACGTTAATTCTAGCCATAAAATATGTCGAATCGACACTTTAAAGTTTTCGAATTTTGCGCGGTCATAAATTTTTTTTTTATAATGTTGGGCCCGGATTATGAGTTATCTTCCTTGGATTTATGCTCGACCAACTTTAGAGAACGCTATATGGAAGTTAAGAAAAACAACAAAACAAGAATGTCACTTTTGGGCGCATCTTTCCAAGTCGGCGGACGTGGTCCGATAGGCTGTCCATATTTGTTATTTAAATCTCTAATGCTGAAATGCTCATTTCTCAGACAACAACCCTAATTATTTCCATGTTGTAAATAACGAACCAAATAATTTTCTTCTAGATAAACAGCAAACCCTGCTGTAAATAGGGTCGCTAATTTTGATTTTTTTCTATTCAAAATAAATCAGTGTTTAAACATGTGAGTTGTTTTAGTATAAACATTACCCATATAAACATTACCCATGTACACATGTACACATGTACACATATACACATGTACACACCACTAAATTATGAACTAGACAAGAATGACGAGGAGACATTGACATTCCTAAAAGCTGAAACACGTAAAATGAGTGTTTATTCAGTATCAACATTCCTCCAACATCATTCTCAAACAAAAACCATGTTTTGTGATGGTGACCCACCTAATCCAATTCTCAGAATGCAATAGCCTCCGAAGGACTTCAACTGCCGCTTGATATTCTCACAACACACAGTTTTTGCTATTGATGTAGCCTGCAGGAGAAAAGCGGACTTCATCAGTGAACCGCATATTTTGAAATTAAATAACTCAGAGGAGTAGTACATTTCCGAGATGCCATGTTCTCCTTGCATGATTTTGAAATATTATTCTATATTCTATCATCCCCGAAAAGTACGGAATGACACCATCAATATTGTCGAAGTCATTTAATCAGTCACCTTATACTGAGGCACGATGTCTATTAGTTATTTAATCAGTCTTGTTATACTGAGGCACGATGTCTATTAGTATATAAAAAAGATACTGGTTCAGCTTTTGAACCAGACTAAACCGACTTTTTGTTCCGCTTTTTTCAACTGTGTACGTAAACAACCGAAATATGCCGAAGCACTTGTCTAATCAGAAGGCGAAAAAAGCAGACGACAAGTTAAATTGTAAATTGATTAAATCGTAAATTGGCGATTGTCAAGAATTTCCAACAGAGAAAAAGGGGTTAAAAAACAAAACAAATAGTTTACAAATAAAAGTAGGTTAGGTTCAGGTAATAGTTTAGTTAGAGTGAGCCTAGGTTTGGTTTGGTTTAGGTTTAATAAATACGGTTCAGTTTTTGACTGGTTCATAAGTTTGACCAGTATCGAAAAACAAATTATAAAAGTAGTTTCATTAATTTTTTCGTAAAAATATACATACGGTGAGTGTTTTTTTTTACTTTAAATGTTGTTTCATTATTTTTTTTGTTGGAATGGTTTGATTCTTGTATTAGTGTATTATTGTATTTCTATAATTAAATGCCTATTTATTTTGTTCTACACTCTAAAAGAATATCTACATTTTCTTATGTTGATGGAATGTTTTTGGTATTCGTGTGTGTATATGAGTGAGTAGGATGGAACAATGACGACTATTCTTTACTTTTGCTCGGCTTGGCATCGATAAAAATAGTTTTTAAGACGAGCGATTCTTCTAAAAATAACTAAAAAGCAATTTCTTGTTTATAAATGAAGCGATGGGAAATAACACATCTCGGTTGGTGTAGCGTTCGGCTTCTATTATATAATAACCCGATCTCACAAGGCGTCACGTTAGTAGCCACTAATAATTTAGTTCATTTCTTCATTAAAATACACATCTTGCTCTCCTCAGTCGATGTCTCAGTGTCCACGCGGGTTATCGGCGTGTCTTCTCAGACCGATGATAATTCGCAATCTGCAATCAAAATTCGTTCAGGCACATAACATTTGTTATGTTTATTAATTAATTAACCAACATGTTTTTACAAAAGACGATTATTTATTTTGCCGTGTTATTTTAGGGCTGTAATGCAATAAGAATTATGGGAGAGGCGGGGATAGAAGAGCAGTCTAAACGCTTATGAGCGTATGGCTCTGCTAAAGTGTTTAAAGACATCTCAAAATGCGTCTGACCGCTCTACATTTACCATCCAGACTCCCGGAACATCGCGTTCTCAAATACTTCGTTTGACGTCACTTCCGTTAAGCTTGGTTTGCATGTTGGGCCAAAAGGTAAGCTACCCGAACCTTGTCGCCCCCTGGCTAAGATGTATCCTGTTTATCATTTAACTCGTGTTAAGTTGTCCTACGACTACAAAAATGAAAAGGTATATGCACAAACATATATTCACCCACATCATATATATATATATATATATATATATATATATATATATATATATATATATGTATATATATATATATGATCTACAATAGTATATATATATGTATATATATGTATATATATTATCTATATATGTATATGCAAACTATGCAGTACGCTGCATTTCTTCGTAGTGCATACGAAATGTAGACGTACATGAGATAGATGCTCGGCAAAGAAGCAAATGAAAATATATTTGGTTTTATTTTGGGCTACCCAGAAGTTTATTTCCTGTTGTTGAGAGGGTGAGAAAATTTGATGATGGTAGATCATCGTTCAACTGTGCGGGAGATCGCCTAAAAGGTCTGAGTGAGTAAAGATTCCACACATGCAATTTTGCGTGATGATTTGAACATGCACAGAGTGGCTGCGAAATTTGTGCCCAAGTTGCTGTCGCAGGAACAAAAGGACCTTCGTTTTCAAGTTGCACAGGACTTTCTGGGAACCACCAACACTGATTCTGGGTTTCTGAACACCGTGATAACTGGAGATGAGTCATGGGTGTACGGGTACGACCCAGAAACAAAAAGACAGTCGTTGCAATGGAAGCATCCCGAGTCGCCAAGGCTTAAAAAATGCATGACAGGTGCTAAACAAAATCAAGTTGATGCTGACTGTCTTCTTTGATATCCGTGGAATTGTGCATCACGAATACCCAATGGAAAGACCAACAGTGACGCAGTTCAGCGCAAAATACCAAGAAATGTGGACGGCGAAAAACTGGCAACTGCATCACGACAACGCTCCCGCACATTCATCCCAATTGATCCAACATTTCTTGGCCAAACATGTAATTCCAGTCGTTTGCCAACTTCCTTACTCTCCGGACATGGCTCATTGCGACTTCTGGTTGTTTCGAAAATTGAAAACGCCACTGAAACGTTCCCGTTTTGAGACTAGAGAAGAGATACTGCTGAACGTGACGACAGAAATAAACACCATTCCTAAAGGAAACTTCCAGATGTGTTTCCGGCAGTGGATGGATCGGTGGGCTAAGTGTGTGGAAGCACAAGGGGCCTACTTTGAAGTGGATTAGGCTCCCAACCACGTCAGATATTTGAAATATTTTTTCTAGTCTTAGGTCGGATACTTTTTAGACATGTCTCGTATATAGCTTTTATTTGACTTCAGTAAGTTCTCATGAGGCTGACACTTGATTTCTATATAAGAAACATAAATATCCGAGTGTTGAGTCAAGATTCTCCTTTACTTCTCAAACTTCTTAATTATGTCATAGTATACCTTAATGTTGGTCTCTTGGTCTTACCGGATTCCAGGACAAGAATTCATCTGGTCTGGTGGAGTATCCAGCTAAGTGCTGTTACTTGAATTAACATCACTAGGAGAAGGTGCACCATTCCTTGTATGGGCCAGTGTATAGCCGTGCCGAAAAGGATCTGATTTGGCTTCAAATACTATGTTGTTTTGAATATTTGGTCAGGGTTTACTTGTAGGGTGATGTATCCTCATGTCAGGTTGTCCTGACAAACCCTTTTACCAAGAGACTGAAGACATTCAGGAGTGGTGTCTAGTAGGTAATTCAATTTGTATGTGTGTTTTGTTGAAGCTATAGTTGTGCAGCACAATCGAATAAATATCGAACTAAAAAACATCTTTCAGTTTTCAAAGATTTAAAAATCACACATTTGATAGTATTTATTGATATATTTTGGATTTTAAGTCAATAAGTCCCAAATCTTACGAATGAAACAACTTTTAAGCAAAATTCGACTTTATTTATCAATATAGTCTCGTTCTATGGTGATACACTGATTGCAACGCTTATATAACAATTCGATGCATGTTTTATCGAACGATTTGTCTTTGGTCTCAAACTAGACATCAGTTTTCGATATCACTTCTTCATTTGAGCGAGATCTGTTTCCCTGGAGTATTATTTTGGGGTCTGTAAACAGCCAGTAGTCGCTGGGTGCCAGATTTGGAGAATATGGTGGGTGCGGAAGCAATTCGAAATGTATCCGTTTTTTTAATGTCCATGATTCTTTCTTTCTTATCGATGAACATTTGTCAATGAGAATAATGTGTTCAAGCGGCTGTCGCGCTTACTCACAATCGATTAAAATCAAACACCGCGTCGACGTTCAATACCTTCCGCACTCCAAAATACAGAGGCCAAAACCTTGCCTGCTGATGTTTGCGACTTTGATCGTTTTGAACAGCTTTCACTTGCGTCTGTCCGATCAGACTGAAGTGGTGGGGCCATGTTTCAATCATTGTCACATATTGACGCAGAAAATCTTTTTTGTTGGGTTGAAACAGTTGAGAATAACGCTCTGAATCGTCGACGCGTTGTTGCTTTTGATTGTCAGCATACGCAACAGCCACTTTAAATACAACCTTCTCATTGACAAATGTTCATGCAAAATGGTGAATACACCTTCGCTTTTTGATATCTGCAATGCCTCTGCTTTGTCAACCAACTTCAATTTACGATCGCCTAAAACCAGTTTGTGGACATGTTTCTGTTTTCCCAGACAACTGCCGAATTTGAGCGACTGCGTTTACAGTCAGCACGCCACCACGTAACCGTTGTTTCTGACGGAACAGATCCCGAACAACACTAATCAAAACATTGCTTTATTTTCCCATCAGAAAGCAATGATTTATCAACACACAAAATTCAGATTGTTCCATTGTTTTGAAAATTTGCAAATGTAGCTTCAATTAAATAACTGTAATTATGTAAATTAATAATCCGATTGCGCTCAAATCTTTCAACGTGCCATTTGAGGGATAGTACTTTATAAAAATCACATGGATTAGTTTTATTATTGACGATATCTATATGCTAGACCTGAGACCTTTTGAGTGATGTGTTATGTATTTTTTGGAACATTCGGACTACTGTTCTCATCTAGAATGTTGTTCTCAAAACGTTTCTCGATGTAACTTCTGACCTTGTCTGTATTGAAGATTGCACCTTCAACCTCCAGGACCGGGTAGAAGTCTTCAGTAATGTTTATTATATCCTAAGTCTGTAGTGAAAATTGCACCTTTAACCCCAGAAGACTATCACTTAGAACCGCCGATTGTTACTTAGCACTTTATCCATTGCACCACGGCTCAATAATCCAAATAATATAAATCATCAATCCTCATCTCAAACATTCCGTAACCTTTTGTATTTTAATACAAAGGGAATATCCCACATTAGTTAAATAAGTGTATTTAAATTTTAAAATTCCTATTTATGCAAATAAGTATAACTATTTATGCAAATTAGGATAATGTATTATGAAAATTAGGATAATGTATTATGCAAATTAGGGTAATGTATTATGCAAATTAGGATAATGTATTATGCAAATTAGGATAATGTATTATGCAAATTAGGGTAATGTATTATGCAAATTAGGATAATGTATTATGCAAATTAGGATAATGTATTATGCAAATTAGGATAATGTATTATGCAAATTAGGATAATGTATTATGCAAATTAGACTTTTCAAACTGTAAATGACAAAAAATAGCAGTCTTATGTAGAAGGACGCGCTACTAATAGAAAAGTGAGTTTTGCAAAAACAAATCGCACGGCCATTCATGCGCAGTGCGCATACACGTCCATGGCCTACTTTTGTAAGTCTTATCTAGACAGGAGTTCCGTAAGGGTCAGAGTTAGGTTGGTACCTAACCCTGACCCTTACGGAACTCATATACGTTCAGATCGATGAACCCCTAGTTTCTCATTGAATAATTCAGAATAAATGCTACTGTGTAATGCATCGGGAAATGGGCAGCTTTATGTGTGTGAGTTTATGTGGAGGCAATAATATATATATATATATATATATATATATATATATATATATATATATATATATATATATATATAAAAGAGAATAAATCCAAGTATTTTTCTTAAAACATTGTATTAGTCCAAAGAACAATAGCAATAATATATATATATATATATATATATATATATATATATATATATATATATATATATATATATATATATATATAGGAAACGATTTTTTTATGCAAATACTAAATGACACGAAGACACGAATGAATTCCACATTCTTGAGTATGCAGTAAAACGTATTTTTTTTTTTTTAACTCATATTTTGTTTGTTTTGTTGGAAGTGGTGAGGTATTCTACTAAAGAACTAAAATAAGATACGACAAAGACAACTGAAAGAGAAATAATAGCTCCTATCTACTTTCGTCCCCACAAGGGCAATGCGAGACACAGACTCGCTTCCATGTGGGAAAAATTAAGCATTCCGAAAAAGGGTACTCTGGAGTGGGACGGAAACACAATTTTCACTCTACAAAACGATTTCCTGTCGTCTAAAACGAAGATTGGTATGAATTAACATAATATGACTTTTGACCGGTTTGATTCTATTGTTAACATTGGTTACCACATATTTGTTTTGAATCAGGTACTTACGGGAGGAACCACGTGAAGGTTGTAAACATTTATAGTGGAACCGACAAGATTCGAACTCGGCACGTTGTGGTCATCAGCCGACGCCGGTATTCATTTTACCGAAACCAGATGACTCTTCTCCTCTGACCGAGCACAGAAGATATACCACATTTTGATTCTAGTCAGAAACCCGGAAGAAGAAATGAGCGTCAGTTTATGCCACTTCCGGCCAAGCATTCAAAAACTTTTGAAGAAACGCAAACTCAACAATTGTCTGAAATGCGAAACAATAAAATAAAGGATGTAAATATTCGTGCGTGAATCTTTTTTATTTCTTTTCAAATCTACGCTTCTATTTTATTTATATACTACTAGCGGGAACATCCGGGATTGAATGATAATAACTGCTATGTACTATTTCATCCATTTTACGTTCATTGATTTTACTACCCCCTCTTCCCGTTTATCCGCTAATATACGCGGAGGAAGCTGAAATATTGAAAACTCTCTTGCTTAGAGTCTATGGTTGAAATTTCATTAAAATTGGATATACGAATTCGAAGTTTAAAAGCGGTTCTGTCCCAATGGATCACAGTGGGGTATATAGATATTTGGCATATAGATGGGAATGTAGAGATTCGGGACTATTTCCATTGTCTTTCACCCGACAGTTTTATACACATGATATAAATTCCATTAAAAAAAATATAGTTTTAAAGGACGTTTGGCCATCATAGTTTCCTTAGGTTAGAAGAGAACTTACAGATTCGGAACACTTCCATTTATACATATGATTTACATTTCATCAAAATAGGATGTATTTGAAGTTTTAAAGAGGTTATGATAATAGCTCCTACGAGAAAACTTCCATTGTCTTCCCCGGTAAATTTCAATAAGAATACATTTTTAGATTTTATGTAGATTCTCTAACATTTTATTCTATAGGGAGCATAAAAACATCATACACACAGGCATTGAGTTTTATATTATGAGAGATTAAACAGCTATTGTGTTTGTGGAGTTTGTCTGTTCGTACGCAAATAGAAACATGCGATTGGTTGACAAAAAGGAATAGGCAGAGTACTCATTACTAAGGCAGTAGTTTTACGGTGTCAGTAGATGAATTTGAATCCGCTGAAAGGATGTTTTTACATGTTTTATGAATTTAAAGAAATTAACATAATACAATAACATAAAAAATATTACATGAATATTTTTTTAAAGTACGTGAATGTTTTTTTATAATCCGTAAAAAGTAGATATAAAAGGTATTCGGAATTAGTTCAAAGCGAATTATTTTTACTTAAAAACATAATTTGTAATGTTTTCCCCAATAAAACCAATACGTGCATACGTGCATTGTTGTTACTTATGCTCTCATGAAAATAATAAGTAACATATTTCCACGAAATTTCAAATATTTTTCTTCGCCATAAAGCGGTAGAAGCTAGGTAGAATTTCTTAATTTATAAGTCACGTTCTGTTTGCCAAACTCCTGTCCCTGTCGCATCGCCGCAATGTTATATCCTTGTGCTTGTTTTTAGAGTACTTTCACGGAATATGCTCCGATGAACTTAGTACACTTGTACTCCCTCAACGTAAATATACCAGCCCCATCCGATTAGCAGCAAACTCACACCCCTACAGAGGTCACTTGATGGCGGAAGATTTTCAACTCTGATAGTTTACTTCCTTCCCTGTTCTCTGTTTTCCCTGACAGTGCAAATGCGCAGAAATTTAAATGTAATGTGGACAAGTATCTTGTTGCTCCACTCGCGCGCTCGGGTTGACCCTATAGATGTGGCTCCTAACACTGTTTCCCTTGTGCTTCAACTGAAATATGTTTTGTTTGGGGAGGAATAAAAAATTTTAAAAATGAATTAACATACTCAAGTATTGTACGAACACCATTTAATTCTTACTTATAACCTTTGACCTTTTTCAATTGTGATGGGATACTTTCATGTGTTTCTAAACGTGTCGTTTGTTAAAACAAAATGTTGACAAGTGCTGTGGTGCATTTCTTTAAATAAATTCGTTTTTTTACTATTTTTTGCTCACTTATCGTAGATAACAGTTAATAAGACGGAATCAAAAGATGAGGGAGTATTAACATGCGTCAATGGTAGGAACTGCGTTTGATTACTTAATTATGGTGCGTTCAAAACAAGCATTGGATTTGGAGACGACGAAGTTGTAATCTGAAGGAAATTAGTTTTGCGGTAATGTGTTCCACAGGCGGGAAGCCCTTATAATGAAGATTGGTCGTCTTCAATCCAATGTCAACAGATTCTTGTCCCAATAATCAAATGCAGTTCATTCCATTAATCAATATTAGTACTCCCATAGTGTTCCTCATATATCGGCTAACAATTGTTTCGTATCATTAACTCTTATCCTCGAGTGGTTCTTGGCCTTCATAAGTGGTGACACACTAGTAAAATAAATCTACGCTTTTATTTAATGAATTTTAGATGTTTACCTATTTCATTTTTTTACCGAGTGTGCCGTGCTATTTTCATGTGTTTGTAGGTGTGCCGTGCTATTTTCATGTGTTTGTAGGTGTGCCGTGCTATTTTCGTGTGTTTGTAGGTGTGCCGTACGTCAAAAAGATGAGAAGAATCGTTGTGATGTATTCCTTTAAATAAATATGCGCCATAATTAGTTGCAGACTATTTTTGTCTACTCTCTCAAAACAAGCGAACAATTATTTAAAAATTCATTATTGTTCATCTTTTGGTGTTTTACGTGCATACGTGTGAGTTGAGCGAAGAATATGACGAATATTTTTTACTCTCGCCACGTTTGGCATTGCTACAAATACCATTTCAGACAAGAGCGATTCTGCTAGAAATAACTAGAAAGCAATTTCTTGTTTCCACGTTTTTGCGGGGGAAAATATCACATCTGGATTGGTTTAAGACAGAGAAAGGAAGAAACACGCGATGAAAAATAAATAGTTGAGGTTGTAGAAAGGAATCATCCGAATTTTCAGTCTGTAATCCAATGGGGAAAAAGGATCTCATTCATCTCAACGTTTAATGAGGGGGTCTTTTTAGACTATAGGAATCTTCATTCACACCCGTATACACACACAAATATATATATATATATATATATATATATATATATATGTCTGTGTGTGGGTACGAGGTTAATGTAGTTTGAAGCATTGTTTAGTGTACATGTAAAGGTAATTTATGAAAGGCAATGCAACGCAGAGGTGTAACGAATAAACACGAACTAAAGCAAAGTAAGTACATTATAGTCTGTACATTTCGGTTTTGTTTGTATTACGGCGTATCAACCATCTATGGGGTATTTAATGTCAATTAAAGTTGTCAAATATAATTATATAACAAAGATAATTATTAATATCCCTAGAATATATTGCTCTCAGAATATATTGCTCTCAGAATACATTGCTTTTTAAATAAGTTGCGTTTAAAATACGTTGCTCTTAGAGTGCATTGCTACTTGAAAACATTGCTCCCTCAAAACATTACTCCCTGAAACATTACTCTCTGGGAATACGCTCACTCAAGCCAGGGAATGACTCCCCAAATCCCGAAACCACAGACCAATAGCATTTGTTTGATGTGGGTACCTTTGTTTTACGCAATATCGACCATCCTTGAATGATTTAATGCCGAATATAATTGTCAAATATCATTATATAGTTAGGATAATTATTTATATTCCTAGAATACATTGCTATTAGATAGCCAGAGTACATTGCTCTCAGATAGTCAGAATAAACTGCTCTTAGATAACCAGAATAAACTGCTCTTAGATAACCAGAATAAACTGCTCTTAGATAACCAGAATAAACTGCTCTTAGATAACTAGAATAAACTGCTCTTAGATAACTAGAATAAACTGCTCTTAGATAACCAGAATAAACTGTTCTTAGATAACCAGAATAAACTGCTCTTAGATAACTAGAATAAACTGCTCTTAGATAACCAGAATAAACTGCTCTTAGATAACCAGAATAAACTGTTCTTAGATAACCAGAATAAACTGCTCTTAGATAACTAGAATAAACTGCTCTTAGATAACCAGAATAAACTGCTCTTAGATAACCAGAATAAACTGCTCTTAGATAACTAGAATATATTGCGCTTATATAACCAGAATACATTACTTAGATGAACGGAATACATTGCTCTCAGAATATATAGCTTTCAGAATACATTTCTCTCAGAAATAAATTTCATAGTGAGAGTGGGAACATTACTAATAGAAGTTAATTTCACTGAGAGAGGGAAGCATTACTATTAGAAAACCCCAGCCCAAGAAAAAACATTATTTAATTTTAAATATTACTCTTTGGAAACATTTCTCTTGGTATTGGTAATATTAATTATTCTCAACTTGATTGACCCTCAGCAACCGTCTTTTAGTATCTATTTTGGGAAAAAATAAAAAAGACAAATATAGTTTTGATTTCTTGAAGAGTCAGATAGAATTATACGGTATAGGATTAACTTATAGATACTAGGGCATGAGGTGACAAGCCGATTGATCTGATCAGGCTTTTCCGACCTTTTGACTAGGCTAATTAAGGGCCGAAGTAGATGAATACTTCGACACCAGAATCCCGTCATACATGTAAAATGGGTGGTAAAATGGTAGCGACGAGAGCGTGTCCCCTCAGAACACCATTGATAATTTCAACTACGATCTGGACAATGAGGTTACTGTTGCCTCGTATTTCAGACGTAATAAACATATATATATATATATATATATATATATATATATATATATATATAGTAATCCAGGTAGGGTAAAAATCCACAAGGTAGAAATCCAAAGGGCATCAAACCGGGCTTATAAAAGAGTGCTCAATAAAAATATAGAGCTGTATTATTAATGTTTTTTATTCAAACATGTACAGAGTCTGCTACACTGGCATGTCGATGTTATCGATCTACAACTCTCAAGAGCTGAGGTCTCATCAGGCAGAAGATTTTTTTTGTGATCCAACCCTTTCGGTGGAATCCAGCAAGAATGGAGTTAAGCAAAAAGAAGAAGAAGGAATAATAGTCATGTGACCAATTTAAAAAAAAAAGATTGGCCGTTAGAAAAGTTTAATTTACAATAATTCATATTTTTATTTTTATTCAACGCTGAGCTTAAATGGCTATAGACACCCACCCTTGACATTCCCTCTACCTCTCTTTCTTTCTCTTCTCTTTCCCTTTCTTTATCTTTCCCTCGCCCCCTCTTGTCCCAGCTCAGCGTTGAATGAAAATAAAAATATGAATTATTGTAAATTAAACTTTTCTAACGGCCAATCTTTTTTTTAAATTGGTCACATGACTATTATTCCTTCTTCTTTTTGCTTAACTCCATTCTTCCTGGATTTAACAGACCGGGTTGGATCACAAAAAATCCTTCTGCCTGATGAGACCTCAGCTCTTGATAGCTGTAGATCGATAACATCGACATGCCAATGTAGCAGACTTTGTACATGTTTGAATAAAAAAGAATTCATATATATATATATATATATATATATATATATATATATATATATATATATATATATATATATATATATATATATTCCAAAAAGTTTCGGTTTCTGAAATTAGGTACAGTGGAACATACTAAATTTGAAAATTATATTTTACCTCAAAAGACCAGCAATCTAAATTTAATGAAGCGATACAATTGTTGACCAGATAATTTAGTTAAAAATATCTCTCTAACACAAAAGGTGGAAGTGCATGAACCTCACAAGAACAAGTGATGAAGACTACACAACTTTTGCAAGCGTAGTTAATAAGCACTGTGATGCCACGGATGCTAAAATTAGAAAAAGAGTCCCAAACAAACTTGAAAACAAGCCAAATTTAACACTGCAACAAATAGCCAAGGTATAACAACGGTTTATTAGCATGGGTGACGATTTAATAAAATATTGAACAATCTAGAGTGTCCCATATAAGAAAACTCCGCAACAAGAAAAAATGACCCTACCATAAAAAGTCAAAAGAGAAGTAACCTGCACTTTAAACAGTGTTTCAGTTGCGGACAGATGTATTGCTACAGAGGTTAGTCTTATATAACCAAGAAGTGCTTTAATGCGATCGAGTAAAGCATAAAATTACGCATTGCAAAAAGAACCATAAAAAGAAAGAGTTTTACCAGAAACGTCAAATGTGACGATGTTGAAAAGATAAAGAAGTTGGATCTAGTCAAAATATAAAATATAAATATAGACATGCAGCTTGACTCAGGCTTCGATTTGTCAATTACAAGAAAATCGGATACCAACTTTATTAAGGACAAATAAAATAGCCAATAGCGTCACAGGAGAACAAAGCAAATTTGAAGGCGAACTGATAACGATAATCACATTCCACACGCGAAAACGAAACGAATTTATGATGAATATTTTAAGTAACCTACTTCACAGATTGTATATAGGAATTTCAACTGTGCAGTTTACCAATAAATTATTTCTAACAGAATGTAAAAACTAAAGATTTCGCGCCAGAAAAGTTAAGGAAAGAATTTAAAAATAATTATTCCCAAGTTTTTTTTCTGGTAGGCGTGGTAGATACAACAAAGTAATTGCAAAATTTGAGTTGAAACCGAATATAAAACCGATGTTAATAAAGAAGCGAAATGTTCCGTTCGCGGCAGAAGAAACACATCAATATCGAACTGAATAGACACGATAATTTGGGAGTGCTATCAAGGGTTGAATATCGCGAATGGGCTTCACCGACAGATTCCGTAAAGAAATATGAATAAAGAAATTCGTGTATGCGCAGACCTTTCCACGGGTTTGTACCAGGCATTGAGAGATTATCCGTTGCCTAGTCCTAGAGGATTATCCGCGAAGCTAAGTGGATTTATCGACGTATATTTACAGATGCCAATGGAGAAATAATGCTGGATGTTATTGTGCATAAATACATATAAAAGGTTATACTAATTTGCTAGACAACTGTTTGGCGTAAAAGGTGGCATCGGCTCTATTTCAGTAGGTAATAGACGCATTGCTTTGCGGTCTAGAGTTTGTGACAGCCTACCTAAATGATATCTTAATTAGTAAAATTACGGAGCAACATAAAGCGCACATGCATGAAGTTTTCCAAGGAAAAATTAAATAAATGGGACAAATAATAGACATGAATGAGAGAAGACCGACCCAGAGTGAACAGGCACAATAAATAATACTAGCGGGACCCTGTGGAAATTCCACAGTGTTTTCTACATCAATCTGTATAATTTACTGTTAATAATATTATCCGGTGGCTAGAAATATGCACATATTTTACTCACAAAAATTTTGCGTGACGGAATGGAAGTATATATATTTATTTATATTACTCGGTTGCCGGGGGCAAAAGCTGTCTCTTCACTAAATCTTCTTAAATAGGAGTGTCAGATCGTGACACACAAAATAAATAACACACACTCTATCGTATTAATATATAAATAATAATAATAATAATAATAATAATAATAATAATAATAATAATAATAAGAAGAAGAAGAAGAAGAAGAAGAAGAAGAAGAAGAAAAAAAAGAAATTTTAAATATTAAAAAATAAAATAAATAAATAAATACCGTAAGCCTGAAACCGGCCCATTTGGTAAGCGTTTCCGCTAATGAAACGGGATACCAGAGTTCTATCCTCGGTTGAGTCATAGCAGAGACTAAAACAAACATTGCTAAAACTCTCACTATTATTAGGTCAGGATCAAGGACAATGAAGCAGTCCTGGGAAAAGAGTGGCGCCCTCCCCTACATCTCGGGTTAGCCGCTAATGTAAAGAGATCTTCTACTGTAATCGGACAATTTAGCCTTTTATAAAGTCTGAAATTTGCGACCACCTCACCTAAAATAAGCGAACGCCATTTTTGTTTGACGAATTTGACAATATAACTAAATAAATATTTGAAATAAAAAAAATTAATTTATCAGATGTTAACTATACAATATCATTGCCCTTGTCTTATTTTTACGTATCTATTTGGTACTTTGTTACATTGGGACCCGGGCTAACTTTGACCCTGACCCTAACTTTAACCCTAATCCCCAATGACCCTGAACTTTATAGGTAACCCTACCCCCCTCCCTGACCCTAACCCTAACCCTAACGACGGGGTCAAAGTTAGCGCGGGTCCCAATCTAACAAAGCACCATCTATTTGTTAGTAAGTTACGCTTGTTTTATTATGAGCAACCCTCGGATAAGAGTGAAATATTTTGAAAAAATTAATAATTTGCATTCAAATAACGCGTGTACGATGGACACTCTACTAAAAAGGGTTGATATACCGTAAAAACTGGCAGGCTTCCGAAATAACACGAAATTATGCTTGTTACTTTTTTTTTCGATTAGATTTTCTTTTTTATTTTGCTTTGAATCACGACTTTCCTCACTTTCGTTTTTGTTAATTTTTTTTTTACTTTTTGCGATTTATTTATTTGTTTTTATTGCGTTTTCACTTTTCAATTACGTTTATTCTCTCTCTCTCTCTCTCTTTCTCTATCTTCTCCCTCTATCTCTCTCTTACGAACACAAACTTTCTCTTTCTTTCGTACGCGCTCTCTGTGTTTCACTGAAAAAAAAAAGGAATTCCACAGTGTTTTCTACATCAATCTGTATAATTTACTGTTAATAATATTATCCGGTGGCTAGAAATATGCACATATCTTACTCACCAAAATTTTGCGTGACGGGATGGAAGTATATATATTTATTATATTACTCGGTTGTCGGGGTAAAAGCTGTCTCTTCAGCAATCACTATCGGTCGCGACTCCCCTCCCCCGTTGTTAGGGGCAAAAGTAAATACTAAATCTTATTAAATGGGAGTGTCAGATCGTGACACAAAATAAGAAACTTAACTTCTCAGATGTTAATTATACAATATCATTGTCATTGTCTTATTTTTTACGTCTCTATTTGATAGTTTGTTACATTGGGACCTGGGCTAACTTTGGCCCTGACCCTAACTTTAACCCTAACCCCCAATGACCCTGAACTTTATAGCTAACCCTAACCCCTCACTGACCCTAACCCTAACGACGGGGTCAAAGTTAGCGCGGGTCCTAATGTAACAAAGCACCTTCTATTTGTTAGTAAGTTTACTTTTTGCGATTTATTTATTTGTTTTTATTGCGTTTTCACTCTTTCTCTATCCCCCCTCCCTCTCTTACGAACACACACTCTCTCTTTCTTTCGACCACGCTCTCGGTGTTTCACTGAGAAAAAACAAAAAAAAACAAACATTGCTTATTGTCCGTTCAAAACATTTAAAAAATAAATACTGATTCCTTACTATCCAAAAATAATAAATAAATGTTTTAACACTTTAAGAAGTGGTGCAAATAAAAAATAAATACTTAGTTCAAACTATCATTGAAAAAAAAAAACATTGCTTAACGTCCGTTCAAAAAAAAAAAATAATAATAATAATAGACATGCCCTAAAAACGCAAAAAAAAAAAAAATAGTTTTAAGTTTTAAGCAACACAAAAATGTACTTTTTGACCAGGTGATTAAAAAAAATGTATTATTTCTTCCCCATCCCCTCGAAATGTAGAAAAAAAATTTTTAGCGGTTGGTTGGGATCGAACTATAAACCAGTCGGGCCAAAGACAAAAATACTACGTCGCTTACCGTTACGCTAAAGGGATAGAATTAAAATATGATGCAGAAATTAGGCTAATCAAATGTTGTCAATAATCTAGGTGCGGCACGCATGCGCAGAGCGTTTGCCGGAAGCGTGACACACGTACGTACACCTTAGCGTATTAATATATAGATGCCAACACCAGAAAATATATCATCTTTGCAAAGTTTTCTTGGATTAACGAATTACTATAACGCATTTATTTCAAGTATACACAACCTACAAGCGCCTTTGAAGTACTATTGAAAAAGAAGCAAGACTAGATTCGGACGACAAAATATCATGACACATTTGAGAAAATAAAGAACATTCTCATGTCTGATTTTGTAAAGCCCATTATGATTTAAGAGCTTGTGCTTTATACAGAATTGACGACAGATCTCTGAAGCCGATAGCGCATGCGTCTCGTACACTCGTTTCACCGTTTTTTACACGGAAGTTTTTTAAAATTACAAACTGACCATACACTTTTATTAACAATTTATGGATCGAAGAAGGGTTTACCTACACATACGAAAAACAGACAATAAAGATGGGGAACTATTCTTCTAACTTTAAACTACCGATACTCCAATCTTCAAAGATCAGTCATGTGGACGGACTGGCTAGATAGATACCGAAATCTGCTGAATCCTTTGTGGACACGGTAATTGCCTTTCTACAAGCGGAAGTTGAGGTAAAAAAAACACGTTGTCGCTATCGTTAAAGAAGTTCCAGTGACACTCGGAGAAATAAACACAAAAGCGATGAACGATGATTTTATAAAGGAAATTAAAATAGAAAATTATAGAAGATAACCAAAATATTCCGGAAGCAACAATCTAGTAATGTACAGTGATCATGTAATCATTCCATCTGCAACAATGTAGTAATGTACAGTGATCATGTAATCATTCCATCTGCAACAATGTAGTAATGTACAGTGATCATGTAATCATTCCATCTGCAACAATGTAGTCATGTACAGTGATCATGTAATCATTCCATCTGCAACGATGTAGTAATGTACAGTGATCATGTAATCATTCCATCTGCAACGATGTAGTAATGTACAGTGATCATGTAATCATTCCATCTGCAACAATGTAGTAATGTACAGTGATCATGTAATCATTCCATCTGCAACAATGTAGTCATGTACAGTGATCATGTAATCATTCCATCTGCAACAATGTAGTAATGTACAGTGATCATGTAATCATTCCATCTGCAACAATGTAGTAATGTACAGTGATCATGTAATCATTCCATCTGCAACGATGTAGTAATGTACAGTGATCATGTAATCATTCCATCTGCAACGATGTAGTAATGTACAGTGATCATGTAATCATTCCATCTGCAACAATGTAGTAATGTACAGTGATCATGTAATCATTCCATCTGCAACAATGTAGTAATGTACAGTGATCATGTAATCATTCCATCTGCAACAATGTAGTAATGTACAGTGATCATGTAATCATTCCATCTGCAACAATGTAGTAATGTACAGTGATCATTTAATCATTCCATCTGCAACAATGTAGTAATGTACAGTGATCATGTAATCATTCCATCTGCAACAATGTAGTAATGTACAGTGATCATGTAATCATTCCATCTGCAACAATGTAGTAATGTACAGTGATCATATTATCATTCCATCTGCAACGATGTAGGAATGTACAGTGATCATGTAATCATTCCATCTGCAACAATGTAGTCATGTACAGTGATCATGTAATCATTCCATCTGCAACAATGTAGTAATGTACAGTGATCATGTAATCATTCCATCTGCAACAATGTAGTAATGTACAGTGATCATGTAATCATTCCATCTGCAACGATGTAGTAATGTACAGTGATCATGTAATCATTCCATCTGCAACAATGTAGTAATGTACAGTGATCATGTAATCATTCCATCTGCAACAATGTAGTCATGTACAGTGATCATGTAATCATTCCATCTGCAACAATGTAGTAATGTACAGTGATCATGTAATCATTCCATCTGCAATAATGTAGTAATGTACAGTGATCATGTAATCATTCCATCTGCAACGATGTAGTAATGTACAGTGATCATGTAATCATTCCATCTGCAACGATGTAGTAATGTACAGTGATCATGTAATCATTCCATCTGCAACAATGTAGTAATGTACAGTGATCATGTAATCATTCTATCTGCAACAATGTAGTAATGTACAGTGATCATGTAATCATTCCATCTGCAACAATGTAGTAATGTACAGTGATCATATTATCATTCCATCTGCAACGATGTAGTAATGTACAGTGATCATGTAATCATTTCTATCTGCAACAATGTAGTAATGTACAGTGATCATATAATCATCCCGGCGACTTGCAAAAACGTATTCTAAGAGAGTTTCATGTTGGACATTCAGGCATATTACGGATGAAAAGTCTACTAGACGAACATTGATCGAGATATTGAAAATAGAGTTAAATCACGTAAAGGGTGTGCGTTAGCAGCAAAAACGTCTTCCATAAAATTCTAAAACGGACCTACCGTGGTCGAGAATCTATATCGACTTTGGTGGGCCATTGGGTTTTATTATTGTTGTGGATAGCTTCATTAAAAGGCTAGAGATACTTAAGTGTAAAATCCCAACGACAGAAATAACAATTAGGTATCTGCATGAATTGTTCACACGTTTCGGAGCCATGAAGTGTGTAGTATCGAATAACGGTACTTAATTCACGTCCGGGTAATTCAAAATGTTTTGTCAATCGTTTTTAGTAGAAACACTTCACAATCGCGCCGTATCAAGCGAGAAGCAACGATCAAGCGGAGTGATTTGTTGATACTTTAAAAAACGCGTTAAAAATCAAGGGGTACTCCAACGGAGAAAGCCATTCAGGATTTTTTACAACCCCGAATACTAACGTTCTATCTTTCATATCACCAACGTTCTATGTTTCATATCATCAACGTTCTATGTTTCATATCATCAACGTTCTATGTTTCATATCACCAACGTTCTATCTTTCATATCATCAACGTTCTATGTTTCATATCATCAACGTTCTATGTTTCATATCATCAACGTTCTATGTTTCATATCATCAACGTTCTATGTTTCATATCATCAACGTTCTATGTTTCATATCATCAACGTTCTATGTTTAATATCATCAACGTTCTATGTTTAATATCATCAACGTTCTATGTTTCATATCATCAACGATCTATGTTTCATATCATCAACGTTCTATCTTTCATATCATCAACGTTCTATGTTTCATATCATCAACGTTCTATGTTTCATATCATCAACGTTCTATGTTTCATATCATCAACGTTCTATGTTTCATATCATCAACGTTCTATCTTTCATATCATCAACGTTCTATGTTTCATATCATCAACGTTCTATGTTTCATATCATCAACATTCTATGTTTAATATCATCAACGTTCTATATTTTATATCATCAACGTTCTATCTTTCATATCATCAACATTCTATGTTTCATATCATCAACGTTCATATCTTTCATATCATCAACGTTCTATGTTTCATATCATCAACGTTCTATGTTTCATATCATCAACGTTCATATCTTTCATATCATCAACGTTCTATGTTTCATATCATCAACGTTCTATGTTTCATATAATCAACGTTCTATGTTTCATATCACCAACGTTCTATCTTTCATATAATCAACGTTCTATGTTTCATATCACCAACGTTATATGTTTCATATCACCAACGTTCTATGTTTCATATCATCAACGTTCTATCTTTCATATAATCAACGTTCTATGTTTCCTATCATCAACGTTCTATGTTTCATATCACCAACGTTCTATTCTTCATATCATCAACGTTCTATGTTTCATATAACCAACGTTCTATGTTTCATATCATCAACATTCTATGTTTAATATCATCAACGTTCTATATTTTATATCATCAACGTTCTATCTTTGATATCATCAACATTCTATATTTTATATCATCAACGTTCTATCTTTGATATCATCAACGTTTATATCTTTCATATCATCAACGTTCTATGTTTCATATCATCAACGTTCTCTTTCAGATCATCAACGTTCTATGTTTCATATCATCAACGTTCTATGTTTCATATCACCAACGTTCTATCTTTCATATCATCAACGTTCTATGTTTCATATCACCAACGTTATATGTTTCATATCACTAACGTTCTATGTTTCATATCATCAACGTTCTATCTTTCATATCATCAACGTTCTATGTTTCATATCATCAACGTTCTATGTTTCATATCACCAACGTTCTATTCTTCATATCATCAACGTTCTATGTTTCATATAACCAACGTTCTATGTTACATATCAGCAACGTTCTATGTTTCATATCATCAACGTTCTATCTTTGATATCATCAACGTTCTATGTTTCATATCATCAACGTTCTATGTTTCATATCACCAAAGTTCTATCTTTCTATCATCAACGTTCTATCTTTCATATCATCAACGTTCTATGTTTCATGTCACCAACGTTATATCTTTCATATCATCAACGTTCTATGTTTCATATCACCAACGTTCTATGTTTCATATGACCATTCTATGTTTCATATCATCAACGTTCTATCTTTCATATCATCAACGTTCTATGTTTCATATCATCAACGTTCTATGTTTCATATCACCAACGTTCTATCTTTCATATCATCAACGTTCTATGTTTCATATCATCAACGATCTATGTTTCATATCATCAACGTTCTATCTTTCATATCATCAACGTTCTATGTTTCATATCATCAACGTTCTATGTTTCATATCATCAACGTTCTATGTTTCATATCATCAACGTTCTATGTTTCATATCATCAACGTTCTATCTTTCATATCATCAACGTTCTATGTTTCATATCATCAACGTTCTATGTTTCATATCATCAACATTCTATGTTTCATATCATCAACGTTCTATATTTTATATCATCAACGTTCTATCTTTGATATCATCAACATTCTATGTTTCATATCATCAACGTTCATATCTTTCATATCATCAACGTTCTATGTTTCATATCATCAACGTTCTATGTTTCAGATCATCAACGTTCTATGTTTCATATCATCAACGTTCTATGTTTCATATCACCAACGTTCTATGTTTCATATCATCAACGTTCTATGTTTCATATCACCAACGTTATATGTTTCATATCACCAACGTTCTATGTTTCATATCACCAACGTTCTATCTTTCATATCATCAACGTTCTATGTTTCATATCACCAACGTTATATGTTTCATATCACCAACGTTCTATGTTTCATATCATCAACGTTCTATCTTTCATATCATCAACGTTCTATGTTTCATATCACCAACGTTCTATTCTTCATATCATCAACGTTCTATGTTTCATATAACCAACGTTCTATGTTTCATATCATCAACATTCTATGTTTAATATCATCAACGTTCTATATTTTATATCATCAACGTTCTATCTTTGATATCATCAACATTCTATGTTTCATATCATCAACGTTCATATCTTTCATATCATCAACGTTCTATGTTTCATATCATCAACGTTCTATCTTTCATATCATCAACATTCTATGTTTAATATCATCAACGTTCTATATTTTATATCATCAACGTTCTATCTTTGATATCATCAACATTCTATGTTTCATATCATCAACGTTCATATCTTTCATATCATCAACGTTCTATGTTTCATATCATCAACGTTCTCTTTCAGATCATCAACGTTCTATGTTTCATATCATCAACGTTCTATGTTTCATATCACCAACGTTCTATGTTTCATATCATCAACGTTCTATGTTTCATATCACCAACGTTATATGTTTCATATCACCAACGTTCTATGTTTCATATCACCAACGTTCTATTCTTCATATCATCAACGTTCTATGTTTCATATAACCAACGTTCTATGTTTAATATCATCAACGTTCTATCGTTCATATCATCAACGTTCTATGTTTAATATCATCAACGTTCTATCGTTCATATCAGCAACGTTCTATGTTTCATATCATCAACGTTCTATGTTTAATATCATCAACGTTCTATGTTTCATATCATCAACGTTCTATGTTTCATATCACCAACGTTCTATGTTTCATATGACCAACATTCTATGTTTCATATCATCAACGTTCTATCTTTCATATCATCAACGTTCTATGTTTCATATCATCAACGTTCTATGTTTCATATCACCAACGTTCTATCTTTCATATCATCAACGTTCTATGTTTCATATCATCAACGTTCTATCTTTTATATCATCAACGTTCTATCGTTCATATCATCAACGTTCTATGTTTCATATCACCAACGTTCTATGTTTCATATCACCAACGTTCTATCTTTCATATCATCAACGTTCTATGTTTCATATCACCAACGTTCTATGTTTTATATCATCTAACGTTCTATGTTTCATATCATCAACGTTCTATGTTTCATATCCTCAACGTCCTATGTTTCATATCATCAACGTTCGATTTTTCATATAACCAACGTTCTATGTTTCATATCATCAACGGAAACTATCTTTCATATCACCAACGTTCTATCTTTCATATCATCAACGTTCTATGTTTCATATCATCAACGTTCTATCTTTCATATCATCAACGTTCTATCTTTCATATCATCAACGTTCTATGTTTCATATCACCAACGTTCTATGTTTCATATCATCAACGTTCTATCTTTCATATCATCAACGTTCTATGTTTCATATCATCGACGTTCTATGTTTCATATCATCGACGTTCTATGTTTCATATCACCAACCTTCTATGTTTCATATCATCAACGTTCTATGTTTCATATCATCAACGTTCTATGTTTCATATCATCAACGTTCAATCTTTCATATCATCAACGTTCTATGTTTCATATCACCAACGTTCTATCTTTCATATCATCAACGTTCTATCTTTCATATCACCAACGGACGCTATGTTTCATATCACCAACGGAAGCTATGTTTCATATCATCAACGGAAGCTATGTTTCATATCATCAACGTCTATGTTTCATATCACCAACGGAAGCTATGTTTCATATCATCAACGGAAGCTATGTTTCATATCACAAACGTTCTATGTTTCATATCACCAACGTTCTATGTTTCATATCATCAACGTTCTATCTTTCATATCACTAACGGAAGCTATCTTTTATATCATCAACGTTCTATCTTTCATATCACCAACGGAAGCTATCTTTCATATAATCAACTTTGTATGCTTCATATCACTAACGTTCTATCTTTCATATCACCAACGGAAGCTATCTTTCATGTTATCAAGAAAGATCATAACGTTTTTTTTTCAACGGAAGCTATGTTATCAAGAAAGATCATAACGATTTTTTTTCAACGGAAGCTATGTTATCAAGAAAGATCATAACGATTTTTTTCAACGGAAGCTATGTTATCAAGAAAGATCATAACGATTTTTTTCAACGGAAGCTATGTTATCAAGAAAGATCATAACGATTTTTTTCAACGGAAGCTATGTTATCAAGAAAGATCATAACGATTTTTTTCAACGGAAGCTATGTTATCAAGAAAGATCATAACGATTTTTTTCAACGGAAGCTATGTTATCAAGAAAGATCATAACGATTTTTTTCAACGGAAGCTATGTTATCAAGAAAGATCATAACGATTTTTTTCAACGGAAGCTATGTTATCAAGAAAGATCATAACGATTTTTTACAGACTGTTATCGACTCACAAAAGAACGGAACGAAAATAAATGTCAAAACAGCACATTTTCAAATTGGAGAAAATATTTTTTCAGAATGTTTAAGAACAATAAATAATTTCAGAAAATCGGGATTGTGGATAAAAGAATTGAGAATATGCTTTACATGGTAAAAGGACCAAAATGTATCCATACGGAAAATATGTTCCGATGCTGTATAGGACAATAATACAGAAGAAAAATTGATAGACGTCGTGTTTGATACGTTCGAATTATCAGATTCTCAACTAGTTTCTCAAGAGCTAAAAGGAAACAAAAACCTACCGACTTCATGGAAGTAATCCCAAGAGAAAACGGTATTGACTCCATACGGAGCAAGACTTAAATAGGGGGGAGTTATGGTGTAAGTTGATTTACCTATTTCGGAAATAAATGGACTTACCCAGACACAATAAATACAGTTACGACTAAGCGTTGTGTGAGTTATTGATGGCAGTTATGGCCACAGAATCGGACGCATACTATATGTAACATATTTTTGTGAATACACTTTTGTTAATTAAACCACTGTGTTAGCGGCCCTTCAAGGCTGAAACGAAAAGCCTGTCCAGAGATAAGTAGATTATTTATTTATCAAAATTATTAATTTACTTCGTGTTTGTTATTTATCTTTTTTTGATCAGAACTTAAGTAACAAATAAATATCTATTTATATGTCTACGTTTGGTTAAAAATGATTCATAATTTAATTTGGATTTTGAAGTTTACATTTTGTATTTTCTTCCTAAACTAATTTACATTATTATATTTTATATTATGCATTTACTTTAATTTAAGAAGATGATCATTTTAAGATTTTCCAACTGATCTGTGAATTTATCGCGTCATGCTTTGTTCTTGTCCCAAAATGCGAAAGGTGTTGCAACAAAAATTAATGACGAAAAAACAAGAAAGTTTTTTAAAAAGCTTCGGATTCATTTGTATAGCAGCATGTCGGCATTCCCTTAATACGCTCCTGCCTTACAGATGAGGTCAACTCCCCAGCCACAGCTGGAGGGAGCAAAAAGCGAAACCTGCTCATTTCGATCACAGGTCTCGCTCTCATGTTTTTTTCCGATTCTCTCTCGATCGGTTACGTAATTCTGAAAAATTATATTAACAAATTTCTCAAATCAGCATACTTAAAACATAAAAACAATACAATGTTTGTATTTTCATTTTTGTCCTAACCTCGAAATTATCATAACAATCACTTGCCTCCCCATGAGAGCAGAATGAGACACACGATCGGTTTTTAATATAGAGAAAACCTAACTCTCTCAAAAGGGGTCATCTGGATTCGGACAAAAATAAAATTGGCTCAATCTATAAAGATCTCTGCTTCACTAACGATGGAGAGAAAAGATGGAGTTTAGTATTCGAACAGATACTATACTTTGTTTCTAGCCAAAAGACCAAGTTGAACTTACAAACGCGACGTCTAGCTACACCCTTGGCATCAGACCTACACCTCGTTACAATCAAGGTTATAGTTCTTATTTACTACCCTGTTTTTGTCTGATCACCCCGGATCAATCTCGTTACGAATTGCATCTGCTCATGAATGGATTCCAAAATGAAAAATATCAAAATGGCACCCCATTATATAAATATATATAAGAACAAAAAATAAACACATCAATATTAGTATTAATTGGGAAACAACTAAACAGTGCGAAGAGAAGGCGAAATGGCGGGGAGTGGGAGAACATCTGGGTTCATTTATAAACGAGATTAAAAAAAAGGTAATAGTTTTATAGAAAACGGTTGACTTTTTTATTAAAGAAAATATCCGGCATTCCAATGTGTATCCAATGTGAAAAGATGTATCATATGTTTGAACGAGGTTCGTGGTAAAAGTACAGAATATTGCATATTTGAGAAATTGTAAACAAACAGATAAAAACAAGACAAGCTATAATTTATATAAAACGCAATAGAACGACATTCACTACTAAACCTGTCTAGTTTTATCGCGTTGAAAACGATTCATAATTTTTTTTAAATGTTAAAAGTACAATATATTTAACACTCGAGAATGTGTAAACTAAACAACTGGATTTGCAAACTCACCGTTTATTGATTCAAACAATCTAAATAGATGATACAATAGCTTACATTTTTTAAATATATATATATGTATATATATATATATATATATATACGTTTCATGCTTATGGGAATCGTCAGTGTAGAGATGATTATTCATGCAGTCGCAGGACTCCAACCTCGGAACATGAGTCATGTTTTTAACTCAAATTCCAACGCTTTGGCTAACACGGCCACGATAAACAACCAGATAAATAAGCGAGATATTTAACGATTACAGCCTCCGTCGAGAGTGTTCGACTACTGAAGTAACGTGTATTAGACCTACGACAACGGCTGTGTTAATACTACTCACTACAGTGTCCAGCCTAGATTTGGGGGGGACAAAAATGATATAAATATTTGTTTTTATCTACATACCTCACCGAGATTACTATATGCACACACACATACATACGTACATATATATATATATACATACACACACACGTATATATATATATATATATATATATATATATATATATATATATATATATAGGTTATGTTTGTATCCACAAGGTGAAATCCGAATTTTTTTACCGTATTTAAATAATAGTGATCTATAATAAATACAGCTATTTATATATAAAAAAAGTTTTATTCATGCAAACATCGAGACATGTAACTTTTATATTAAATATGAAAATATAGAGAACAGAGATTTATTTCGTTGTCTGAAGAAATTCAGCTCATCAAATCTGTAGTTGAAACATGTTCCGATGTGTAGCCAGATGCTTGCATGAATAAAACATTATATATATATATATATATATATATATATATATATATATATATATATATATATATATATATATAAAGGAGTAGACACATTATTATAAACCATTGTTTCGTAAAGGTATAAACATTTTTTTGAAAAACCATAACAATGTAATTTGTTGAAATAAATAAATAACATTTATTTATTTTAAACTGAGCTTTCGAATATAAAATATTCCTCGTCAGAGAGGTTTTTTTCCTTCTTTTTTTCATCGTCTGGTAGTATTGACTTGGTGAGAAAGAATATATATATATATATATATATATATATATATATATATATATATATATGGGGGTTTAATTTGAAAATAATATTTATTTATAATATATAATTGGTTTCCCAATTACATCGGCATTTCAAACACACTGATCAGGCTAATATTATTAGCGAAATATATGTATAACTATAAACTATAAAAAAAATGCCAGTTTATAGAAAAAAAAAGAAAAAATATCGGTTTCGATTTTGTCTTTTCTTTTAAATAAATTAAATATTGCATCTATTACAAGCTTTGATGGTAGTTCATTTACCACACTCCTTTTTTACTAACTTTCATTCAGATGCTTAAAAAAAAAGTATGAACCTTTCAAAACTATAACAGTCTACGTGCTTGGCGTGTTTTCGTACGAGAGGGGGGAAAAAACGACATCTCACTCGCCGGCTCACACCAACTGAAGCTGGTTTCCCAATTACATCGGAATTTCAAACACACTGATGAGGCTAATATTATTAGCGAAATATATGTATAACTATAAACTATAAAAAAAAATTTATAGAAAAAAAAAATCGGTTTCGATTTTGTCTTTTTCTTTTAAATAAATTAAATATTGCATCTATTACAAGCTTTGATGGTAGTTCATTTACCACACTCCTTTTTTACTAATATATATATATATATATATATATATATATATATATATATATATATATGATAAAAGTTTGAAAAAGGTTGAAGGCAATGTGAAGTTCCGGATCGCTGGAAGTAGTGAAAAACAAAAACAAAACAAAACCGAAATAAGCCGGATATAGATCGAAAAGGTTTGTTTATTTTTCTAGACAAACTTTCAAGACATACAAGAGTGTTAGTTTGTAATAGTCCGGATGATCAGGGATCAATTTGATATATTTCGAGAGATTTTTTTTCCTCTCCTTGTCAAAATTAAATAAAAGAAAAATCCCGGATTCCGAGAAAATGCCAGGAGCGTTGGGGGTTAAACCGGAAGTGTTCAGGATAAAGTATTGAGAGGAAAATGAAATAGATCGTAATAAGTTCTGGATGAGTGTTGTGTAACTGTTAATTAGATATTATATCCTATATTATTATTCTTTATATATATATATATATATATATATATATATATATATATATATATATATATATATATTAGCTTTAAGGCAACGCTCATTAGGTAAAACTAATTTCGAGCTCAGGCATTTGCAATGTTTACATTTCGTTACATTGAGATATCACTTACATTCAGTCAGTGTCGCATGATGGCGTAGGGGTTAGCATCGCCGACTGTCAGCTCGACGGTTGCGTTTCGATCCCGGCTTGAGACACTAACTGGTCTAGCCGCACTGATGAGCTGCGAAACAGGCTGTATGTGGATGACTATAAAAATCTCCCTCCGGGTAGAGCTTATTTTTGTAAGGGTATCGTCAACGGCCATTAGCTTTAAGGCAATGCTCATTAGGTAAAACTAATTTCGAGCTCAGGCATTTGCAATGTTTACATTTCGTTACATTGAGATATCACTTACATTCAGTCAGTGTCGCATGATGGCGTAGGGGTTAGCATGGTCGACAGTCAGCTCGACGGTTGCGTTTCGATCCCGGCTTGAGACACTAACTGGTCTAGCCGCACTGATGAGCTGTGAAACAGCGAAACAGGCTGTATGTGGATGACTATATATATATATATATATATATATATATGTACTTGTATGTTGTTTCTATTTATTTAATTATTTTTTTTATATATTTACTATTCTTATTTAAAAATATTTTTTTTATCGTATATAAAACGTTGATTTTACTTATAATATATATGTTTGTCAACAGGCTGGTTCCGGCATTAGATGTTATATATGTTGTAGATAGTTATTTAGTTTGTTACCGGTGCAGTATATTATAATTTAGTTATGTCTGGTTAAGTTTAATCCTTATTGGTTTTAATTTACCTCTTAAGTGTCTTTTGTTTTGGTTAGGGAGATTGATCGATTTAATGGTCAAAGGGAGACAAATCTGTTATCTTTGATATTAATTTATGAAGGAAATTCTGTTAATTGGCTTTGTTTGTTGAATTTATTTAACTAATCTCAGATTTCTTTATTCAATTGTTTGTATATTTTATTTGTTTATTTATTTATTTGTATAATGTTTGTTTATTTATTCAGATGAGGTGGGGCGTGGTGTGGGGTTTGAGATCAAATAGTGTGGATGTCAGGTAATGGTCAATTCTTTTGTGGTAGAGGTAAGCTGTAAGTTGTAATATAATAGGTATTGGGTCTGTATCCCTTGAACTATTTAGAAAGGACAAAATGTTTTCAGTTTGAAAAAGTATACATTGTGGTGTGATATGAAAAAAATGTCCAAAAGCCAAAGATAAACTCACAGTAGATATTCAGCCATCCTGAAAAACGCAAGGCACAGCTAATACAAATACGCATAACCTTCGATTATTTATCAATATCCTGGCATCAATATATATATATATATATATATATATATATATATATATATATATATATATATATATATATATATATATATATATATATATATATATATATACCTTTCTTTGTAATATAGCAGAAAAAATTCCAGCAAAGTGCTCGATTGATTAAGAACTGAAGTTAAAAATTAAGAGCATAATATATTATTTATTTTGGTACTAATTTTTCTGTACAATATATATATATATATATATATATACATGCACACACACATATATATATATATTTTATATATATATATATATATATATATATACATGCACACACACATATATATATATATTATATATATATATATATATATATATATATATATATATATATATATATATATATATATATACATGCACACACACACATATATATATATTATATATATACATATATATATATATGTGTATGTGTGTAAGATAGCCATGCTGATGACGTCTGTGAGCCAGAAACACGTGTCCATGGATTACTTTTATGTACGTATAAAATTAATATATATATATATATATATATATATATATAAATATATATATATATATATATATAATTAATAGTGTAGATTCAAAACATATCATAATTTCACATATAGGAATCCAATTCCGGAAATACATATTTAATAACGTCCATTTGATGTACGCGCATTTCGGACAATTCTTTTTTGTTAGCAAACTTACATTTAAATAAATTTTTCAAAATGTAAAAGATTTTTTCTATTAGCATTTCAATATTTATTAATTAAAATCTCGGATAATAGCACAGCGAAGCATTGTGCTATACAGAAATCATTAAACAAATTGTAGGTCAAGAGAGAAAAAAAAATGGAGATTATTTTTTAAAGTATTCTTACTTTACAAGATAGATTTACACAAGAGTCTACAACAAAAACATAAACATGAATAAACAAGCAAAATAAAAAAATGGCAGAATCTTTAATTAAAGAACCCGACGATATTTTGATACAAAGCTATACTATTTTTTTCTGATATAAGCGGCCGCTTAACGGATCTTCGGATGAGTTCCTTAGTCATTGTTACAATATTCTCGTTTGCTTAAAATATTTTATTACAAACTAAATACTTTGTCTCTCATGAAAAACTAAATAATTGGTCTGTGTCTGTAAATTATTCGTTTAATAAAACAAAATGGAGACCCGAACGTAAATAAATCACCGACGTTTGGCCGATCTTATGAAAAAGAGCGACATCTACACAGATATTTCTGCACAATACCATTTTGTTTATAACGATATGAGATGTCACTTATTTATCGTGACCAACGGATTTTAATTAGGGTAAATTTATCACCTATTTTATTAATTCATTCCAAAAGTCTTTCATTATTCACTAAATGCTTGGTCCTTCATTAAAAATTACATAATTGGTTCAAGTTTAAAAAATCTTCGTTTTCGATAAATAAAACTAAAAAGCCGAACATTTGAAAACACGACAAATTTACAGGGAGATATTTCATCACCAAACAATTTTTCAATGATATAAGTGGGTGCTTATTAATCGTGAGCAACGAATTTAATTAGAATAACTTTCTTATCTATTTTACATTTTACACATAGATTTATCTACAAAAAACAATACTATTTCTTCAATGATATAAGTGGGCGCTTATTAATCGTGAGCAACGAATTTAATTAGAATAACTTTCTTATTATCTATTTTACATTTTTACATAGAGATTTATCTACAAAAAAATAATACTATTTCGTCAATGACATAAGCGTCCGCCTATTAATTATGAACTAAAATAAGATGCTTTTCTTGATTTTACTATAAGTTCAAATTTTATACTTACAAAAATTACAAAAATAGTGACGTGTGGGTCAGAGCTTTGAGCAGGAGTTTCTTGGATTTCTCATTTCCTCTCGAGCTACGCCGGTACAGGTACGCTAGCATGATATATAAATACTAGTGTATGACGTCAGTTAAAACTGACGGAAAACAAACTTGTCTTCGCCAGTGTTCGCGCTAATATTCATATAAAATCATAGAATTACATAAGTAATTTAATTTTCTTGAATAAATAATTATTTCTGATGACCCAAATAAAAATAATCATGTACGTTAACTTTTATTTAGAGTGGGGGACGTTTTTCAGATTCATTTCAGGTGGCGCGGGATGTCTGACTTGCTATTTACTTTCTCGCTCACCGTCACCACTTGGAAAGGTTTCGCTCAAAGGCTAGAAAAAGATACGTTTTTTACTTGCTAACTTGTATATGATAGGACGTATATATATATTTATTTATTTACAAATAAATATCCATTGGTATTTATCGAGTGGATGATTATTCCGTTTCATTAGACATTCTCACTGTTAAATTTAAGAGAATTAGTCATCTTTGTAGATATCAATCATTCTCCTATGTGTCATGAGTAAGTTGCTTGAATCAAGCAATTGGCATCAACAACAGCCAAAACAATCAACTTAGTGACGAGCAATACGGATTCCGTCCTACAAGATCATCTGCTGATGTGCTAAATGTAATATCGACTATGATCAGCGAATCTTTTAACGGGGGCTTTGTTTCTGGAGCATTACCTCTCGAAATACCATAGCGTTACTTCACAAACTTACCTACTATAGAATATCTGGCAATGTCTTCGCAACAATTGAGTCCTATCTCTCATATAATTATTTACTCCTCCCGGAGTTAGGCACAAGGCCAGTTTTATCTTACTTCCACAAGTAAGATGTGACCACAGCTTGGGTCGAGAAAGTGGGGTTAAAAGCCAGCGCTCGAGAGGTGAGCACTCTGGCCATTTAAAAATTGCCTGGGCAGCCCCGTCGGCATTCCCCGGTAGGGGCGCCTCAGACAGTAAGCAATAAACTTACTCCTCCCCAAAGAGGGGAGGCGAAGCCTGGGAGGGTGGACCTCCTAGAACTGCACAGGACAGGCGTGCAGTATCCATCGGAACAGATACTACACTTTGATAAAAGTAGCCGTTCATTGGCAGAAGTCTGAAGTAGATAGTATCAATGCCGGCGTGATTCAAGGATCTATCCTGGGCCCAACTCTCTCTCTCTCTCTCTCTGATATCATTTGTTTACATTTATGTAGACGATACAATTTTGTTTGGCAACACATCGAAGATCATGGCTAAATCTTTCTTTCTCTCTCTTGTCTGATCTGAATCACGTGGTGAAATCAGTGAAAAGTGGATTGTTACTTTAACACTTCTAAAATCAAGCTGTTCTCCTTCGTTCACCAACATATGGCTCCTTGTTTTGCTCCAGTCGAAATTAACGATTGACAAGCTCCTAGCACTAACTTTCGCTCCAGATCTAGAATTGAAGACTTACATTCAATCTGTTTCTAGGGTCACTAGAAAAATTATTGAAGAATCATTTTATCGCCACAGAAAGTACTTGACTACTGATGAAATACTTTACCTATGTAGATACGACCTAAAATGGAGGACTGCGGCTACATTTGGGAGGGGGCAACAGTCAAAGCACTCTTTGGTACCTTGACAGAGGTTAAAGTCGACTCATAAATCTAGTGGAGATAATCTCTTCTGTTTCTCACAGAAGAGATGTTGCTAGTCTCTCTCTACTCTATCGTTATTTCCATGGAAGTGGCTCGACTGAGCTCTAATCTCTGCTTCCTACTTGCAGCACATTCACAGCAGGAACTCACTTTGCTACAACAACAAAAAAGACTTCATTTATCTAGTGTCATGCGGAATTTCAATGGACAGTACTTCTTTGTAAGGGGTTCTCGGGGTGCATCCCTGTCGACTATAACATAGTCGTCTTCAAATCCAATATCAGTAAGTACTTGTTGTAAACCGTACCCAAAGTAATCAAAATTAGATCATTGCAGTAATCAATTTCGGCTGAAAATCATTCAATCTCATTAACACTTATCCTCGAGTGGCCTTTGGCCTTCATAACTGGTGACTTAACAAGAAAAGAAAAATAAATAAAATCCGGACATAACTTATAAGATGCCCCGACACGTTTCAATACACTGAGAAGAAAAGAATATCGAGTAATCTTCATGATTTTATAAAAATCCTTGCCACAGGCGTGTGTACATTTTGAAGCGTCCCATAAGTGCATTTTGACGTCCCGTGAATATGTGCATTTCCATTGTTTTTAGTTCTTTTGTTTTTAGTTTTTCGTTTTTGTTTTAATCTCTTTGACGTTATTCTTTTGAAAAGTTAATAGGTGAAATTTCCTTTCATAAAAGGAAAGATTTTTGATTATTTTTAATTTAAAATACTTTTTTTTGATATATATATATATATATATATATATATATATATATATATATATATATATATATATGACAGTTTAAGGCGGTCGTATGGGATTGAACGCAGTTCGTAGATTCAGCCTAGAATCACAAGTCTATGACAACGCGGCCACGAGAAATCGCCACAAACAGTAATTGAAGTTAACGTACAGTTACCCGAGAAAACGCAAAATCACAATAAAGATAGGAAAGAGAGTAATATTTTCTTAAATACAAAGCGATTAACAAAAACAAAAACAAAACACGATTGCAATATTAGAAAAAAGTCTAAACAAAAATATGAATGAATAAAAAATAAATAAATTCATAAAACAATTAAAAAACTAAAAATAAGATTTTTAAAATACATAAATAAAATAAAATGATAGTCGCGCACAAAAACTGTACTGCGGAATTAATAACCGGAAATGAGAATCGAATATAAAAATGAAGCTGGAGTTGACCTCAAATTAGCGCTTTACGAGGATCACGTGAAATCATAGTAATGACGTTGGGAAAGATATGAACTTAAACCTCCCAAGCCACGGGTAATATATTTGGCTCCACTCTATAATAAAAACAACTGCTTGTATTTCTAAATAAATAAATAAATATCTATTCGGTCAAATAAAGGTTAGTGAGTAAAAAATAACGTCCTTTCTTCTAGCTTCCGGTCGGGTTAAATAGTGAAAGGGAGCGATAAAACAAATAACAATTCAGACAAACCCCGCCACTAGAAAGGAATTCGAAAAGAATCCCCACTCTAAATTAATAGTCGACAATAGGTGTTTTTTGTTCTTTAGGTCATTGCAAATTATATTAATCCATATATGAAAAGAAATGATATAATTCGATGATTTTATATGAATATTAGTGCGAACATTGGCGAAATGTTTAATCAGAGGTAAGTGTAATAAAAATAATACAAAAGTAGTTGAGTTGTTTCTAAAAGATCAACTGCTTATTTGCTTTATTTTCATTTTTCCTACTATATATATATATATATATATATATATATGTGTGTGTGTGTGTGTGTGTGTGTGTATTGTTATTATTAAACGTGTTCTCCTTTAGCTGCACAAACATGGTTGAGTCTCCTCCAAACCTTACGATCTTGGGCCAAATTGTTCGCTTGGTTTATGTTCATGTTCGTCCATTCACAAACGTTGTCAATCCATCTTTTTTCTTTTGTCTACCTTTCGATCGGCTTCCTTGAATATATATATATATATATATATATATATATATATATAATTTATTGACGGAAGGTATACACTCGTATTTATATATCATGCGAGTGGGACCTGTATTTTCTGTAAGTAGGGTATGAATTTTCAAGTGATAAAAAAGAAAACCGTCTTATTTTAATCTACTCGTCATGATTAGTAAGCGGGCGCTTATTTCAGTGATGAATTGTATAACATTATTATGTGTAGAGATATCTTTAGGTAAAGGTCGATGTTTTTTTAAATATAAGTTCGGCCCTATTAGGGCTTTCCGTAAACGAACAACTTCCAGGCCCAAACCAAATATTTATTTAACCCTAACCTCACAAAGATCTGATTTGACACAAGAGCAAGCTACAATGTCTGATAGACAATGAACACCACAATGGCTCCCAACCACTTATAAAATGTGCCTTAATTGTTCCTGTCAGAATTCCTAGTTAAGGAGGCCTCAGACTATCGGCTATAAACAAACTCCTTTTATTGAGGCAACTGAGGGAGTAATTTAACCCGTTCGCTGCCCAGAAAGCAGGATATAATCCTCAGGAGGATGGCCTCTAGAGCATTGCGCAAAACAAAACTACTTTAATGAGCCTGACATGCGTTTTATTCAATGAATGGGCGTTACGTTTCGTCATTTGTGACGTCATTGGTGATGATTCTAAAGAAATGATACATTCACTCCAAGAATGGGTTTTGATTATCGAATGCAACAGTTTTTTTTTTTCACTTTTATAATTATTTTCGAGTTCAAATCAAAATCGCTATAAACAAAGGAATCGATTTTTTACTTTTCTTATTTTTCATTTGAAGTGAAAACATTTTGTTTGACGCCAAATATCGTCTACTTCCTTTATATGATGAACATGACATCGCAATCTTTATTCTCTTATCTTTTCGACAGAAAATCGCTTCACCACAATGACCTCTCTTGTCACTCAAATTAACACTTTGAATCGAATCATTTTTGTTTGTTAATTTCGAATAACGCTGCTAATTTCGATGGCTGCTATTCGATAATTGTTTGGTTTAAAAAATTAATAATCAATGAAAACAAATGTCTGATGTTTTTCTACTAACCCTTCGTTTTTTTGTTTACTTTCTGCGCGTATTCAAGTTAAATTTAACTTTTTGTGGGTGCGTGCTGAGTAGGTTCAGAAGGGGGCTTGATATGAAAAAATAGGAAGTGGGAGAGGAGGAACTGGTGAAAGTGGTGTTAAATATTAGAGTAGGTAGGTTGACTGGTAGATATATTAGCTATTACATATTGGCGATTGGAGTTAGTAAGTTGACTAGTAGAATATTACCTATTACATATTAGCGATTGGAGTGGGTAGGTTGACTAGTAGAAATATTAGCTATTACATATTAGCGATTGGAGTTTGTAGGTTTACTAGTAGATATATTAGCTATTACATATTAGCGATTTGAGTTAGTAGGTGTACTAGTAGACATGTTAGCTAGTACATATTAGCGATTAGAGTTAGTAGGTTGACTAGCAGACATGTTAGACATATTGACTAGTGTACATATAAGCGATTATGATGGTGGTGCTGTAGACAGATGTCAAAACGGATAATGGAGTTATCCCGACTGTACCCGTTTTGGTGAGCTGGATTATCCCCACATTAAAAAACGACCTTGTGTCTAACTCTGCTACCGTGGGGAAGCAAGTGAATAAAACTTTAAATATGGTCTAACGAAAATTGTAACATAATAAGCAATGTGCTTAACCAAACTGACTCTATCGCCTCTGTCTATAGATCTTTCCACGAAGCGATCCTAATTGCCGTCCAATGTGATTAGTCGACAATGATGTTTAATTGTAACTTAATTATCGGCGCAGCACAATACAGTATTCGTTTTTTGAGACCGGTGTCGATTTAGCCCCACATTTAAAACCGACCTTGTGTCTAATTCTGGCCCTGTGGAGAAGCAAGTGTATAATACTTTTAATATGGTCTAACGAAAATTGCAATATAATAAGCAGGGTGCTTAACATAACTGACTCTCTCTCTCTCTCTCTCTCTCTCTCTCTCTCTTTATATATATATATATATATATATATATATATATATATATATATATATATATATATATATATATTTAAATTCCCGAAACAGTTTTTCATGGTAAACAACTGATGATCCCTTAAAATAGTGTTAGAAACTAACTAATATAATAACTGTAAAAAATAAATTGACTTACATGAGTGATTTTCCACTGGAAGACTTGAGACTATAAGTTTTTTTTTATTTTTTATTTTTATATATTTTTTTTTATTTTTTTATATAGTTTTAATGGTTGAGAAACTTCCGAGACTATATATATATCTTTCTCGGCTTCTTCTGTCACTAAGCGATCGTAATTGCCGCCTAATGTGATTAGTCAACAATGATGTTTAATTGTAACTTAATTATCTTAATTTGAGACGGATGTCGATTTTTTTGCGTCGTTTATTTGAAGAAAGGGATGTCGATTTCAACTACATTCTCTCATCTAGTTGTCCAAAGACGCGCGTAACACAAGGGCATTAATCAAGAGGTCAACAGCGAAGTCGCAGGCGCACCTATTCCAATATATGGTTTTACATAAATCGTTTGGAGTCGAACGCGCGATTTATGTTAAAAAATTAAAGACACAATGATTATGTCACAGTGGAAGTATGTAGTCGAATGAGGTGCAGCTGAAAAATAGGAGCTCTTATTAACAAATTTCAAACAGATATATCCCTTCGTTGAAACTTTTAAAACATGCGACGTCATTCTATGAACAGTTTTTAAATTTACATTAAATATAGTTTTGTTTTTTCTTGTAAATCATTTATAAGCCATAATAATTTTACAGATGAGCTATTAACATTGACATTACACTTCGGCAAATGTGACGGACGTGATGAGCAAGAATCCGAATAAAGTTGTAGAAATAATATTGACTTACCATATCGTAGTCGTAATAAAATCGTCTCTGCATGGCGTGCAAAATCTGCACGTGATAGAGAGAGCAAGTTCGATGCCGAAACAAGACTGTTTATGTGTATCGACCACGTGTGACCGATGTTCTTTTCTATCTATAAAATACGAGCCTATTAAAAGTTGCCAATCGCATTTTAGCATTGAGCAATAGAGATTAGTTTTGAAAACAGTATTATTGAAGATTAGTAAATTGCGTTAAGAAGGTCCGGTGGCAAGCACATTGTTCCCATGTTTAGTTTTGAGTTTTGAAAAGGGTGCTATTGAAAAAGAGTATATTGTGTAAGGAGGTTTCAAATATTTCCAAGTAGTGCGTAATTTATAGACGTTCAGCTAGCTTGAATGATTTAGATTCATAATTCGAATTCATTGAATGTATGTATTTGAAAACTAGCTGTCCCTTACCAGCGTTTCCTAGTATTTTCTCTCACTATTTGGTCACACCTTATCAAGAGTCACTCAATGATAAGGCTTAATGAGATGGAATTATTGTGATCCGAAAGATGAAGTACATTATAGGAGTACTAAAATTGACCAATGAAATGAACTGTTTATGGGAAGGTTTATGATGTGTATTATTTGACATTGTATTTGAAAACGACTATGTTGCAATATACAGAGAAGCAGTCCCTATGGAATGTGCTCTACAGCCGGGAAGCCCTTGTTGAGAAGATATGTCCATAGAAATTCTGCCTAACCCTAGGCACATTGAGAAAGAAAGCAAAGTCTTTTTCAAGTGAGGTGGGAAAACGAGTTCTTGCTGTGAACCAGAGATTGGAGCTCAGTCGAGCATCTTCCATGAAAATACCTATAGAGCAGAGAGAGACTAGCAACGTCTCTTCTGTAAGAAAAAGGCTGTAAGAAAGGCAAGAGAGCATCCCTCACATGATTTCGAATGCGATTTTTTACTCTGTCAAGACACCATAGATTGTTCTGAATGTTTTTATTTAAAACTTTCTTTGCTTTTCTATTTTAAAACTATGCCGTTTCTTCCCAAAACATTTAGTTTTATTCCAATGAAAGAGACGTAACTTAAATGAGTACAGCGTTAAGTTCCTTTTTTAAAAGATGGTGGCAATTTGAAAATAATTACATTGAATTACATGTTATTATTCTAAAAATATGTGAAACGATCAAAAAGAAAAAAATATATATACTTAAATTTAAATAAATGTTAACATTTACAAATGCCACTAACCGTGTTGCTTAGAATATATATTAAAAAATTCATAATGATCCGTTCATTAGTTAAGTAAGTTTGTACATAAAATATATAAATATATACCCTACCTAACTTTATATAGAGAGAAATTCTGACGGAACTTCGTTCGTCTTTCCCACTCAGATCACGTGAAATCTCCTTGACCAAATTTTGACATTTTATTTTGTTCATGTTTCTTGCGATCCAGAGAAGTGTTTGATATGCGTTAGTATCTTTAAAACCGACCCCTAAGGAACTGTTAGGTGAGGGTTTAAGTCACTAAAGATTGAATCTCTCTATATACAGGATGATTGGAAATAAACTCTCTATTATTAACTGTTTAGTATTGAATTTTTATTTTTACATTAAATGAACACCGGATGAATGTGTAGAGTATAGTGTTTAATTTAGAATGAAATATGGACGCCAGCATTCGCCACTAGCTTCTTAAGCCATTTGTAAAGCGCATTACTGGTGTGCTCTCAGTCAGTACTGCAACAGAAGAAGTATCTCTCCAAATTAATTTACAACTTCGGTAACAAAGTTTTATTTTTTGGAGATTACAAGTTACCCGTTTTCTTCTACTGAACAACAAACTTGCAAATGAGAATTCTTTACCAAACAAAACCAAAACACAAGTACAACGGAACACAATCCACCAACTAAGAGCCGAAGATCCCATCTCTTTATGAGAAGCACATGCAGTTCAATTGACCGTAAGATGCCCAGAAAACTAACTCCCTCTAATGTAATATATATATATATATATATATATATATATATTAGAAGTTCATCCCTTTATATATATATATATATATATATATATATATATATATATATATATATATATATATATATATATATATATATATATATATATATATATATATATATAAATGAGACGACACTAAAAAGTACAACCAGTCATCCGTTTGAAAAGTCTAATCTGTTGCCAATCTATGGACATCAAAAACCTAATGCCTGGGGGTTCCCGTATTTGACCGGCCATTATTTGGGGAAAACCTCAAGTAAGTCATAGGGAACCTCGTATCTGCAGAAACATTATTTTTTCAAGTGTGGGAATCGAATTCTGGGTGGCCAAACCAAAACCAAACATATTTCCCATTTCTTGACTTTTTTCTCTTTTCTTAGTTTAACATCTCTCACTTGCATCAAGCCTGTTATTCGCATTCATTGCAACTATACTAGCCACTAAACATGAAACCGCCTACTGCATGTTAACATTACTGTTGCCACTGCAATGAAATTGTCTCCGGATCAGGTACAGAACCCGTCTGGCTTTCTTCGTTATCTCGATATAATGGCGCGTTGGTTTAAAGGTTTTTCGCGTGAGCGACGATATTAAGTGATTGAGGTGGAAAATCGAAAATAATGTAGTGGGGCAGTAGGAGCCAGATAGCTGATAGGAAGACAACTAAATTTTCTGTAAGCTCTCTATGAGAAACTCTGTCCGTCAATCACTTTGTCACGCTCAAATACGAAATAGGACCTTCAGGCGATTGTGCAGTATAGTCAACAATAAAAAATGGGTGAAAAAAACAGCAAATTCAAAACTAACTGTTATCAAACGCAAACAAATTTAATTTAAATATACAAATCTGTCGATAATGAAATAGTGAACCGATTTGTGACATTTATTTGTTGCATTTTGATTTAATTTATGATTTTAAACATCGAATCTTTACTTCAAGTAAAGAATGGCAGCTATCTTGAATATCTATATTTCAAAGCCTTGTAGATAGCGATACAAAATCAGAAAAAAGCAAACATTTAAGAAGAGTTCCAAAACTGAAAAAAAAGCTACGCAGATCGATAGATCTAATTTTCTTGCGTTTGATGAACGTTATTTGAAGATTGAAGTAACATTTACATCGCAAAACGCGTAGTTTGAATGGACGCATCTTAAGAATGTTATATTATTAACAAGAAAGAGCGACAGAAAGAGAGCGACATCAGCTTAAAGAGAAAAGAGTGAATTAGAAACAGATTGGTATAATTGTTATGCAAATGGTAAAAAGAACGAAAAAAAATCAAAAATAAAATAAATAATTCACTTTAAATCTATTTCCAATCAAAATAAATGACGAGTTTTATCTGATTTACCTGCAAACGCTTTTATTTATTCATGAACATCCGACTTTTATGGTTACGGATGACCAAAATAACTTATTTGAGGCGTCTGCATCAAATCTTTATGCTTTTACATTAATAGAATCGGATACATTTTCTACTTGTTATATAAGAAATGATGATCGATAAAGGTTTCCGTATGTTTCAGTTAATAAAAACGCATTCTGTGAAATATTGCATGTACGCAAGTATTCATTCCAGGATTTATATTTGCTGAAAAATTGTAAAGTTGGGCATAGTGTAAGAGTCGGAAAGGGGTTAAGCAGTTTACGTTTGGGAGCCATCGCTCTGTCGTAGGAAGAGTGCTAGAGTGAATGACGTCAAACGAGATAAAGACAAGCACGGGCAGCTCGTAGTCACACTTTGAAAGTCATATATATATATATATATATATATATATATATATATATATATATATATATATATATATATATACATATAAGGTGAGTCAATTAAAAATAGTTAGACCTGTAAATGGAAACAGATCAATATCTTCAGTTGTTCAGAACAAGGAGTATTTAGTAAATAAAAATATTTCTTCTTCTTCTCTTTCAATTGCATTCCTTAAGCACGGATTTTCAAAGATCAAAATCTTATCATCAGAGGAAGTAGGGATTGATAAGTTGACAGATAAGAACAGTCAATATTCAAAATGTTTGCTCTATCCAGTATATTGAGCTTTCCTCGTTTCACAATAGGTCTAATTCTCTAAAAGTTATCTTTTAGTTATAAACCTTCATATATATATATATATATATATATATATATATATATATATATATATATATATATATATATATATATATATATGAAAAATATTTGTTGTTGTTTATTATCTACGGACGTATACGTTTCGTCTCTTTTCAATCAAGACTCTTCAGCGTAGAAGTATGACTATTCACTACCGGTCACTCGGTTCGAAACCCTGGATTATAAGTATTTTTCAACTTCAATCCAACGTCTTAAACCGCTGATAAACTCTTGTAGTTTAAATACATTTATAAGCGGCGATGAGCGACACAGGCATTCTACTTATATTAAGGAATGATGCATTATAAAGCAAATGACGTCACGCTGTATTTGCACAACTACTAAAGTGCTCTACTAATTATTAAGGAGCGACAAATATGAAACATATTTGTTGTTGTTTATTATCTACGGACGTATACGTTTCGTCTCTTTTCAATCAAGACTCTTCAGCGTAGAAGTATGACTATTCACTACCGGTCACTCGGTTCGAAACCCTGGATTATAAGTATTTTTCAACTTCAATCCAACGTCTTAAACCTCGCGGCCAATATATATTTATAAATAAATATTTATTAAACATATTTTTCATGCTAACGCAATCTTCAGTGTAGGAACTAATTCTCAACAGTCGGTGGGCGCGAACCCCGATCACAAATCGCCACTGATTCGTAGTCGAGAGTCTTATCCCATATATATATATATATATATATATATATATATGGAAAATAAAAAATGAAAAGCCAAAAACTATAGTATTTATGTGTTCATCAACGTTTCGTTTTTATTTGTAAGACTTCCTCAGGATGAACACAAATAAAGAAAAAATCATACAGGCATCGATTTGATTGAAAGTGGCAAGCTTCAGCTGGTTTGCACGTCCCTCACACCTCCTAAAACTCTATAGACTGCTGCTGCTGTTTGACGTGCAGTTTCGTTTCTGCCTTCTCACTTTTTTGTACTTTTCTTTCAATCGCAAACCAGCTGAAGTGCACCAGTTTCAGGCAAATCAAGATGTATGTTAGTCTGTTTTGTCTTCATTTTTCTTCATACTAAGGAAGTCTTAATAAATAAAGAGCAAACGTTGATGAACACATAAATAATATAGTTTTTGGATTTTATTTTTTCATTTTCCCTTATGTTGGATAATGTTATCCCTATCTTTATTCATATATATATATATATATATATATATATATATATATATATATATATATATATATATATATATATATATATATATATATATATATATATACAGGGTGGGCCAAAATAAGGGTCCTATCTTTAAATTTGAATAACTTGAATTTGAATAACTTCCACAAAATAAAAGTTAAACTCACCAAACTTTATGTGTGTGTAGACTGACTCTTCCGAGATTTTTTGAAATAAACAAAACAAATTTTAGCCGAAAAACACTTCTTAAAACTTACAAAAACTAAAGTATTGTTTTTTACACTGTTTTGAGTTTTTTAAGCAAAAATAATGTTTTCTAAATGAGGGTACGTTCCTTAGGGCTAATACGGCTCATGCTTGCTTCGGAAGGGGTCCTTTACTTATTCTAAAAAAAAAATAAAATAAAATCAATAAATAAAAAAGTTATGAATTTTTAAAAATAGGACCCTTATTTTTGCCCACCCTGTATATATATATATATTTATATACAGAGAGAGAGAGAGAGCGAGAGAGAGAGGGCGAGAGAGAGAGAGAGCAGAGCTAACATAATGACTTAAAGATTAGCGAGGACCAAAGCAGCCCCGTTTGTGCAAAATACTCTAACCGACTTCTTCTGGCCGCTAGCAAAGATGGGTGCAGTGTCAAAAGCCGGAATAAAAACCAATCTTCTACCGAATTGATTGCTTTCGGTTGCTTTCAGACTAGAACGATTGCTGTGGTTGAACGTTTAAAGACTCAGGTATGATTTTATTTTATATAGAATTGTACTGATTGCTACACGCAGAGTGTCGGATTCCCCCTGGAGTTGGGGATCATACAATATTTCATAAAGTACTGTCAGATAAATATATTCGAAATCTTAATAGAAAATTAAAACACTAAGAAAATGTCCTCTCGTGAAATTTTCCGCACAGAAAATTTTCAGATTAAGCAATTTTCTGCACCGCAAACATATTATGGGATGTATTTGAAGAACATATTAGCAATCATATTATGGGATGTATTTTAAAAACATATTAACAATCATATTATGGGATGTATGTGAAGAACATATTAACAAACATGTTATGAAATGTATTTTAAGAACTTATTAGCAATCATATTATGGGATGTATTTGAAGAACATATTAGCAATCATATTATGGGATGTATTTTAAGAACATATTAGCAATCATATTATGGGATGTATTTGAAGAACATATTAACAAACATGTTATGAAATGTATTTTAAGAACTTATTAGCAATCATATTATGGGATGTATTTGAAGAACATATTAGCAATCATATTATGGGATGTATTTTAAGAACATATTAACAAACATGTTATGGAATGTATTTTAAGAACTTTGTCCAACTGTTTAGTAGCGTGGAATTCTGTAGCAATGTTTAAATGCAAGTATGTACAAGAAGGTTAAAATTTAAAAAAATTGAATTGAATGGAAAATTCCATTAGAACTCAAGTTAGAGGTTAAGAATACGTATCAGAGTATGACGTCACGGAAAGGATGTTGCATATGAGATGTGATGGAGAAGAGATACATTTCTGCCTTTTTTGGTCTGTAAACTATATAATCACCCAGTCTTATAATGTCCTAATATGTATTTATGAAACGGATGTCGATAATAACATTAGTTTGGCAAATTCAATTGCACACAATTTCTAAAAGCATAGAAATGTGCTAGAATGCATCCCTAAAGAATACAACACTTATTAATGGTCATATTAATGCAAATGCATATTTGACCCTTATGCAGGGTAAAGTTGTCATGTCCAACTATGCTCTCTTTAGATATATAACCTTTTTATGTAGAATCTTGAAAAACTGTATTCAACACAATTTCATGACATTGAATAAGAAAATGTCCATTTTCGAGCACAATTTGAAGATCAAAATGTTTTTATCCTACAATTTAGAAATAATTAGAAGTGAGAAAGCAATAAGTTGTTATATTTACGTCCTAATATGTGCTTCGAATTGCTCCTTATTGATATTTAAGCGGACCCCATTATGGCGTGAACAGTATTCGCGGCCTTAAAGAGATAAAGTAGACAGAATATTTATTAGGAAATTCAATTTGAGATACATTCAATTTGTGACAACAAATGTTTGCCCCATTCACAATTTCAATTCCAACTACAACGTTACTTAACTCAACATTTCTATAAGAACAACTGTACTTGTACCAACACTAATCATTAACACTTCTACATAATATACAATTCTACATATACATTTCTTACATAATCGTGGCTAACGAAATGAGAACAATCTACCATTGTAGATTAAAAACATGATTCCGTTCGAAATTCCGTATAAGATTCCCAAGTTCGAAAAGGTATACCTGAAGAAGGTCGGAGGTTATATCGGCCGTACGTTGCGAAAATAATCAATATGAAAATAGTGGTCCAAATAAAAGGAATGATCAATTGTTATGGAAAAAAATTCCGAAACATATTACTGAAATATTGTTTTCATTGAGCCTCGAAACGTCTCCCATCTTTCACCATCTTTTCAACGATGTCCATCGACGGCAGTCAGTCATCTTTTGTAATCTATCGAACATGTAAAGATGTCACGTGAGATGAAAATATAGTAAATGGTTGTTCTTAAATAAGGCGAACAATTTCAAACAAACTTTCGTCCAGTTGGCTCAGCATATTTACAGGAATTGCGCCCACAACTATTGCCTTTCAACCTTGTGTCACACACGCAAGAAACTAAGTTTCTGCAATCGTTACAGAAACATTGCAGTTCACAAATTGGGTACTTTTGAAGATTAAGACTCCTTACGTCATCAATTCCGAGTTTCATCGAATACTTTTGAGACTGACGAACTTCACCGAACAAACCGAATGTATTATTAGAATTTTTTGCGAAGAAGTTATTAACGAAAGAAATTGTTGCTTTTCGCAAGTGTATTCCGTAGTTTTGTTGCGGTACTTCTACACAATTCGACCCATAATTGTTTCTGTTTAATCTAACCTTATATAAACCCTAAACTAACCCTAAACAAACTGGAACATTGCCCTAACCCTAGACAAACACGTTCAGTAAAGGTAAATGAAAACATATCTAAAAAATTCCAAATCAAAAGTTGCAAAAGTAATAACTATTAAATATTCTGTCCAAATACTCTTGACATATTTACCAACTATACTTTACACTCCGTCGAGAAATGGGCAAACAGTAAGATTACCTAATTCTCCCGAACAGTTTAAAAAATCTGTTTGTTTGTCTAACTCTATCAGCGACTCCCGATTAACAGCTCTCCTCCAAATGCAGGTGCAGTTTTTTTTCTTGTTCTCCGACCTTTTATTCTACCCGTGTCAATTCCAGCATTGGTGGTGGCCGTACAGGCGCAAAGTACAGTTTTATAAGTTGCATACATTATAATAAACAACACATACATTGAATACAACACTTGTCGAAAACACGCGCGTGTGTGTGACATTGGGGTTTCGTGGCTAGCGTCTCTACGTCTGTACTAAATTCCCATCTCCCAAGTCCGTCCTTCGCACCTTCTCGCCTTCTGACCCGATTCAGTCGAGCTATGCCGTCGATCTCCGCAAAGTCCCTTTCTAGTCGTTCTCCTGGACCCGTCTATCCCAACAGTCAGTGTTTCCCAGATAAATCTACTTTCTACCAGAAATTTGATACATCCTGTATTTTCTTAGCTTACCATCGATACTAGATATGTTCGCTTTCTTTCTCGGCTTACCACCGGAAACTAAATACTTCCTTCCAAATACTCTATATTGAGCCCTCCACCCCGACTTACTGATCATCGCGATAGTTCGTCTGTATAACACAATCCACATTGTCATCTATTTTCTAGCTAATCTTTTTCGGCGGTCCTGGTTGTTGGGGTGGGGACGCTCTATAGTGTCACAGGTCACCATGTAGAATTTTACTTTAAGAAGTTGATCATGACAGAAATTTTACTTACTTTATTTATTTTCTTCTTTTAAAAGAAATTGAGAGATTGTTGTATTTTTATTTCGAAAGAAACTCTTTAAATTGATATTCTGCCTCTCATTTTTAAAACTAGAGTTGTTAAAATATGCAGTGTTGCAACCGTTGTAATATGTTTATTCTTTTCGATTGTGAAGAATATGTCTAATGAATATTCAGCGTTCTTGTAGCATTTCTTCCTTTATCATTCGCTGTTCTTTGCCACGATTTACTGTCACTGATGGAAATTTGCCAGCAATTCGGACGATTCTCCGGAGGTAGATGTTGATAATTGCCTGGATCTTTTTCAAAGCCGAGGCAGTTGTTTTCCACTTTGTTACTTTATAGAGAAAAACTGGCTTCACCATCGTCTTGAATATATGAATCTTCAGGTTTGTGGATAAGTCCGAGTGTCGCACGACGTTTCTTTAATTGGTGGAAGGCAAACATTTGACACAATCATTTTCTTTTATCTTTTCCTCCGTATTTCATTGTCATTCATTGAAATGCGGCATTTTTATATGGAATCGATTCAACATTAACACATGCTTTTCGACACGATACTGTTGAGGCCATTGGCACCGGATATGCTTGGCAATGGCATAAAGATATTGGTGGAATGCCACAACAAATGGTCGGCGTCCATTTAAAAATCAGACTGCGTTGCCGATTATATCTAAGGCATGTGGAATCGTTGCTGGTGATCTGGATTTATGCCCGAAGATTGAAAAAAAACAGCAATTGCATCAAGAATGTCTGCAAGTTTGCTCTTATGGAATCTTGCCGAGGACAAATTAAGCTCGTCTGCCATTGATTTCACAGGCTGCTCTGTACGTAATCACACCAATTCTGAAACATATTCAACATTAAATGTTTCATCTGGAATTACACATTCTTTGTATCACACTTACTGAACCATCAAGTATTTTTAATCAATCTTATTAAAATATGATTTTTGCATCCGTCTTATAAAAATATAATTTCGTATCTTATAAAATTATCATTTCGTATCTTATAAAAATATAATTTCGTCTCTTATAAAAATATAATTTCGTATCTTATAAAATTATCATTTCGTATCTTATAAAAATACTATTTAGTATCTTATAAAAAATGTTATTTAGTATTATGTAAAAATATCATTGCGTATCTTATAAAAATATTATTTAGTATCTTATAAAATATCATTTAGTATCTTATAAAAATATCATTTAACATCTTATAAAAATATCATTTATTCATCCGTAGTATTATAACATTCGTTTGTGTCCGGTTATTTCCAATGTTCTTTTGTATCCGTCGAGTTTAAAGATTTTTTAGCATCCGTTTTATTAAAATATCTTTGCGTGCCCATCTTATAAAAATATTTTTTTCTATATATCTTATTAAATATCTTTTTATGTCCGGCTTATAAAAATGTTCATTTGTATTCAGTTTATTAAAAAAAATATTGGTATGCATTGAGTTTAAAAATCATTTAGTATCCGTTTTATTAAAACACTTTTCGCTGTCCGTCTTATGAAAATATTATTTTATATATCTCTTTAAAAAAAAATTTTTTATCCGTTTTTTTTAAATATTTGTAATCGGGCTTATCAACATATTATTTTGTATCGGTCAGGTTTGACGATTATTTAGAATCTGTTTTATTAAAATATCCTTTTGTGTCCGTCTTATAAAAATATTCTTTTTAATAGTATCTTATATATATATATATATATATATATATATATATATATATATATATATATATGTGTGTGTGTGTGTGTGTGTGTGTGTGTGTGTGTCAGTTCATGTTATATTCCAATAACCATGGTTTTATTTTATTATTTTTTATTTTATCATTTTTATTTTTTCACATTTCTAAAAAACATAACATAGTTGTGAGATATATTTTTACTGTCCGTTTCATTTGTCTTGTGCCAAACAACATTTTTATGTCAATATCGTCTCTGCAACACTACAAAATCATCAGAAAAATCTACAAAGAGTAAAAAGTTATTGGATTAAAGTGTCTTGAAAAAAACTAAACTATACAGTGGTTCATTTTATGGGTGAAAAAAAAACAAAAACAAAGAAAAAGAGCAAACTCACACGTGGGAGAAATGACTAATACGCCATTTTGAATTTTTCATTCAAAGCTAGTACATCTTAAAAGATTGTGCGGACATTTATAACTTTTAATTCAGTAATATTTCTTAAAATAGTTAATAAGTTCTATAATTTATTTATAAAAATTCTAATTCACTTGAAGGTAATTTTTACTTTCTAAAAATTACATCAATTAGCCTTCAGATGTATATTTAGGTCATTTGGATACGAAACTATTTTAAGTTCAACAGTTTAGAGCTAGTTTCATAGACTAAGCCATCCATTCAAGCAACTATTAAGATTGTTATACTTCGGTGTTTTTGTGGAAGATGTTTAGTATTTATTTATAAATCGTTTCCATCAATACTAAGATAAACTTAATTACCCAGAATTCTTCACTTAAGTAGTAAGTTTCTATTAAATGCGAAACTAAGGGGGGAGGGGAATTTGTCACTCACAACGAAAATATTTTACAGTTACCTAGACATGATTCAAAATACCGAAGGGGGTTATTAAATATTTATTTATCTATTTTATTTTTTAAATATTTTTTTCAATTTTATTTTTTATTTTTTATTTCTTATAAAATGATGTTTAAATACCTCATTTTAAAATATTATGAGGATTAAAAAGTACTTTTAAGGACATTTATACTTAAAGTTAATTGTGATTTCGTTTTAAATTTAACTCGCAATTATCATGTGAATAACGACAAGCACCAATGTCAATATCAGGCCCCACTTTAATTGTATCCATATATTTAATATTAGGTTGTGTGCATTCGTTTATTTGTTAATGTGTCTATTACTATACATATACGAAGATAAATGACCGAAGCAACCAAGCCCAAACCTAGACCAAATATTCAAAATAACATAGTATTCCAACCCCAAACAAGATCCCCTCTTTGCTGGATACTCCACCAGACTAGATGAATTCTTGTCCTGGAATTCGGTAATATCAAGAAACCAAAAGACTAGTATACTATAACATAGTTTACTGCTCGATTAGGGAGAAGAAAATTAATATTTTTAATTTATTTACAAACTCTACGTTTGACAGGTGAACCTTAATGGACTATTCGGATATCTATGTATCTCATATAGAGACCAAGTGGTAAATAAGTAAAAGAGGGGCCATTAATTTGTGAGAACTTCGACCGAAGTAAAATGAAACAAAAAATGTATATATATATATATATATATATATATATGAGAAAGGAAGGATGATATTAATCCGACGTAACGGGAAAAGAAAAAGGAAGGAAAAACAAGAGATATTTTTTTTTTATATATTCATCAATGTTTCGTCTTTATTGTAAGACTTCCTCAGGATGATAATTTAAAGAAAAATGTCATGCAAATACATCGTAATTTTGGGTTGACATGATGGCGAGATAAAGGAAAGTCTTGGTCTTTTAGCCAATATCAAAGTGTAGTATCTGTTCCGATGGATACTGCACTCCATAGACTGGTATTGTCTTGGCCTTCGGGCCTTGATTTACGCCGGTCTATGGGTCTGTCCTGTGCAGTTCTATGAGGTCCACCCTCCCAGGCTTCGTCTCCACTCTTTGGGGAGGAGTACGTTTATTGCTTACTGCCTAAGGCGCCCCTACCGGGGAATACCGACGGGGCTGCCCAGGCAATTTTTAAACCCCACTTTCCCGACCCGACCTTGGGTCACATCTTACTTGTGGGAGTAAGATAAAAACTGGCCTTGTGCCTAACTCATGGAGAGGAGTAAATCAATACTCTGAGCGCTGGAGGAGAGTCCACTCACAGCTTGGTCTCTCCTCCAGCGCTCACAGTAGCCACGGTTACTACTTTCTTTTATCTCTCCATCATGTCAACCCAAAATTTCCCATATATATATATATATATGTATATATATATATATATATATATATATATATATATATATATATATATATATATACGTGTGTTCCTAATAACGATGCAATAATCGTCTGTAAAGAAAAGATTTCACTCAGTAACTAATAGTGTGGTAAAAAATAGATAAACAAAGAAACGACGAAACAGCTCTCTGTAGATAAATATCTATATATCTCTACCTCTCTCCCTCTTTTTCTCTCTCAATCTGTCGAGTCATCCATAGACACACTGTTTAGCTACATCACAGCTCTTCAGTATGGCTAAAACAGGCAATCACTTTTAGCCGGAATCGAGACTTAACTGTTTTATTCAGAGTCAGTGATTCTAACCATTGTGCCATCAGACGCGTGTGAACGAAATCTCAATGTTTATATAAACACTGTCAGCTATCGAAGAGTTCTCTATTCATTTTTACGAAGAGCATTGTATTATTTTACAAACCACAGTGCTGAACTAATGAAGGGGGCTTATGTAGTCATTTACAGACAGACTGTTTCGCTGTATCATACTTCTTCAGTGTCGCTAGACAAGCAAGCGCTTCGTGGCAGGACTGAAACTCTACTGTTTTGTTTACAGCCGGTGGTTCTAACTATCTGGCTATCAGGCACAAGTCACGAATGATAAAAATCTTAATGTTTTTTATAAACACTGTCAAGCAGGAGTGATCCATTTTTTACGAATAGATTTGTATTATCGCTAATAGCGGTCTGGTGATACCAGATCAGGCTGCCCTGTGGCTCCCTGAGACGAAATTCACCTACATTGACTTTTTTTTTTTTTTTTTTTTTTTTTTGTAAAACTTAATTATGTTCTACAAAACCAAAAACAAAAACAACAGCCCCTCTCCCTTTCTCCCTCCCCTTTTTTATTTTATTTTTAGAACTTGAAGCATAAATCTTTTACTATAATGACCAGATTCGGCATTAAATAACCCAAAAAGGGTTGATATGCCGTAAAACAAAACTACCAAACCAAAAACGATGATTAAACATTTGAAGATATAAAGAACTTGAAGCATAAAAACTTTTACTATAATGACCAGATTCGGCATTAAATAACCCAAAAAGGGTTGATATGCCGTAAAACAAAACTACCAAACCAAACCAAACCTAATAGCGGTTGACGATACGTGCTTGTGTTTAACACTAATGATCCCGGATGTGACACTCGTGTCAAATAGAAATGTTTATTTCGAAATGTTTTGCCTCTTTTTTTAAGAATTTTTTTTTTTTTTAATCTTGATATGGTGCCATTTGAACTCAAAACAGTTGGGTTGTCAACAAAAATGTTAACCGCAAAATTAATTCAATTCAATGAAATGCCGGATGTTAGCAAGTACTCTGTCTGTCAACAAATGAAAACTTGCGATTTACATATAAATAGGCAAACAAGTTAAAAGACTGAATGTAGGTAATAATGGCACAGGTAAAATGGAACATGTAAAAATTGCACAAGTGGATTAATAGTAAAAAATGGCACATTGGAGAAATATAGATGAAAATCTCACAATGAGTTTGTCAAAATCTAGCATACAATATATAAAGAGAAAAAATTACAAAGTTTTTAAAAATTATATCTCCATTTAAAGTATAAAAAAACTTATTCTAACTCAAAACTTACAACTAGCCCTAACCCTAACTTTTTCTAATTTCGTTCATAGGTTCATTTATTAGGCTTGTTCATTACTTATACAGCCAACAACTAGTAATGCAGAATGATACATATACAAGTAAAACTTGTCAAGTTGCGGCCATACATAATTGGGTGAGAAAACGTTAAGAACCACTACGCTCCTCTATTCTTGCTTTTTGTCAGTTTTTCCTATTTATCGACTTGTGCGATTTTTAGCTGTGCGATTTTATCGTGCCATTATTAGCATGCACCAAAAGACTATAGTATAAAAGTATATAATGTTAGATGACGAAAGTTTAACAGCCTGGCGAGTACCAGGTGGGTGACCATTTGAGAATACCAGGCGCCGTGTGTGAGGGGAGGATGATGACACCTCCCTGAAAACCCTGACGTCGTCAAAATCGGATTGCGGTTGACAACCGCAAAGTAGAGGTTAGAGTTAGGGTTAAGGTTAGAGTTAGGGTTAAGGCCATCTTCGATAGAATCTTCATATTCTCATTGTGAGAAAACCTGAGATTGTAGCGAACAACGTATATACAGAGATATAGACATTTTACTACAATTTTTACATACACATTTTTGAAATTCCTTAATAGTTGACAAGCGAAAAGAGCTTTCACTTGTCAACTTTTCAAAGAAATAACGTCAGTTTAATTTACAAAAATTAAAACAAAGAAAAGATACGAAATATTTGAGTTACATCAAAATGCACTTAATGCATACTCCAGTATGTGTACCTGCCTTTGGCAAGGATTCTTTTAAAATCATTAAGATTGCTTGACATTCTTTTCCATTCGAAAACATTAAGCTGACATCGTGTAAACAAAAGAGAAATTACATATTGAATGTGTTCAACAAACGACATCGCACGGCGGGCTTCTGCGGCCGGCCACATTTTACTGGTCCCGCACGTGGTTCGTGCCCGTTAACCACAAAACAAACTCTATACTTCCGATTTTTGTAATTGTTTTGCTCAACCCAAAGAAAACATCTTCCGTAGATCGTGGTATTCACTGTCCATATATATATATATATATATATTACTAAATAAATACCCGTCTCAAGACGGGTAAAATTAATTTCCGAACAATTTTTTTTTATCCCACTTTAATACCTCCTTACGAAAATTGAAATTGTTACTAAACCTTATGCCTAGAATCCTTCTTCCAATTTTGATCAAACTCCATTCAATGATTTTCATTCTGCAAAATGTCTAAAATGTAAGGCTGAAGCTTAAGGGGTCTTAAGAAGATTTCATTTCAAGAAAATCTTGCTTAATTTATGTCTATGGATCAAAATCAATGCAAATCTGAAATATTTGAATTTTCAAATCAAAGGCTATGCTCATATTATATCGCATATAACTGTTTAAAATACTATAGTAAATCTCTTTAATTTAGGGAATATTTATTCATTGATATCTAATTCCTATTGGGTAAATTTCACAAAAATCGAAAGTATCTGAATTTTCACGAAGGGATTCCATCCCGTTTACATAACACTAAATTAAACTAACCTACGCCTAGCAATTTTTATTTTTATATACAAATATATATAAACATACACACGTACCAAACTTTATATAAATAGAGATATACACAAACCCTGCCCGGGTCTGTTAAAGTGGCGTAGACTTGTCAGTGGCTATTGCTTAAGACGTCTTGTAGGGCGTCTTGTAGGACTGAAGATGAGGCCGAAGAGAAAGGGAGAGATTTCTTAGGTTCTCATGTGATTTCAGCAAGTCTTGCACTCCCACCACCACCACCCTTCAACTCTGTATGTTATCTTCCCGATAAGAAGATGCTGATGTAACTTTCACAGTTCGTTTTTCTATTAAAATAATCCAGAAGTTATCTCCTTAAAAAGCTGTCAGGTGAAAATACATGGTCAAGAATATATTATTACTTAAAATAGTATAAAATGTTTCCGTTGTAATATTAGCGGTATTCACCCGGCGTTGTCCGTGTGGAAATATACTGCTGGTTGAAAATAATGTCAAATACGAGTCCTGTCTTAAAAGTATCCAACCTTAGGCCAGAAAAATATTTCAAATACCTGACAGCGTTGGGAGTCTAATCCCCTTTCAAAGTAGGCTCCTTGTGCTTGTAAACACTTAGTCCACCGATCCATCCACTGCCGGAAACACCTCTGGAAGTCTTCTTTTTGAATGATGTTCATCTCCGCCGTCGCGTTCAGCATTATCTCTTCTCTTCTCTCAAAACAGGAATCTTTTAGTGGCGTCTTCAATTTTCGAAACAACCAGAAGTCACAAGGAGCCATGTCTGGAGAATAGGGAGGTTTGCGAATGACTGGAATTTCAGGTTTGGCCAATAAATGTTGGATCAATTGGGATGAATGTGCGGGGGCGTTGTCAGTTTTTTACTGTCCACATGTCTAGTCTTTTGCGCCGAACTGCGTCACGGAGACGCCGGAGAACATCTTGATATTACCTCTTTTGTCACCGTGTGTTCTTCTGGTGCGTAGTATTCACGATGCACAATTCCACGGATATTTAAGATGACAGTCAGCATCTTTTTGATTTTGTTTCGCACCTGTCACGCTTTTTTGGGCCTTGGGGACTCGGATGCTTCCATTGCGACGACTGTTTTTTTGTTTCTGGGTCGTACCCATACACCCATGACTCATCTCTAGTTATCACGGTGTTCAGAAACCCAGGATCAGTATTGGCGGTTTCCAGAAGGTCCTGTGCAATTTGAAAACGGAGGTCCTTTTGTTCTTGCAACAACAACCTGGGCACAGATTTTGCAGCCACTCTTTGCATGTCCAAATCATCACGCAAAATTCCATGTGCGGAATCTTTACTCACTCCGACCTCTTGGGCGATCTCCTGCACGGTTGAACGACGATCTTCCATCACTAAATTTCGCACCCTCTCAACAACAGCTGAACTCCGAGCAATTTGAGACCTGCCTGAACACTGGTCATTCTCTGCTGATGTGCGGCAATTTCTGAATCGGTTGAACCACTCCTTCATTTGTGTTACGCCCATCGCATCTTCTCCAAACACCTGCTGAATCTTACAAATGGTTTTGCTTTCAGAATCACCAAGCTTTTGACAAAATTTGATACAGTACCTTTGCTCAACACGTTCAGTCATCTTGAGAGAATCGGTAATCCGACGAACACGTTGTGTAGCAACCCACTCAGCTACCGACAGGCAACAACTAACGCGCATGAAGGCGGTGATAAAATCTACACATGCGCATGAAGGGGTCTTCCTTCATTGTGTTGAGTGTCGCCGTGCTATCGTCTCTATTTCACACGGAAAAATACAGGTCGAATACTTTTTAGACAGGCCTCGTCTAGTCATGTTTACAATTTTTTCTTTGAAAGAAAAGTTAGCGATTGTACAGTATACTTAACAAGAAAAAATGTGTGAAAAAAACATTAAAACAACAAAAACAAATAGAAAACAAATAACTGTTACCAAACGATAGATAATTTAACATTCTATTTTGAAACTTTTTGTAAGTTTTGTTATTTCAAAATCTGTGTTGTTACCTTCACTAAACCGATTTAGTCAAAGAAAATAGCGGTCAATTTTTTTATGTGGTCGCTTATTTCAGAGGTAAAAATACAAAAATCTTACCCAAATCCGACTGAAAACAAACTCAAGGATTAGGGCTAGTGTTAGCATAAGCCTAATTTCTTATTATCATTTTATATATTTAACTCACTCTCTTACTCTGTCTCGCCCTCTCTCCAGCTATGAGTTTAATAATATCATAACATGTGGTGATATTTCCTTTTGTTATTTTAATAGACTATTCTATTATTTTGTTTGTTTATTAACAACAGACGGTAATAAAACAGAGAGAGAGAGAGAAAGAGAAAGAGGGGGAGATGGAGACGGAGATAGAGAGAGAGAGAGGGGGAGTGAGAGCAAGGCGAACATAGGTATAAAATCAGAGCTGGGTGTCAAACAATACGCAGTAAAAGATGGTTGAAAGCCACAGACAGAAACCTAGTCAGATGTGCCACTCGGTGAGTTAAATGAAAATTACGCCGAATTAAAACAAATAGAATGGAGTTTTTTCAAACAAAAGTAAAGAATATTTTGACATGTATTTTGCGTAATGTAAATATATAGTAAACAACCATTGAAAAAGTCACTTTACTTAAATATAAGTCTGAGAGAAAAAAGTTGCCAGACTCACATTTACTACTACTACTACTACTACTACTACTACTACTACTACTACTAATAATAATAATAAGAAGAATTATTATTATTATTATATATATATATATATAACGATGCTGCGAAACAGTCTGTGATGACTATATAAGGCTCCATCTTGTCGTTAAATTATATCGCCTGCTGCTACTTAGCATAATGCAAAGCTCTTTGTAAATAAACAAATAGAGCACTGTCACGTGGCGGTCAAGATTTATATAAAAACATTGTAGATATAATTTACCACCAGCGCCTGTATCGTGGTTTAGTTGTGAGATCTGCCGATTATCGACTACATGGTTGAAGGTTCGATCCCTGGCGGATGGATTCTAGTCTAACCACACGGAAGAGCTGCGATAAACTTTGTAGTGCATGACTATATATATATATATATTCCATGAAAAATGCCAGTATACTGAAATCATATGCCCTTAATAGGGTTAAGATGAAAATTGATATACACTAAATGTACAAAAACACTTTTATTGTCATTAAGGGTATGCGAGCACAACAGGGCTATGTATTTTACTGGTAGGAATTTTTCTTCAGCGCACCTCACACACTTCATCCACTCATGCATAGAGATTTATACTGTAGTGATGTGATAATGGAATGGTTTGGTTGATATGTAGTCATACCCTTAATGACAATAAAAGTGTAAAAAATTGGGAATTTCCTTGCTTTTGTACATTTAGTGTATATGCATTTTTATCTTAACCCTATTAAGGGCATATGATTTCAGTATACTGGCATTTTTCATGGAATGTCACTACTTTTGTAAAGGCAATGCCTTCTCATAAGTTTTTTGGAATTTTCTAGAAAACTAAGGTATATGGTACACTGAAATTAAAATGCCATCAACTAGACCCTAAAACCTCTATCTCTGCCAAAAATCAGCTGAATCCATCGAATAGTTGATGAGATACAGGGTGGCACATACATACGTACGTACGTACACACTGATAACATGATTTCATGATTGAACTTTCTGGATCTCTGGGTTGCCTTGACTAATGATGCTGAAATTCTACACACTTATAGAACCTATCAAATAAAAATTTTGTGCAAAGTTTTAACTAATTTGGTTTATTGGTTTTTGAGTTATGATTGATCAAAGAAATGAGATTTCCAGCATAGGCCATTCGTGTAGTCTATTACGGGATAGAGCGCTCTCACGCCTCCCTTGATTCATGTATATATTAGTCATTGACAAGCAGTTGTTTCACCGTATCACGGCTTTTCAGTGGGACTAGAAGTGGGATTTGAAATCCGATCGCCACATCAGTTGCAACTCTGATCAACATTCAGGAATATTACTAGTGTGCTACCGATCTGGCCTCAACAGTAAAAAAGATTATAGCGCTTATGTCTTTCTTTTACATTCATGCTACCGATTAACTAGATAACTTTATTCCATATCGAAAAGCAATGCTTTACGCTAAATGAACGACGTTCATTAAACAAAAAAGGGGGAGCAAATTAATATTTTTTCAGAATTTTTCAGAATTTCATTCCATAAATGTTAATCTCCACATTCTTTAAAATGAATTATAGCAAAACTGATTTTGGCATCACAGATTTCTTTTTCTTTTGTTGTTGCGATTCGAAAGGCGGGAAATCAAACAGAGTAACCAGTCTTTCTGAAACATACGCTACTTGCTGCCAGTGGAAGACAATTTTTACGAGGCCAGAGTGGCCCTTCTTTAGGGGCGCTGGCTTTCACTCTATACCTTCCGGCTGTGAGCCATATCATACTTATGTGGGAAGTATGTAAATAGCCAGAGTAAGCAGTCTTCAAAATGTCGTCAGTGTTTTCGGCTTAGATGTGCAAACCAGGTTAAATACATAGAATTAGGTGTGGCGTCTAGGGAGACGCATCTTTTAGTACAAATGATTTCTGGTTCCTCAACACATGTCACGATATTGGACGAGGCGTGTAAAAATAGTATTAAAATCAGTATTTTCCACATAAAGTTAAATGAAGCAGAGGAATGAAAACTTCCATTAGAAGTTAAAAGTTAGCTTTAGAGCTACGTGTAGGATATAACGTCACGAAAAGAAGCCTGAAATGAGACGTGGCAAAAAAGAAAAATATTCCTCTTTGACCTGCGAGCTGACTGTTGTCGAACGTGCTTTCTTCGAAGCTCAGTATTAATTCTCTCCTATAGGGAGCGAGTGAGGGGAAGCTCACATAATGTGTAAAATAATAAAATATGAAAAAACATGACGTCACTGAGAAAATATTTTGTCGGTGTTTTTCGTTTATTTTGTTATATTATTACAGTTACAGGGAGAAAGGAAAAACACATAAACTCCGGCTGATACATCACCACTACAACCACCTTTAGAACTAGACGTCACTATCCAATGAACCAACTACGTGAGTGTCAGATAGATTAACAATTGTTTCTGTCGAAGGATAAACAACAGGCAATCTATAGAGATCGAAGAAATCCTACGCTATGTTCCACATATAGACATTCGGAAATATAACCCAGCCTGAGTTACTCAGACACACACTCAAAGTGTGTTCTTATACTACATTTCGTCGTTCTTCTTCTCGGTCAGTGAAGGAGAAATCCTTCTAAACACACGCAATTTATATTTTGGGGGCGCAATCCCTTTCTGGGGAGCTGGATTGTATCCACATTAAAAACCGACCTTGTGTCTAACTTTGCCCTCGTCAGGAGGCAAGTAAATAGGAGCACACTCACATAATGTATTTTTCAGTATTCTTTAGTATTCCATAGAATTTCTTAGTATTCCTTAATATTCCTTAGTATTCCTTAATATTCCTTAGTATTCCTTAGTATTCGCCATTTACCTGGGAATGTTAAGACTTTCGTTGTCATCTCTGCGGCCTCCTGCTCGCTCTAAGATTCCCTACATATTTATCCTAAGGTCGCAGTCAATTACCAAGTTCAGATTGCCCCACAACATAAAAGCTGCTGTTACTACTACTACTACTACTACTACTACTACTACTACTACTACTACAAATCCTGAAGGAATGTTCAAAATCTAAAATTTTGTTCTAATCAACAACAACCTACAAAGAAACCGGTTGTCGATATCTACGCTTTCTCTTTGATCAGAACTCACGTGTAAGAAGCGTTTCTAAAGAACAGTAATGCTATTATCCTCAAATTAAGGAAATATTTTTTATTCATCTAACGGGCAATTAGTAAAATACTGTCGTCTTCTAAACAAGTATCATCCTCTGCTCTATAATAAAGACCAATGTGTAGTTAGTTGTATATATATACATATAATATATACATATATATATATATATATATATATATATATATATTTATATTAATAACAAGCAGTACTACTAGCTTAATTGCGAGCTCCAACACAGTTTGTTGTTGTAGATCACTATTCGCTGCTTGTTGTAAAATACCCGCCGACTTGGTATTTACAAAGTTAAATTCCTCCTTAATTCCACGCTTATTTGTGATGGCCAACGGGAAACGCTATTGACTGCGAATTAAGAACGATTTGTGATCGGAGTTCGCGCCCGCCGACCCTCGGAAATTAACTTTGTGCACTGAAGATTTCGCACACATAAAATATCGATGTCTGTAGGTAATAAATAATTAATATTTATATATATATATATATATATATATATATATACTCATTGTGTGCGTTTAGGCAAACTTATTGCATTTAAGCAAATATTGTTAAACATAAGAAAATTATCTCCTTTATTATACTTTTTTTATTTTTTCAATTTTTTAAATATTTTTTTGTATAAAATTATAAATGAATTTTCTATAAGGATCACTAGCACTTTTGATAATTCGTTAAATCTTCTTTAGATGAGCAAATACAAATAGATAAAAATCAAGAGAAAAAAAGATAATTTCTAAAAACAGCCGAAGTCGCCGTATGTGAAGTCGTTAGACGTCAAAACAACAATCAGGTGAAGTTCCAGGAGAACATTTAAAATTTATTTTTCGTGACGTCAAAATTAAGTTGTAAACGTTATTGTGGAACTGCACGCACATAATGAGGTATCCAAGCTTCAAAATAATTTCTTACAGGCAAAGATTTCTCCGAATAACAAAATACAAGACGTACGCAATATAATCCAATTGATCTTTACACAAAATACATTTCAATTTAATAATAAACATTGCCTACAAATCAGAGGTACTGCCATATGCACTAAAATATGCACTAAAATGGCGACCACCTACACAAATATATTTATGCATATATTCAAGACTAAAGTGATTAGCAACTATCCCCTTAATCCTACCAACTATAGTAGATATATTGACACATGGACTAGACTACCTACTGAATTTTCATCAATACGCCAACAATTATCACCACACAATAAAATTCACCATTGAATATT
>OY744551.1:18393345-18465845 GCA_963556195.1 Sepiola atlantica | reverse complement strand
AGGACAGAGAAAACGAATTCCCTAGTGGACCCATTCTCTTGGATTCCATCAGATTCGTCAATAATGTTCAATCTTGAACATACAAGATGGGGAGAGAGAAGGAGAAATATAGAGAGAGAGAGAGAGAGAGAGATAGGTAAGAGAGAGGAATATTTTATTGCATTAATTACACAGACAATTTAACCGTTATGCAAGCTTCTTTATTTCAAACTAACTGTACCTACCCGGTGTTGCCCGGGATGCAGTGAAGCCAGTTTAATTTTTAATCTTTTTTGTTTGCATATGTTAAAACTCATACAGAAAACGAGGTAATTCTTCAGATTAGGACCCGAGCTTACTTTGACCCCAACCCTAACCCTAATCCCTACGACAGAGTCAGTTAGCTCGGGTCCTAATTTGGAGAACACCTGAAAAAGAAATACAATTTTAGCTGTAAGGTAGACAACTCTTATGATATTTTTTGCTGATTTTTATTTTTAGGTGATTATTTTAAAATGTTTCATACGATCAGTCGTCTGGGTCGAACTAAGTCATTTTTAAAAAATATCGTGACGAAGTACGTTATTTCATTTGTCCATTTTGTATAATACTAATAGTGGTCACTAATGGACTGGGAGGCCAGCGTTCAATCCTCATAACTTTAAAAAGGTATTTGATGCTCCCTTGTTAAACCCTCAGCATTATTAGACAACGATCATGGGTAAGCGAAGTAATCCTGGGAAAGCAGTAGCACCCTCCCCTACACCTCGGCATAGTACCTAATGAAAAGGGAGCCTTCGGGTCGCCCTCTACTATGATCGACCACTTTACCTTTTTTTACTCAATATTATTGCCAATAACAAAAAAGATACAAACTAAAATGTTACAAATTAGTTAATTAATAAATTAGAATCAATAAGCAAAACACACACTTTTTGACATGTCCCATTTTCACAAAGTATTTTTTAGAATACAGTGTAATATTATAATAGAGTGTATTCCTATCTTTCTCTTCCAACCCTCTCACCACCTCCCACGTTCATGTACAAATTCAAAGGATTTTAGAATACATTGTGATGTCATAATATACCCTCTCTATATTCTTTTTCTTTTCCTCTCCCCCTCTCTATCTCTTCTTTTCTTTTTCTTATCTTTCCATCAATTTCCCTCTCTCCTTTCTCTCTTCTCTTCCAATTTTTTCTCTCTCTATTCTCTCTCTATTCTCTCTTTTAATTATACACATTATTCAATTTCTTTTACCACATCATTTGCCCGTTATTTTTGTCATTCGCATCATCTAAAATATTCATCTATAGATGAAGTGTACACTGTGACAAGTTAAAGACAAAATTCTCAAAGTTCTCGTAGTATATAGACAGATATAAAGGATTTATTCAACCATATGATCGTGTCGTGGCCGAAAGGTCAAAGAAGAGAAAGGTGGCGGGGTAATCACATGTTACGCGCATCGCTTAGTTAACATCGTTTCGTTATATTATTTTAATATGTCTGGTCTCATTGAAGCTTCTACCAAGACTATTTTATCTCAGGATGCTGTCATCTTCGAACAAGTGACGTCATGTGCGCTCGCTTCATAGGCGCCCGTTCATCATGGTTCTCGGCCTATACCTAATCCTACTGATGTAATCTTTCGAAACCTCTGTCTGAAACGCCCTCTGTTGTTTTACAAACTAAACTCCAATATATCTTATCTAATGTCTACCAGTACACGGACCCACCTTAATAGTTTAACACCTCGAGTAAACATAAAACAGTAGTTAAACTGACACAAGATAAAGTATATGCGTTTTTTATTGGTTTGTTTACTATTCAGTATAATAATTTTTCAGACAAGATGCTGATTGAATAATTTAGTGATTTCATTGCGGATTTGTTTTTTAGAAAGATATATTTCGAAAGATTTTATAAGATGTAATATTTTTTCAGAGTGATTTATCGGGAAAGATGTTCACTCTGAAACTATGAGAAAATTGAACCTGCTGATGGTGAGATTTCTTTATTTAAAATAAAAAAAATGTAATCTGATACTAAATAAGGTTGTTTTTTTTCTCAGAAACGTATTTACAGGAAAAGGACTTGTTGGAATATATGTTTTCGGAATCTGGGTTGACTCTTGAGAATGTTTTGAATAGATTAAATACGAGCAAGAAGACCCGACGTTGCGTGGGAGTGAATGAGATTAACTACAATTTACTTGGGTTAGGAGAGAACTTAGAGATTCGGAACCACTTCCATTGTCTTCACCAGAAAATGTTATACATATGATTTAAATTACAGAAAAATTATATATAGTTGAAGTTTTAGAGGGATGTGCTCTCATAGGCCCCTTAGGGTTGAACTTAGGGATTAGGAAACACTTCTATTTTTTCCCCGTTAATTTTTACATAAGACTACACTTTTAGATTTTATGTAGATTCTCTAACCTATATTTCTATAGGCAACACACAAACATCATAAGCACATAGGCATTGTATTTTATATATATATATATATATATATATATATATATATATATATATATATATATATATATATATCGATGTATGCGTGAAAACAATATATCAGATTAACCTCTCAATATATATATATATATATATATATATATATATATATATATATATATATATATATATATATATATATAAGCCCCCTCCACCAAAGGCCGGGCACTCTGAGTGACTTTAATAACAAGCAGTACTAATAGTGAAATGCACGATCCGAATACATTCGTTGATCACTCTAAACTGCTTGGGTAAATTTAGCTGCCGATTCGCTATTTACAAAGTTAAATTCCTCCCTAATTAATAACTAGTTCACTATGGCCGAGGAGTTAAGAGTCTTGACTACAAATCAGTGGCGATTTGTGTTCGGGGTTCGCGCCCGCCGACCGTTGGGAATTAGCTTTCTGCACTGAAGATTGCGTTAGCATGAAACATCGATGTCTGTAGGTAATAAATAATTAATATTCATTTATAAATATTATTACATACATATATATATATATATATATATATATATATATATATATATATATATATATTTATATATATATATATATATATATATTGATGTATGCGTGAAAACAATACTGTTCTGTAAAATAATTGAGTATTTTCGTGTATCAGTGCCGTAAAAATAAGAGGAAATACGTCTACACTCTTTGATCAACATGATATATACTTTTGGATGATGTAGTTTTCGAATTATCTAGTTATTCGAGTTCATCTCCAAAAGCTTAAGTTTATTTTGTGAACAAACAAGCAAATAAACAGACAGGTAACTTTATGAATATGATAAAAACATGTATATCATGTGGTTTTATTTAGAATTCAATATGGGCGCCAGCATTCGTCACCAGCTTCTTAAACCGTCTGGTAACCGTATCCCCTGATTTAACAAATAAACTCTTTCTAGTATCAAGAAGAAAATACAAAGAAGGCGAGAGTTACGAGGCTGTCCCCTATTTTGTCTTTTATTATTTCATTAGCGATGTTTCTTACAAAGGTGAAAGAATTGCTTTTTTCTGGGTCGACTGGTGTTTTACGTGCGTGAAATGTGGATATTTTCAATCACCTCATAGTCGTCATCATCATCATCATTCAACTATTAATCTATCTATTTTGTTAACCTTTATCCTCGAGTGGGTTTTAGCTTTTATAATTTGTGATTCATTAATACAAAAATCTATTACTTATGACATCAGTTGATGCGGTTTCCCAGCGGCTCGAGAAGCTGGTGGCGAATGCTGGCACCGAAAATGAATTCTGAATAAGCTTCCATTCTTATCAAATTAATTTCTTGTAAAAATAATAAAGTACGAGAGTTACCTTTTTATTTTCATCCTGGAGTAAAAGATTTCAATAAACTCGATATGAAGTAATACGTCATTAAAATCTCTTTGTAAGATTAAGTGAGAGTCAGATAGTAAGTTATACGTCATAAAAATCTCTTTTTAAGATAAAGTGAGAGTCAGATATGAAGTTATACGTCATTAAAATCTCTTTTTAAGATAAAGTGAGAGTCAGATATGAAGTTATACGTCATTTAAATCTCTTTTTAAGAAAAAGTGAGAGTCAGATATGAAGTTATACGTCATTTAAATCTCTTTTTAAGAAAAAGTGAGAGTCAGATATGAAGTTATACGTCATTAAAATCTCTTTTTAAGATAAAGTGAGAGTCAGATATAAAGTTATACGTCATTAAAATCTCTTTTTAAGATAAAGTGAGAGTCAGATATGAAGTTATACGTCATTTAAATCTCTTTTTAAGAAAAAGTGAGAGTCAGATATGAAGTTATACGTCATATAAATCTCTTTTTAAGATAAAGTGAGAGTCAGATATGAAGTTATACGTCATTAAAATCTCTTTTTAAGATAAAGTGAGAGTCAGATATAAAGTTATACGTCATTAAAATCTCTTTTTAAGATAAAGTGAGAGTCAGATATGAAGTTATACGTCATTTAAATCTCTTTTTAAGAAAAAGTGAGAGTCAGATATGAAGTTATACGTCATAAAAATCTCTTTTTAAGAAAAAGTGAGAGTCAGATATGAAGTTATACGTCATAAAAATCTCTTTTTAAGAAAAAGTGAGAGTCAGATATGAAGTTATACGTCATTAAAATCTCTTTTTAAGATAAAGTGAGAGTCAGATATAAAGTTATACGTCATTAAAATCTCTTTTTAAGATAAAGTGAGAGTCAGATATGAAGTTATACGTCATTTAAATCTCTTTTTAAGAAAAAGTGAGAGTCAGATATGAAGTTATACGTCATAAAAATCTCTTTTTAAGATAAAGTGAGTGTCAGATACGTACACTCTTTCCTGCCTTCAGAGAGTGCAAAATTGACTTCGAAATCTAGTAGGGATGTTCTCTTCTCTTAACTGCAATCCCTTACTTACAGAAAATAGATTGCTAGTCTCTCTCTACTCTATCGTTATTTCCATGGAAGGTGCTCGAATTAGCTCTAATTTTTGGTGGTTCTTTGTAAGACATTCACAGCCAGAACCCGTCTTCATACCACAACAGAAAAAGGCTTTCCTTCTACCCCACCCGCCCATGTTTCTAGCTTCAGGCGAAATTTCCATGGACAGAACTACCTTGGGACTGCTTCCCTACTGATTGCAATTGGTCGGCTTTAAATCCAAAGTCAACAAATTATCATCATAAACCGCTCATAAGTAATCAAACGCAGTTCATACTATTAATCAATGTAAGTACTCCTATAGTGTTCCTCGTCTTTCTGCTGGCAATCATTTCCCTCTCATTAATCCTTATTATCGAGTGGCTTTTGGTTCTGATAAATGGTTACCCCGATAGTAAAAAAAACAACTTTTTTTAACCAATTTAAGTTAAGACAGGACATTCTGTGCGGCGCAGTCGTTCACCGCCTTCCCCGGTTAACGAACAGGAGGTCGGTAGTTGATGTCAAGAACAATTTTCTTTATAATTTATTCAAATAATTTATGAAAAAAGATAAACAAATTTGGTCGAGGACAGGAAAGTCTGTGTGGTGCAATCGGTCAGCGCGTTCGGCGTTTAACTGGTACCGAGCCATTCCTTCCCAGATAAAGACAGGATTCGTAGAAATAATGCGGTCATGAATGCGGTCTTCATATACATATATAAAATTAGGGATTTGTATATATAGGCAGCATTCTTTCATTAATGCAAGCTTGAGTGAATGGAAGTGAAAGCTTCTACTTTTTCCTTTTCTGATCCCTTCTTTCCCACTGGCAGACCAGCGATCTAGTGCTATGTCGCAGTGTGTACAGCAACCCGTTCTACTTTCGACTCGCATGAGTCGTCCCCAGGCACGTGATGATGTTGGTACAAATTAAAAATGGTGAATTTATAATGAAAGGTCGATTAAAAACGTTTTACACCCATTTAAAAATTCCCTACCGACCAACATATTCACGTGCATGGGGATGATTCATGCGAGTCGACGCTACTTGCAATTATGGCGAGTTTCTGTACACACTGAACATAGCTGGTGTTCCAGTGTGAAAGACGGGATCAGAAAAGGAATAAACAGAAGCTTTCAATTCTATTCAATCAAACTTGTATTAGTGAAAGTTAGGTATATATATATATATATATATATATATATATATATATATATATATATATATATATATATATATATATATATATATTTCGGCAGCAAGTCGTTTATTAGACATGTGTCATTGAAGACCACGGAGTTCTCCCTTTTTATGATCTTTCTGGTCAGTTTCTTGACTCGGCGAGCGATTCGTCGGGTTTATCGTATCAATTTGTTGATCATAGCGCCCAATGTTGTGTCATGAGCCATTTCTCTAGCTTTCGGTCTCGCGACCGTCTTCGAAAGCGCTAGAGAAATGGCCCAAGACACAACATTGGGCGCGATGATCCATCAATTGATACCAGAAACCCGACGAATCGCTCGCCGAGTCGATAAACTGACCAGAAAGATCATAAAAAGGGAGAACTCCGTGGTCTTCAATGACACACACACACACACACACACACACACACACACACACACACACACACACACACACACACACACATATATATATATATATATGTGTGTGTGTGTGTGTGTTGGTGGGTGGGTGTGTTTATATATATATGTGTGTATATATATATATGTGTGTGTGTTTATATATATATATATATATATATATATATATATATATATATATATATATTGTGTGGGGTAAATTCTGAAGCAAATCAATCTATCATTATACCCTCTGTAATGTGGACTATATCTAGTTTAACTTTCCTTAATGCAAAGATGTCCGGGTGTCTCAAATACCTCCGTGAAAATTCAGATGCCTCTGATGTTGATGAAACCATGACCATCAAATAATTATTCTTTCATTTTCAGTTTTTAAATAGTTTTTAAAGGGTTTTATCAGGTGGGGGTTAATATTAGCATAGACTTCTATTTGAAATATTTACCATTTGATCTATAGTTGTTAGGCACCAATTAAATAATATTCCTTTAATTTCACTTTTTATCTTAAGACTCCTCGAGCTTAAGCTCTAAATTTTAGACATTTTTTTCTAGAATCAAAATCATTTACTGGATTTTGATTAAAACTCGAATAAGAATTGTAGACATAAGGTTAATTAACATAAACACCTTGACACTTATGTTAGTAAAGGGGCATACAAGTGGTACAAAACTATTCTATTCCGGTGAAGTAATGTTATTGTTAACTAGAAAAACACCCGAGTAGGGACGAATATTTTGCTAGTATGGTATATAAAGGAGTAGTTTATCCCATGTCATCTCAATACCATACATAGCATCATCATATTTGATTTATTTTATCAGCATTTTATGAACAGCTGTAAAGAGTAACCGATGACACCGATTATGATAAATAGGGTCGATATATACCCATAGTTCTCAAAAATGTTTCTCGTGATTGTAGCATGAGCAACCACATATTGGACCACAAAAATATGTTTTCTATATTTTTTACTACTGGATCATCACGTATCAAGACAAAAAGGGTTAATGATTGTCAGTCGAAAGATGAGGAACACTATGGGAGTACAAACATTGATCAATCGTTTGAGCTACGTATGATTAATTATGGAGAGGTTTAATCCGATCGACAATTTTCTTTCGGTCAATCATATCATAGAGGAGGAAGGAGAAGCTAACCCTAACCCTAACACTCCTCTTCCTGTTACTCATTAAAACCCGGATTTTATGTTATAAACAACATTTTCATATGCATTGGTATCAGACGTGTTTTTATTGACTATTCTCTATTCTGGTGTTGCTTCTCGCCGATCTCCCTCGGATCAGTCGAAATATGCAGCTGATCTAAAAGATTAACCTGGGTTCAGTTGTGGATTGCTGTACGAAATGGCCTTTTTATTTAATCCAGTTAAGACTCAGCTTCTTCCTTTCAATCGTAGGCGTGCCCCTTTTCTTCCTGAGATTCTCATAAATTGCTCTGCCCTTGAGAAGAAATCGACTCTGAAACTTCTTGGTTTTTCTCTCTCATCAAGTCTTTCTTGGAGTTGATATGTTAGGGCTATTGCTCTTTCTGCTTCTCGTAAAGTCGGTTCTCCCTATCGCTCCAAACACTTTCTCACACCTGAAGCTATTCTCTATCTCTACACATCTACAATCAGACCATGTTTGAAGTACTGTTGTCATATATGGGCTGGTGATACGCTGTCTCATTTGAGGGCTCTTGATAAGGTGCAAAAACGTATTTGTAATTTGATTGGCTCTACCCTTTCTTCTTCTCTGCGTCGTCTCACTCACAGACGTGATGTTGCTAGTCTCAGTCTTTTCTATAAATACTATAATGACATGTATTCTTCAGAATTACGTGATCTATTCCCTGCTTCTTTTGTTCCAGCTCGTTTGACTCGTTGGTCTAGTGGTCTTCCATCAATTCGCTGTTTTGATACCTCATTGTAACACAGCTTCCTATTCCAGTAGCTTCTTTCCAAGAACTGCAGGCTTGTGCAACTCGCTTCCTGCTGTTTGCTTCCTACCTATAACCTTGGTCTTTTCAAGACTAAGGCCTATAGGCATCTCCTGTATTTGCGATAAGCTTATTTGATCTTATTATTAAGTGGCTTCATGCCTTGTCTGAAGCAATTTCTATAAAATAATCGATATAGATGTTGACGAATCGCTGTGTTTCTTCCAAATTACTAAATTTTAATGTGATTCAACCTAATTACAAGTTCAATTATGACGTTTAAATCGCATTATATGAATCAGAATGTTATAAAGAATAATAAATAACTTTAGAAGATTTTCGAAGCATTTCCATCGTCTACTTCCAACATTTAGTGTCAAGCGAAGATTATCGTGGGATCGTGCGCTATATATATTTTACGTGTCTTTATCAAAAATGCCATTTACCTTCGATAATTTTTATTCTATAACCAGATTGCCTTAACATCTTTCGTTATAATTTTATAACAATTGATGAGCAGAAGGTATTGTTCAAAATTGATTTTAAATCCTTTAAATGTTTAATTAGTATTTAATTAATTAGTAAAAGTTGCCTAATCTATGTCCCTAAACCAGAACCACATCTTATCTATTTATTTTAAGAAAAACAAACGGTTTCTGGCAGTCGAATACAATATGATTACAGAACAAATGTTCATCAGAAAATTAATCATTTCACAACAAACGATAGCGTAATTATTAAACGTAACTTTAACATTCATATTTAGACAAGAATAAAGCAAAACAAAAATGAAAGTACAAATACCAATGAACAAGGCCGCGTAAGTACAGATGGGTTGAGCACTGTCGTTAGTTATATCGCCAGCTACTATAAACCAATGTAAACAGGCGTTGTTGAATGACACGGAATTTTCGCGTTTGTTGATTTTATTTAGTGGTATTCTTGAGCTTTCTGGTATCTGGTGGTAGCTAGTATAATATGTTTCCGAGTGTTATTGATTCGGTCATCAGTCGAGCGCTTTCGACCTTCGTAGTCGTCATCAAAAGTAGTGTTTTTTTTATTTTTAAGAATACTTGAGTAATAGTGTTTTTCATACATTTTTTGTAGGATTTTAGTAAGAGGAAGCGGGTGAGTAAAAGAAAAGAAAGGGGTGTGGTTGAGTCTATTATTTATTCTTTTTATTCTTATATGGGAGAGAGTGTGTGTGTCGGGGTATTTTGTGAAACAGATCATTAAAGTTCTCAATCGTAAGAATGAGAGAGCTACAGTACAAATTTATGTGGGCTGTCAATATGGATGTATACTAAGTTACAATTAAGGCCCTTACATGAATATAGACAGCCCCCGTCAACACCAAAAAGTTACAATTTGAGAGAAAGGCCGGGCGATAAAAGCGGTGATCATCGCGGTCTGTTCTATTCTTCGATATGTCTTTATTCTGTGAGATGCTGATGATTTGAATATGTTGTAAGAGTCTTTTCTAAACAGTAAAGACCTACCCGTGTCAATGAAACCATGTGACATCTCTAGAATATGTAATATATTGTTTTACATAAAAATAATTTGTATATATATAAATATATATATATATATATATATATATATATATATATATATATATATATATATATATATATATATTGAAGATTCTTCGAGGCTAATCATAAATGATGTGTTGGCTTCATGGCTCGTTTAGAGTATTTGAACATCACACAACCGCTGCCAGCAACCCAGTTTTACTTTGATCGGAAGCAAGACCCCACCTCGAAAACAACACCTTACATAATTAAATAGAATGTTGCTAGGTGAAGCTTTGATACTTTGGTCTCTGAAGAAATTGAAACTTTTACGGGATGTCTATTATTAAAATAAAAATCAGTTAAGCAACGTTTGTTTTTCCTCATATATTTCAAGAACACAAAATACATGCTGAAATATAGTTATAGTTATGTTTGAAAAAACAAACAAACTGTTTTAATGGTTTTAATTATGCGTAATTTCTAATTAACTAAAAAAGTAACCACATCTATCTTGGCTATCTATTCTATTGTACAAAAGCAAGGAAATTCGCAAATGTTTACACTTTTATTGTCATTAAGGGTATGCGAGCACAACAGGGCTATGTATTTTACTGGTAGGAAGTTTTCTTCAGCGCACCTCACACACTTCATCCACTCATGCATTAAGATGTATACTGTAGTGATGTGATAATGAAATCGTTTAGTTGATATGTAGTCATACCCTTAATGACAATAAAAGTGTAAAAAATTGGGAATTTCCTTGCTTTTGTACATTTAGTGTATATGAATTTTCATCTTAACCCTATTAAGGGAATATGATTTCAGTACACTGGAATTTTCATGGAATGTCACTACTTTTGTAAAGGCTATTCCTCAAAACAATGGTAATTTTAAAAGTTTTTTTTTAATTGTCTAGAAAACTAAGGTATATGGTAAACTGAAATTAAAATGCCATCAGCTAGACCCTAGAACCTCTATCTCTGCCAAAAATCTGCTGAATCCATCAAATAGTTGATGAGATACAGGGTGGCACATACGTACGTACGTACACACGGATGACACAAAATCACTCCTGACCTTTCTGGATCTCTGGGTTGCCTTCACTAATGATGGTGAAATTCTACAGACTTATAGAACCTATCAAATGGAAATATTGTGCAAAGTTTTAACTAATTTGGTTTATTGGTTTTTGAGTTATGACTGATCAAAAAATGAGATTTCTAGCATAGGCCGTTTTTGAAGTCTATTAAGGGATAGAGCGCTATCGCGCCTCCCTTGATATATATATATATATATATATATATATATATATATATATATATATATATATATATATACTGGATAGCTTCGTCGGCTCGCTGCCGCTTAGCAAAGTTCGCTACGTAAACTACTTGAAACGAAAATGTTAAATAATAAACATTTCATTCATAACTTTGTCTCATTTATTCATATAGATAGATGAACATTAAGATTTTTATTATTTCTATACAAATTTGTTTATCTTTTAAAAATGACCATAAATAAAGGAAACGAAAGAAAAAATACAATTTGCCTGGGCGATGGTGTGGGGCAATTTGTTTGTAATTTCGAAATAAATCGCAACTTGTTGAAAATCATATCATTCCACCTAAAGTAAAAAGGAGGAAAGCAAATGTTGAAACCGCAAATACTAAACACGAAATAAAACATGCTTAACTGAATTATTTGCAGATTATAATAAAAAATCATTGAATTAAAAAACAATAACAAATAATAGTTAATTCATAAAACGTCTTTTCAAGACCAATATGCAAATTAGTTAACCTTGTGACTGACATCGCATATACATAAGCAGTATATAAAAAAGATGGCATCTATTGTGTAAAGTTGGATTAACTGTAAATAGGTCGTTGTGACTTTACCGTTAGAGCGAGAAATGGACCAAACTTTCGCATTTATTCATTTAGCTATATATATATATATATATATATATATATATATATATATATATAAATATAAAACTCAATGTATGTGTGTGTATGTGTGTGTGTGTGCCCTATCTAAAGAAAGGTTAGATAATCTAAATAAAATCTAAAAGTGTATTCTCATATAATATTAACCGGGAAAAATATTGGAAGTGTTCCCAAATCTTTAAGTTTTCCTATAAGGGGGGGATGGAGCAGATTTCGTCGGAGTCTAGTTATTCAGCCATAATTTGGAGGAGAAAAAACACTGTAATTTCAACGTATTCATTTCTTTAAACATTATTTAACGTATCTTCAGCTTCTCTTCGGACTAGGGAGTGCAAGAAACTCGGAAAGGATGGTTTTAATAGTGCTCTGGAGGCCTCCTTTATTTTATTTGGGTCGTTTCAGTAGCGCTCTAAACTTGAGCAATAATAGTAAGATTACCGTATTAGATTTGGTAAGTGGTATATAGTTAACCAAAACTGCTCAACATCCTAGCTAGAGCAGGTGTGTTTAAACGTGGCGTTGCCCGGGAGAAAGAACTTCTCTGTCCTTTGTTAACTCTGTGTCGTTCGGGAGCCATAATAGTAATAATATAGTTTGGTAGTTTGGTAGTTTTGTTTTACGGCATATCAACCCTTTTTGGGTTATTTAATGCCGAATCTGGTCATTATAGTAAAAGTTTTTATGCTTCAAGTTCTTTATATCTTCAAATGTTTAATCATCGTTTTTGGTTTGGTAGTTTTGTTTTACGGCATATCAACCCTTTTTGGGTTATTTAATGCCGAATCTGGTCATTATAGTAAAAGATTTATGCTTCAAGTTCTAAAAATAAAATAAAAAAGGGGAAGGAGAAAGGGAGAGGGGCTGTTGTTTTTGTTTTTGTTTTTGGTTTTGTAGAACATAATTAAGTTTTACAAAAAAAAAAAAAAAAAAAAACGTCAATGTAGGTGAATTTCGTCTCAGGGAGCCACAGGGCAGCCTGATCTGGTATCACCAGTAATAATATAGTATTATATTTGGTAAATGGTATAAGTTAAACCAAAGTACTAATATCATAGATAGAGCAGGTGTGTTTACTCGACGTTGCCCGGGAGTCATCAATATCCTACATAGAGCAGGTGTTTTTAAATGCCACGTTGCCCGGGAGAAAGATTTTCACTGTATTTTGTTATACTATTGTATACCATAAAAGGTACTCTGCGTTGCTCGGGAGTCGGTGTCATATTCTAACTAGAGCAGATACGTGTAATAATGTGGTATACACTTGATGGAGAAGAGGAAGACAAGAAACTCAGCGTTGCCCGTAGCTATAAAATAGACCGTTACGAGATCTTGCATAGAGCAGATTCCAAGAACCATTTGAAAATATTGGAATCTGTTTCTATCGCTATTCGCAAACCTTCCTTGTGCCGGCAGAAAGAATTATTCAGATCGCTAAATCTCTTTGGGGAACTTTGAACCCACTTTTTCCCTATTACGTAGTGCATTTTAATCGTTTTTTTTTTAACGAAATCATTAAATTCATTTCTTTTAATCGCTCCATCGTTAATTTTGGCACATTCAATTCCCCGTTTGCTCTTTCTTTCGACGATATTATTGATTAAAAACAATCGATTTTCTCCTGGCGAGATAATAGTCGACAGGGCATTGAGAGATCTCCGCGCATCCCTTTTAAATGCATTTATAAGTTTTGTACCTCAAAACATATATATATATATATATATATATATATATATATATATATATATATATATATATATATATATATATATATATATATATATATATATATATGGGGGGAATTAAAAAAAGAAAGACCAAGAGATAGTTACTTTATATATTCATCAACATTTCGTCTTTATTGTAAGACTTCCTCAGGATGATAGTTTGAAGAAAAATGTCATGCAAGTACATCGAAATTTGGGGTTGAAATGGTGAAGAGGTGAAGGGATGTAGTAGCTGTGGCTGTTATGAAAGCCAGAGAGTCCAGGCTGTAAGATATCAATGGTCGAGAAAAAATCACATGAATATGGTGGAAGAGGTGAAAGGGGGTCATAGATTTTTGTTGTGTAGCATGGATTTTGAGAGGCTGAAGGAAAGAAGAGGGGGGAACTGTGTGTTTAGCATGTGGGTAGTATTATGGTTATTGAAATATATATATACATAGGGTGTGCCCCTGAAAATGCATGCACCCTTTGAATCGTTATAACTCGTTCAATGCACTGATTTTAACTTAAAAACAATCTTAACCTTACCCCTAACCCGTTCTGCTCAATACACCTTTCATATCCGGATACATTGTATCTTGAAACGTCTTGCAACATTTATTCTACCATGTTCATAAATTAACCAGAACATATACCCGGATTCGGGTGAAGCTTAGGGTGTATTTATGAACATTCTGAAATTAACCCTAGTAGCCTTTACATTATTATTAAATTAATCAATTAAAGTTAATTTTCCACGTTTTTGTTAATTTTACTGTCAGTATTTTTAAATGTGTATCTTACTCTGCTGTAAATCTTGTTTGCAAGTTAAAATCAGTAAATTGAACGAGTTATAACGATTCAAAGTGTCGATACATAATGTCTATATATATATATATATATATATATACAATAAATATTTGTTTTGTTTATTATCTATGTACGTATACGTTTCGTTTTTTATAATCGGGACTCATCAGCATAGAGATATGACTATTCATTACTGGTCATGCGATTCGAAACCCCGGATTCCGAGTATTTTACACCTCAAATCCCGACATCTAGAACCGCTGGGGAAACGCTGAATAGCGAATAAACAGTGATAATTTTAACACTTTATCCGGTGGCTTGACGTCATAAGAGCGTTCAACTTAATGAAAGGAACGATGCATTTATAGTTAGTGACGTCATGCTGTGTTAATACTACACTTACAGTGCCCATCTAGACGCGTTTTCTAGGAGCTACAAATAATAAATATTTGTTTTGTTTGTTATCTATGTACGTATACGTTTCATCCTTTATAATCGGTACTCATCAGCATAGAGATATGACTATTTACTACTGGTCATGCGATTAAAACCCCGGATTCCGAGTATTATATATATATATATATATATATATATATATATATATATATATATATATATATATATTTACTATACTTTGAAATGTCTGCTTTTTTTTTAAAGAAGACGAATTGACTGAGTGGCAGATAAATAAAGAGCTGCATCTGCGTAGATGTGCCATTCCCACGTATGACGGGGTTGGGGGTTAAAACAACAAGACAAAGCCTAGTTCTAGGGCAGCCATGTTACTTGAAGAATGCCATGGGGAGAGATTTAATGATTTTCCCTCTGCGGAAACCCCGGGGTTATCATTTAATGGCGGCTTTGTTTGAACGCTGCAATTCTTTCTTCAATAGTCGAGCTATGAAATTATGTAATTATTTCTTAACATAAAAATAGATATGCATTTAGTGTATTTTGAATGAAAACAAATCGTGGCCTTACGTGCGAGTCGTCTGTTAAAAAATAATGGGACTGCTGTCACAATTTAGGAAAGAGGAATGAAAGTGAAAGTTATTTGTTTTTTTAACAACTAACATTGAATACCTTGATTGAAAATAAATCCACCCAAAACTAGAGAATTACTTGATCTTAATGAATTTTTTAAATATTTATCAGTGAAAAATCAGTCAAACTCAAATTCCCTGATTCAAACAATCTAAGCCGAGTTCAATGTGTAACAAGATCACTCGGGGTAATCGGAGAAGAAAGATAATGATTAGGAATTATAATCTAGGTCGTAATGAGATGTAAGTCAGGAGTAGTGTTTGGAATGCGACTTTCGTTATTTTGATAATTTCATGATTGGGAGAAATATAGAAAACTAAACATTTATTCTCTTTTAAGCTATGTGGATTGAAGAATGTGGGAATTTATGAAACGAAGAACTTCTACTTAAAAAATAAATTTCGTTTCTTTTCGTTCTAATATATTTCTCTCTCTCTCTCTCTCTATATATATATATCTATATATATATATATATATACATATATATATATATATATATATATATATATATATATATATGTGTGTGTGTGTGTGTGTGTGTATGTGTGAGTATGTGAGAGTGTGCGTGTGTACTAATAACAAAACGGAACTTCCACGAACAAAGTTTCTTTCCTTCCGACTACAACATGGTCGTCTTCAAGTCACGCGAACAAATACTGGTTGAACCGTCTTCTTAGATAATAAAGTCCTCCTAAGTAATCTTCTGCCCATCCCATCCACTGTTTCTAATCCTCTCGTTGCGATCATCGTGGCGATCATCGTCCAACCGACGCTCTCTTTAACACTTATCCTCAAGGGGATTGATAGGCGATGACCCATTCGTTAAAAAAAAAATCAGAATAAACGCGGCCAATTAGGATATTTTAGCGTTTATCGTCACTATCGAATCGCAGTGGTTAACAAGCTGATCTTTCATACTGTTAGTCTTAGGGCGAATCTTGTATCAGATTAAACAAGCTGGAGTAACGTTTCCCTAATCATTTCACTGGCTTGGAACCAGGTTATCGCTGCGAGATACACATGCTCAGGAATTCACCTGTGTCTCAATTAATCATATATATATATATATATATATATATGTTTGTATATTATTATTATTATTATTATTATTATTATTATTATTATTAACTTCTATAATCTATATTTATCGAGAGATAATAAATTGATGATTCATGAATTAGCCACGTTGCAAGGTTCTCTCCCTTGGAGGATCGGAACTCTCTTTAGAATCACAGTACTTGTGTTTACCTTGAAAAGATACAAGGCCTATTTGTCTCGCATTTCAAAGTATGATCGTGGCGCTTGCCGATTGGTTACGAAACCAGGGTGCATAATACATAGATTCGGGGTTCGAACTCTCCAACCGGCTTTACGGTTACATAATTCCATGCTGACGAGTGTAAAATAAAAACGCGAAACATATATATGTCTATGGATATAAAAATAGTTATTTATTGATAATAATTATATATATATATATATATATATATATATATATATATATATATATATATATAGGATCAAATATAAACCAAAGTAAAAACTTTTAGTAGATGGAACCTATTGTGAAGAGGATTAGCTCAATATACGAGATAGAGCATTTGTAAAGATAGAAGAAAAAAGAGTGATAAATATGCGACGATTGTCCAAATTTATTCTAAATTTCAATTGTTCAATGCAAGGTGTATTCAGTAATAAACTAGTGTTTATTATTCTTTCCTTAAGCCAAGGTTTTCAAAGATCGAAATCTTATCATCAGAGGAGAAATACAGATGGATAAGTTGGCTTTTGAAAAAAACAAATTTCAAATATTTGAAAAATATGAAAATTATTATTAAAGGAATTTTTGGTAAATTTCCGTTGAAAAAAAGTCAAATGAATTGTAGAAATTTACCACCCGGACAATCTGCATATATTTTTCACGGAATTTTTCTTTTCATTCACTGCTTTTTTTTTAACAAAAATTCCTATAATAATAATTTTCATATTTTTCAAATATTTGAACTTTGTTTTTTTCGAAAGCCAACTTATCCATCTGTATTTCTCCTCTGATGATAAGATTTCGATCTTTGAAAAGCCTTGGCTTAAGGAAAGAATAATAAACACTAGTTTATTACTGAATACACCTTGCATTGAACAATTGAAATTTGAAATAAATTTGGACAATCGTCGCATATTTATCACTCTTTTTTCTTCTCTCTCTCTCTCTCTCTCTCTCTCTCTCTATATATATATATATATATATATAGTGTGTGTGCTGAAAAATATCTTGTGGCTCTAAAGATTATGCAACACATTACACTATTTATTTTCTATTCGGAACAATAACATTCTGACCTAACATGTAATGATTTCAAAAAGCTCTTTGTGTTCAAATGACAGATTCATTATTCTTCAAAAACGTTTCGACATAAAAGCATGATGAGCAGCAAACCAAATTATATCAATTAATGAGGGTATATGAAAAAAAATGCTACGTCATTAGCAAAATGAAAACACTATGTATATATAGACGTAATGTGTTGTTTTCGAGGTGGGGTCTTGCTTCCGATCAAAGTAAAACTGGGTTGCTGGCAGCGGTTGTGTGATGTTCAAATACTCTAAACGAGCCATGAAGCAAGCACATCATTTGTGATTAGCCTTGAAGAATCTTCAATATATATATATATATATATATAAGTGAAATATTTTGAAAATCAACAATCGTGCGATCTAAATGAAACATTCATTTATTTAATTTTTTTGCAAGCTTTCGTTGTAGAACAACTTTTTCAGGCGAGACTGGCTTATATTTTTTTTCTTCTATTTTCCTCTTCATTTTGATGGTATTAACTCCGAGGGGTCGAATTACGATATGAGCAGAAAGAGACGTCAAGTTCTAAAAGACGTTAAGATAAGTGTAGTCCTGGGGATTTTATGCGCAAATTCGCGCTTTTTAAGTAAGGAAATTGACAAATTTGAAGCACGCATGAGAATGTATTTAAGTGATATATATATATATATATATATATATATATATATATATATATATATATATATTATATATATATATGTATATATATATGTATATATCTATATCTATCTATCTATCTATATATATATATATATATATATATACATATATATATATATATATATATATATGTATGTATACACTGGTTATTTTCTCTACTTTACATTAAGGCTTGATAAATTCTAGTTTTTATAGCTGAAACATGTTTTGTAAATATGTAACCAAATTATGTCTGTATAAATAAAAATATTTACAACACACCAATAAACAGCTCCATTTATTATTGAACACTATTATTCAAACACAGTAAAGAATCCCAGGATTTTTTATCCTTGTGGATACAAACTATACCTGCATTATTTATATATATATATATATATATATATATATATATATATATATATGATAGTAAAAAAGACAAAATGTAAAAGTAAAACTCATAGTTTACTTTTACTGCTATATCTCCATTTAAATATATCTGCTTCACTTTGATTTGCTAGTATACATTTAACTACTACACTATTTAAACTACAATCACGTACCAATTAGTTCCCTTTCTTCCGGTGTCGGATGCTTTCTTACGTTTCTCTTTTTTCCTCTTTCTCTGTTTATTTTCTTTTTAAAATTCTTTTTGTTGCTCCCCCCTTTTTTTCTATCCTCCCTCCGTTATTCCTCTTTTTTTCTTCCTTTTTCCGAAGCAAAGATTCGAAGCCCTCGTCACTTTTATGTTCCTACTAAATAGCGTAAAGGATGACGAAACTCTATTCAAGCGCTTCCGGTCGGTGGATTTCATAGTTTGTTTTGATTACGATGTTACGTCATATTGTAGAAAACCTATGATGTAACATTTCATTCAATTGCAATATTAAGTTTGTTTATGCTGGATGACATCGGCCGAGCGAGTGTAAAATCCTTGTTTTTAGCTGGTTTAAAAGATGAGGTTCATCCTGCATTCGGCCGTTCGCTGATCTGATAGTTGGAAGACATTATTGTTTGTTGTGTAGGGCCTAAAGTTGAAGAGTATCCGCCTAGCAGACAATGCTGAGTTCGGATGTATCCTACTGAAGACCCCAAATGAAGACGAAACTCGAACCTAAGGCTTCGGGTTTGTGGCTTTTGTGGTTTCTATTGGCATAGGTGTTAGGTCTGATTGTGGAAATACACACACACACACACATATATATATACACATATATATATATAGGTAGAAGGATGAAAAGAAATGAGAAAAGCGACGGAGGCAGATCTTTTTTCAATTCACATGTTCAATGCAAGGTATATTCCGCAAAAAAGCAATTTATTCAGTTAATTTTTTCCTTAAGCCAGGTTTTTCAAAGATCAAAATCTTATCATCAGAGGAAATTGCTGGGATAGATAAGTTGGCAAAAGCCAAAATTTAAAATTTGAAAAAGTAAAATAAATATTGTGAGGGGAAAAACATCCTTCTACCTATCTATCTGCTCTATCCAGTATATTGAGCTGTATACTTTTCACAATAGGTTTTACTATTACTAAAAGTTCGCTTTTAGTTCTCCACGTTAGCAAACATGGAGGAAGACAGCAATTAATTGATATTCCCCTTTTTTCAAAATTCAAGATTACAATTTCTAGTGAGTCACTCAAAGAACCTCCCATGGATTATCGAATTAATATTATAATTATAATGTATTTTTAATATGATAATTTTATGTAATACTTATAATTTATAATTACAAACCGTAATTATAAGTCCTAGATTTAGAGAATCTCTATTTATATAAAGTTTTATATATTTGTACGCACAAGATTCACTCCTAAACTATTAACCGATCATTATGAATTTTGAAACATGGCTGCTAGGCGTAGGGTGGGCAATGTGGCCTATATTTAGTTTGATTTAGTTTCATGCAAAGGGGGCAAAGAAGGGATAGAAGACCTTCCTGAAGATTCCGAAACTTTTGAGATTTGTGTGATGTTAATAATACGTATTAGCCGTCAATTAATAAATATTCCTTAGATTTCAGTTTCTTTTGAGCATTTTCAATCAATTTTGGGGGAAATTATGTGGTAAAACTTACTATTTGAATGAAATTAAATTCATAGCCATTATACACTAATTAAACAAGATTCCCTTAATTTCAATTTTTTCTAAAGACCCCTTAACTCAAACCTTATATTTTAGACATTTTCCAGAATCAAATTCATGTAATGGATTTTGATCAAAATTGTATTCTATACATCAGGTTCAGTACGATTATATCTTAATTTAAATTTTCGTAACGGGATATAATATATTCCATATAGGTGGTAGCAAAAACTTTTCCTGCTAATACTTTAGTACTAACACTCTTCTCATTGACACCGGGAACTAATAAACAACGTCTACTTTTCAAAAAAGTGTCCGTTATTATTTAATATTTGTCTGCTATTAATTTACTACATGATACAAAACATTAGGCACACATTTAATGGACACTCCAGCTGAATTTCGAGAATATCCGATTACGTTATTTCTCCCTATTATGTATACATTTATAGTCATTCCGGTTATTAGAGAATGCAATTAATGAACATAGTATTTCATCTTTCAACATGGCGACTACAATTTCTTCAATGACTCGACTTCTTAATTAAGTAACTATACGTCAAGATACTCAACAGAAATCATACAGTTTACATTTTCTGATTCCAACACTTTTCATGTGCATACTATCAACAACATTGAAAAAAAACATTGATTTCTTGGTATATAACTGACCCAAAACGTGTGACTGATGGACCCTACATTCGGTCGCCTTAAGACGGATCGTACGATAACACGCATGCCAGCTACTGGCTGGCTTTATTTCAATGACCTATTTTTAAATACATTTTCTACTCATTTTCCTAAGCCAGTGGTTACGAACGTAGTTCCAAGACCGAGAGGTTCATGGTTCGATCCCGGTCGTCTGATATAATTTATGTGGATTGGATACATGAAATAATAATTATATATATATATATATATATATATATATATATATATATATATATATATATACCCATTGCTGAACTAAATACTAAAAATTGATACATATATATATTGGCTTATAACATTTTATGTGGATACATGAAATAATAATTATATATATATATATATATATATATATATATATACCCATTGCTGAACTAAATACTAAAAATTGATACATAAAAGATTATATTGGCTTATAACATTTTATGTGGATACATGAAATAATAATTATATATATATACACACATATATATATATATATGTGTGTGTGTGTGTGTCTGTGTGTGTGTGTATTAGTTCTGCTTTTCTGTCACATTGTTTGCAACGTTTACATAATTTCATCATCATCACACTTGATCATTTAGATCGCGAATTGATGGTGCTTATTATTCTTTTATTCTATTATTCTTTTATTCTATTATTCTTTTATTCTTTTATTCTATTATTCTATTATTTTCTCTCCTGTAAACGTTTTATGTTTCAATAATACACGGGTAACTATAGATAGGCGAGAAAGAGCAGTATTGTCGTTTAAAAATACACGCTTCACTTTGAAAATGTGGGGCAGGTACTTGTACGATTCAATGGAAATCATTTCCATTAAGTCGCCATAATTAGCATTGTTTAACCCCTTCATTCACTTTGTATGATCCAATTATGACTTAGTCGTCGACAATCCCGGCTCATATCATCACAGTACTGTCTCCTCGCTGCCTTCTCTTAGCAAAGGACTCTTCTGCATCGTTTTCACACCTACATCATTATAACAACGTAAGTAGACTACTTAGGGAAGCTTAAAATAATTTATTACTAATAAAAAAAAGAAAGAATTAGCAATTTGGGAGAGAAGTGTAAAAAGATAAGTTTAATTTTTAAATAAAGTCAGAATTGTCACATAGAAATTAACTGTTTTAAGAGTTTGAGGGGCGACGAATATGTTTGGTTTGGATTCAGCTTGGGGTGAGCGTTTGACCTTCACGGCAGATGTCTTAAATTGTTATTATGAATATAAGCCTTGAAAGGTGTCCATAGGGAAATATGGTTGTTTCGAGAATAAAAGGGAGTGACTGTTGCTGATGTTACTTGTTTATGAAACTACTCTGGGAACGAACAGTGGGCGGAATTCTTGATATACACCTCTGTTTTGAAGCAGACGACACAGAAGTCTCCAGAATCTAACGAGGAGGGCTAAGTACATTGAAATTGTCTGATCGACAACACACGCAATTTACAACAGTCTAAAATTAACTCTATTTAATTCTATAGTTAAAGTTTGAGAAATAACAATTACGTTTCAAGTCGCTACCTTCAACAAGAAATCTGTTTAACTTTTATAAATATTTTATTTTAAACTCGCAGCGTTGCCCCGAGAGTTAGTAAGCAACTTATTGTTATTTTACACTCGCAGTGTTGCCCGAGAGTTAGTAAGCAACTTTTTTTTATTTTACACTCGCAGTGTTGCCCGAGAGTTAGTAAGCAACTTTTTTAAATTTTACACTCGCAGCGTTGCCGAGAGTTAGTAAGGAACTTATTGTTATTTTACACTCGTAGCGTTGTCCGAAAGTTAGTAAGCAACTTTTTTATTTTACACTCGCAGTGTTGCCCGAGAGTTAGTAAGCAACTTTTTTTTATTTTACACTCGCAGTGTTGCCCGAGAGTTAGTAAGCAACTTTTTTATTTTACACTCGCAGTGTTGCCCGAGAGTTAGTAAGCAACTTTTTAAAATTTTACACTCGCAGCGTTGCCCGAGAGTTAGTAAACAACTTATTGTTATTTTACACTCGTAGCGTTGTCCGAAAGTTAGTAAGCAACTTTTTTTTATTTTACACTCGCAGTGTTGCCCGAGAGTTAGTAAGCAACTTTTTTTTATTTTACACTCGCAGTGTTGCCGGAGAGTTAGTAAGCAACTTATTTTTATTTTACACTCGCAGCGTTGCCCGAGAGTTAGTAAGCAACTTATTTTTATTTTACACTCGCAGCGTTGCCGAGAGTTAGTAAGGAACTTATTTTTATTTTACACTCGCAGCGTTGCCCTAGAGTTAGTAAGCAACTTATTTTTATTTTACACTCGCAGCGTTGCCCGAGAGTTAGTAAGCAACTTATTTTTATTTTACACTCGCAGCGTTGCCCTAGAGTTAGTAAGCAACTTATTTTTATTTTACACTCGCAGCGTTGCCGAGAGTTAGTAAGGAACTTATTTTTATTTTACACTAGTAGCGTTGCCCAAAAGTTAGTAAGCAACTTTTTTTATTTTACACTCGCAGTATTGCCCGAGAGTTAGTAAGCAACTTTTTTTAATTTTACACTCGCAGAGTTGCCCGAGAGTTAGTAAGCAACTTTTTTAAATTTTACACTCGCAGCGTTGCCCTAGAGTTAGTAAGCAACTTATTTTTATTTTACACTCGCAGCGTTGCCGAGAGTTAGTAAGCAACTTATTTTTATTTTACATTCGTGGCGTTGCCCGAGAGTTAGTAAGCAACTTATTTTTTATTTTACACTCGTAGCGTTGCCCGAGAGTTAGTAAGCAGCTTTTTTAATTTTACACTCGCAGCGTTGCCCGAGAGTTAGGAAGCAACTTATTTTTATTTTACACTCGTAGCGTTGCCCGAGAGTTAGTAAGTAACTTATTTTTATTTTACACTCGCAGCGTTGCCCGAGAATTAGTAAGCAACTTATTTTTTATCAATACTGTTGTCACATGCGAGGTAAATCTTGCTGTAAAAACTGAAACAACTAATCGAAAAACAACAAATATGCGAGTTAGTTCTTACTTAAAGTAAAAATACGCGAATATGTTTTACAAACAAAAAACTACGCGAGATAAATGTTACTAAAAATTAAACAACTCCCCCCTCTCTCTCTCTCTCTCTCTCTCTCTCTCTCTCTCTGTCTGTCTCTCTCTCTCTCTCTCTCTCTCTCTCTCTCTCTCTCTGCTGAATCTGTCAATAAAGCATCAGTTGCTCACAGATTAATTATTATTTAAGTTACAAAAATATTTAGTGCAGGGAATCTTTTTTACGTGTCTATATATACGTGTCTAATAATTCTCTCTTTTCCTTTTATTATTATTATCAGTTATTATTAAGATTAAGCCTCCACTTCTTTGCTCATCAAATTAAATTTGCATATCTCATTATTGAAGCTAGCCGAACACACATACGTTCAATAGACAAATTGTTGTAAAGGTCATGATTAGCATAAATACGAAACTAACATGAAGGGAAGTAATCAGGTATTGACTATATACGAAAGTACTATATAAGACGGGCAGTGATATCTGGACGAGCGAAGAGTAAACGTCTCTACTTCCTACCGGATCCCTGTTAAACGCAAACCACTCGGCGTATTCATAATTTAGTATGTCCTATGTAATTTAGGATATAACAGTGGCGAACGAGGATTTTTTTTTCTCTTAACACAGATAAAGTACCGTATTATTCAAGGATTTTTTTAAAAGAAAATTTGCAAGGACGGCATTTCTTCGGTAAGAACTAACGGGAAAGTAAATAAAAATTGTACTCGAAACAATTTCAAGGTAAAGTGAACTTTATCTGTATGTTGACGAAAAATATTTGGGAAGCACAAGCTGAATTCGAAACCTGCACCGTGAGATTACGAATTTCGTACTTTTGTACGCTTACGGTTTTTTTTTCTTTAAACAATTCAGAAATTATTGTTATATATTTTTACTCTCCCCCAAGTGCAGCCGTATTTTTGTGAAAAATAATTGTTCATTGCTTTGTCTAAAGTAATTGAAACTATATGTTGTGCGAATTTTGGAAACGTTTTATTGTCTGAAATTATTTTGTGAAAAAGTTTACCTGGTAAAATACTGTTGCTAAATTGTATAAACTTTGTGAAACATTTATTTTTGCAAAAATTATGTAGCTAATTTACGAAAACGCATATTGACGAACTTTTTGTGAAATTATTGTTGTAAACTTTGGAAAGATATTTTCTACTGTAATTAAGCTAAAATGGAGCAATTGGCTGAGTTGACGAAGGCGTTAACTCTAAGAATACAGCAGCAACAACAACAACAGCTACAACAACAGCAACAACAACAACAAAAACAACAACAGCTACAACAACAGCTACTGCAGCAGCAAGAATTGACACAAAAAACTTTAGAGGCACAACAAGAGCAAACAAAAATACTTCAACGCCAAATGTTAACGCAACAAACATCGACAGATGGGAAGAAAACTAATTTTTCTGCAGAGGGTATTTCAAATTCTTTGTCAGAATTTCACTACTCTCCCGATACTGGCGTTACATTTCCAGCATACTATAGAAGGTACGAAACAGTTTTTACAAAAAGATGTTCGGACTGGACCGACGAAGAAAAAGTTACGCTGTTACTACTAAAACTGGGGATGGACGAAAACACCAAGTATGCTAATTTAATTTTACCCCAAACACCGGAGGAAGTGAATTTTGAAGAGACAATTAATAGTTTATCTAGAATATTTGATAAAAGAGACAGCCTTTTTCATTCTATATATAAATGTTTAAATTTACAGAAGTCGTAATCCGAAGACTATTTAGAATATGCATGTACTGTAAATTGCTTATGTGAATCATTTAAATTAAATTAAATTTCGGCAGATTTATTTAAATGTTTGATCTTTGTACAAGGACTCACAGCTCCAAGGGACAAAGATGTCAGATCCCGGATCCTGACAATTATGGAGTCGGACCCGAATGTAACTTTACAAAAAGTAACCGAGGAGTGTCAACGTCTCATTAATATCAAAAGAGACAACACCCGCATTGAAGAAAAAAGCGTTTACAAGATACAACATGTAAAAAGGCAAAGGAATTCTAAAACATACAAGACCCAGGAACAAAAGACTCCCAGAATATACAAGGACTAAAGTTGTGAATGCTGCGGAAGTACAAGACACACCAAAAAGATCTGCTGGTTCAGGAATAGGATATGTTACGAATGTGGATTCAAAGGCCACAAGGGAACATATTGTAACCAGAAGAAAAAACGAAGGACCGACAAAGTTAATACGCTTCGCACAAGGAAAGAAAAAAGCTGTGAAAGACGTAAATATGTCGATGTAAAGATAAATGGACATCCTGTAACATTACTCCTGGATAGTGGTGCGGACATTAGCATCATAGATGAAGATATCTGGAGAAGGATCGGTCGACCTGAACTAAGAGAAACCAGCAAGATGGCGAAGAGTGTGTGCGGCAAAAGGTTGGAATTCAAAAGAGAACTGAGGTGCAATGTGTCATTTGGTGGTCAAACACACAAGTCAAAAGTGTACGTAGTACCAGGAAGGAACACAAGTCTATTTGGAGTGGATTGGATTGTCCTCTTCAACTTATGGGAACGACCGGTTAATTCTTTTTGTAATAGGTTGACCACAGAGAAATCAAACCAAATAGAAGGCTTCATGGACGATTTAAATGCAGAATTCCCAAAAGTTTTTGCCGAAAAACTTGGATACTGTGTGAAAACAGAAGCAACATTTGAGGTGAAGAAAAATGCCACCCCAGTGTTCAAACCTAAAAGAAATGTACCTTTTTCATCGATGGACGCAATAGAGAAGGAGTTGGAGAGACTTCAACAATTAGACGTCATTGAAAAGGTTAACGGCAAGTCCGACGGTATATGTGAAGAAAAAGAATAACAAAATAAGAGTCTGCGCTGACTTTTCGACGGGCCTTAATGATTTTTTGCAGGACCACAATTACTCTCTTCCGTCGGCAGAAGATTCTCAAAACTAAACGGAGGAAAAATGTTTTCCAAAATAGACCTCTCGGATGCATACTTGCAAATCAAAGTCAATGACGAATGTTCAAAGTACCTGTGCATTAACACGCATAAGGGTATTTTTAAACTAAAAAGACTTCCGTTCGGATTAAAGGTCGCCCCTGCTCTGTTTCAACAGGTTATGGATACGATGCTCGCAGGATTGGAATTTTCAATGGCATACCTTGACGATATCCTGATAAAGAGCAGAAATTTGCATGAACACAAGAAGCACGTCAGAGAAGTATTTAAGAGAATAGAGGAGTTTGGTTTCAGATTGAGCCCGGAGAAATGCGATTTCTTTATGGAAAGGATCAGATACCTTGGTCAAAGAATCGACAAAGAGGGACGAAGACCAGATCCACAACGGGCCGAAGCAATTGAAAAGATGCCTGCTCCAGACTCAGTACCGAAGCTACAATCATTTTTGGGATTGGTTCAATATTACGCGATATACATACCTAATGTGCATAATTTGAGAGCTCCTCTTAACGAGTTACTAAAAAAAAGTAGTAAATGGAGTTGGAATAAAGAAATGTGAATCTGCCTTCCAAAAAATTAAGAAATGTCTACTATCAGACTGCATTAGCGCATTTTGATCCAGAAAAAGGAGTTAGTACTAGCAACGGACGCCAGTGATTACGACGTTGGCGCTGCATTACTCCATAAGTATGAGGATGGAACAACAAAAGTAATCGCTCATGCATCAATAGCTTTGGTTGCAGCTGAGAAAAACTATAGCCAGATTGAAAAGGAGGCTCTGTCGATAATATTTGGAATCAAAAAGTATAATCGATTTCTCCATGGACGGACCTTCACATTGCAAACAGACCATAAACCCTTGATTACGATATTTGGATCAAAGAAAGGCATTCCTAAGCATACCGCAAATCGACTACAGCGATGGGTTGTAACTCTGTTAAACTATCAGTTTAAGATGGAGCATGTGTCATCGAAAATGTTAGGACACGCGGATGCACTATCAAGGTTGATTCCAAAAAGAAACGAAAGTTTCGATAGACAGTAATTGCTGCTCTTAAAGATGAAAGCGAATGTACAAGTTCAATGTGTAATATGATACGTGAACTTCCAATAACCCTTGAAGAGATTAAAAGATAAGCTGAAAAAGACATTTTCATAAAGAAAATGAAAACTCAATTAGGACTGAGGGAAAAAAGTAACAAAGTAGGACAAACTACATTTTTTTCAATTTGTGAAGGTGTACTTATGTATGCTGATAGAATCGTAATTCCACAGGCATTACGAAGGAAAATATTAATGGAATTCCATACAGGTCATCCTGGCATTTTAAGAATGAAATCCTTAATTAGAGGATACGTATATTGTCCTGGTCTGGACCAAGAAGTAGAAAACTGTGTCAAAGCATGCAAAGGATGTCAGTTAGCAGCCCGAGATCCGCCAGTAAAAACGACCCCATGGCCGAAAACGGACCTACCCTGGTCACGTCTACATATTGATTATGCCGAACCTCTAAATGTTTTTTTTCTACTTAATTGTAGTAGATTTTTTCTCTAAATGGTCAGAGATATTTAAAACCAGACATCCAACTGCAAGGAACACTGTAAATGCACTTAACGAAATCTTTAGCCGTTTTGGTGTACCAAAATCCATAGTAAGTAACAATGGTACAGCATTTACAGGTCACGAATTTAAAGAATTCTGCAAATCGCTGAATATTCAACATATCACGACACCTGTTTACCATCCTAGGTCGAATGGGTTGGCAATAAAAAATATGTGGACACATTTAAACGGGCAATAAAGAAAAACCTGAATATTGACACATATGAGCAAACTATACAAACATTTCTAGCAATCTACAGGGTAACCCCGAACCCAAATGATAATGTTAATTCATCCCCTGCAGAACTGATGTTTGCTAGAAAAATTAGATCTATTTTCGATAGACTTATACCTGAGAAGAAGAAAAGTTCTAAAGGAGAAAACTTGAAAGTAAAGTGCTATTCCTCAGGGGACAAAGTGTATTTTTAAAATTTTAAGAATGGAAAATATCATTGGGTGGACGGTTTCATTATGAAAAGAATTGGGAACATGGTTTATACCATTCAAGGCTCAAGTTTTGTCTGTAAAAGACACATAAATCAAATCCGTCCCAAAATTTCGCAAAATACAGAAAAAATACCAATGGAAACATTACGTGATACATTTGATATACCAAAGCCAGTATGTATACCTGAAACCATGAATGTATCCCCTGAACATACCATACGGGGTGGACAGAATTCCTTACCGCAGGTAACGCAGACCAGAAGGAAGAGCACCAGAAAAAGAAAAAGTATCAGGCGTTTAAGCCCTGATCCTAAAAGGAACGGTACTAAAGCTAAAATCGGGAAGATTTCAGCTTCGGGGGAAGGTGTTGTTAAGGTCATGATTAGCATAAATACGAAACTAACATGAAGGGAAGTAATCAGGTATTGACTATATACGAAAGTACGTATATAAGACGGCAGTGATATCTGGACGAGCGAAGAGTAAACGTCTCTACTTCCTACCGGATCCCTGTTAAATGCAAACCACTCGATGTATTCTTAATTTAGTATGTCCTATGTAATTTAAGATATAACACAAATAAATAAATCCAGCATTATTGACTAAAAATCGGCTTTTTCCTTCATTCGGCAAGAGAGGAGTTGTCTTTACTTCAGCTAAGTCGACCACGGCTTATTGAATTAAGAGGCCAAGGCCCACCTTTCCTTATCAGTGAGAAGCACATTTACCATAAAAATTCTAGACAATCGACGACTTAACCAGTTTAAACTATGTAAGTTATCACAAGGTGAACATATCTACGAAAGAAAGTGTCTATAATATTAAAAGCGAAAAAAATAGATTACAAAATGTGTAGAACTTTAATTAAGGAAGACCAGAAATTGGCCAAAAATTGGCCAAAATCATTGACGAATAATATATTTTACATTGACCTTTCATCAAGATGAATTTAAAATTAATAGTAATCCTGCGTTTCTCAGATTTTCTGGGCAACAAGTCCCACTAGTAAATGATAACATTAACACCGATTTTCTCTGTGTTATTTAGATTATTCGAACTATTGTTCTCATCTTAGATGTTATTGTCATAACGTTTCGGCCGATGTAACCTTCGATCATCTTCAGGTGTTTTATGTCGAACTTGAGAATCTGTACGAAATTTCCAACCGAACCCTTTATTTAATCCACGGGGGTAGATTGTTTTCGTCCTCAACCATGACGAAGTAGGAATCTTAAGTAATTCTTAATTATACTCTTAGTATCGCCCGCACTGAGGATTGAACCTTCAACTTCAAGAAGATTGTCACTTAGAATTGTTTATTAATTAGCAATACATTATTGCGGTATTAATTATTACATTATAACGGTACTAGGCATCGATGTCACGTAGGAAAAATGTGCATATTTTCCATGATGAAGTCTGTTAAGTCAAATATTGGGATTTAGATAGATAATATATTTATTGAAAAAACATTATTGTGTTTGGTTTCTAACAGTTTTTAAATAATTTAATAGCACTGTATCCATTGTGCCACGTTGTGAGAATAACATCCAAGATAGGGACAGTAGTCTGAATAATACAAAGTATAAATCTTTATCTAAAGAAAATTGAAATTATGTTCTTAAATTAATCGTGACATTTTCGCATGTGCAGCAAGGTTTCTTTGTAGAAGGACCCAAACATTTTGGAGTTCTTCCACATCTGTCATTCCACATCTATCATTCCACATTTGTCATTCCACATTTGTCATTCCACATCTGTACTTCCACATTTGTCCTTTCACATTTATCATTCCACATCTGTCATTCCACATTTGTCATTCCACATTTGTCATTCCACATTTGTCATTCCACATCTGTCATTCCACATCTGTCATTCCACATTTGTCATTCCACATTTGTCATTCCACATCTGTCATTCCACATTTGTCATTCCACATCTGTCATTCCACATCTGTCATTCCACATTTGTCATTCCACATTTGTCATTCCACATCTGTACTTCCACATTTGTCATTCCACATCTGTCATTCCACATTTGTTATTCCACATTTGTCCTTTCACATTTACCATTCCACATCTGTCATTCCACATGTGTCATTCCACATTTGTCCTTATACATTTGTCATTCCACATCTGTCATTCCACATCTGTCATTCCACATTTGTCATTCCACATTTGTCATTCCACATCTGTCATTCCACATTTGTCATTCCACATCTGTCATTCCACATCTGTCATTCCACATTTGTCATTCCACATTTGTCATTCCACATCTGTACTTCCACATTTGTCATTCCACATCTGTCATTCCACATTTGTTATTCCACATTTGTCCTTTCACATTTATCATTCCACATCTGTCATTCCACATGTGTCATTCCACATTTGTCCTTATACATTTAACACACCATGTTAAGTGTTCATCTTACTACACTAACAATCGTTTTAAAATGCTTAGCACTGTCTGATCTTCATATCATATCAATATTCTGGACAGACGTCATTATGGAGACAAAAAGGCTTTTTGTTTTTTAAAGATTTTCTGAAAAAGGGTTAAATACTTTTTATCTGTTCAAGACAAGTTACATAACTTATAAATCCCCCTTCTTCTTCTTCTTCTTCTTCTTCTTCTTCTTCTTCTTCTTCTTCTTCTCCCCCTTTTCTTTTTCTTCTTCTTCTTCTTCTTCTTCTTCTTCTTCTTTTTTATCGAAACTGTTATGATGGTAGTAAATCCTAAAAAAAACAATGTAGACATAAACAGATGAAACGATTCTATGAAGATAAACAATTTAAAATGATTTACTTGAACAATTTACAGTGAATTATTCGACTATGATATTGACGAGTTTAATTGTCTGTGGTTATACCGTGATCCATCTTAGATTTCCCATCATGTGATATGATAATGTGATCTGCCAGGGACAGATCATTCTGCCTCGATCTCTCTCACAAAGGGCAGATAAATACTCCTTCAAAATGCCTTCAAATATATTTTTCAAGTAAAAAAAGAGTTATCTCCCTTTAAACATGGAAATATTATAAATGCATTATTTATCTATCTGACAGACACCAAAGGACTTTGTTGTTTATAAACATTTCTTTTTTTATGTTTCAATACAAATTATATAACTTACAATTTTCATCTTTCTTTCTCCTTTATTTTCGTCTTTTTCTTCTTTTTTTGAAAAGAGCAATTTTTAGTCATTACTTCAGCGGCATCCCTTGTAACCTACAAACGTCCAATTATCTTTACGTTCAACATTGTTTGACAGAAAATCTTTCGTGTTTAAATAAAGTTTTACTTATCTTCTGTGTTTATTGCAGTTGCTGACACTTTCAATCAAGCGCTTTATGTTCCGTCTGCAACACTCTCTATTTTGCCCTCGAACAATGGCGCTCTGTTCGAATCAACTTCTCACTAGAAAGTTCCCCTTTCTATTCTGTGTTTTAAACTTGACCATTTCTACCCTCCGCCCAACACTAAGTTCTTTCGTGTTCTGTCGAATGGTAAGTGCAGACAAAGCTGATCCTTGTCCCGTCAGGGTTTTATTACTTCTTTCTGATGATGCCAGTTTATTGCGGCACTGTATTATTCGACCAGCAAATTCATTGCTAACCTAAAACATTTCATACGTTGTGCTTGTTCAGACCCAGGGCCAGAGCAAAAAGATTTCCCGAATTTTGTTCAACTCTTGACGTTTTCATGAGCTAATGTAGGTAGAGTATTCAATTCTAAGAATGTTGCAAACTCCAGAAACCAAATTGATTACGTAATTCTCGTATTGCCCTTTTGTTAGTTCATTCATGCAAATAAATATCTATTGATAACTAGAAGGACCACCCTCTCGCTATTGCTTCGCAATTTAATTGATATTCATTACTTGAAATCATCGAAACGAAACTAATCGATAAGAAAGGGGAGACAACTGCATCTCTCTTTCTCTCTGTGAATAAAAAAGAAGACGAAACTAATCGATAAGAAAAAGAAAATGATACTAATCGATAAGAAAAGGAAAACAAAACCGTCTCTCTCCTTCGTTATTAATAATAATAATAATAATAATAATAATAATAATAATAATAATAATAATAATAAAGGCTTTGTGTGTCTATATTAACAGTGAAAGAAATTATTACCTTTCTTTTGTATTAGTATCAGATATAATTTAGTTTAAGCCTCTGCTTCTTTGCTCATGAAATTAAATTTACTTACGTGATTATTGAAGTGAGCCGGATACACGTCCTTCACCTTTAAAAATATATTATCAAGTCTAAAAGCGACTCGATAATAATGGTTAATGAAATTGATAGATTGTCCCTTGAATGATGAAGACTATTATGAGAGGATTGAAAATGATGAATGAAATTAACAAAATTTGATGACTTACGAAGGTAATTCCGTTTCATGTTAGGCATAAGGAGGAAGAAAGGAACGTTTCTTTGCAGTTATGGAAGAAAAAGGAGTTGTTGTTGTGAATGCCCTACATAAAGAAAAAGGAGTTGTTGTTGTGAATGCCCTACAAGAAGAAAAAGGAGTTGTTGTTGTGAATGCCCTACAATGAGAAAAAGGAGTTGTTGTTGTGAATGCCCTACAAGAAGAAAAATGAGTTGTTGTTGTGAATGCCCTACAAGAAGAGAAAGGAGTTGTTGTTGTGAATGCCCTACAAGAAGAAAAAGGAGTTGTTGTTGTGAATGCCCTACAAGAAGAAAAAGGAGTTGTTGTTGTGAATGCCCTACAAGAAGAAAAAGGAGTTGTTGTTGTGAATGCCCTACAACGTGAAAAAGGAGTTGTTGTTGTGAATGCCGTACAAGTAGAAATAGGAGTTGTTGTTGTGAATGCCGTACAAGAAGAAAAAGGAGTTGTTGTTGTGAATGCCGTACAAGAAGAAAAAGGAGTTGTTGTTGTGAATGCCGTACAAGAAGAAAAAGGAGTTGTTGTTGTGAATGCCCTACAAGAAGAAAAAGGAGTTGTTGTTGTGAATGCCCTACAAGAAAAAAAGGGAGTTGTTGTTTTGAATGCCGTACAAGAAGAAAAAGGAATTGTTGTTGTGAATGCCGTACAAGAAGAAAAAGGAGTTGTTGTTTTGAATGCCGTACAAGAAGAAAAAGGAGTTGTTGTTGTAAATGCCGTACAAGAAGAAAAAGGAGTTGTTGTTGTGAATGCCCTACAAGAAGAAAAAGGAGTTGTTGTTGTGAATGCCCTACAAGAAGAAAAAGGAGTTGTTGTTGTGAATGCCCTACAAGAAGAAAAAGGAGTTGTTGTTGTGAATGCCCTACAAGAAGAAAAAGGAGTTGTTGTTGTGAATGCCTTACAAGAAGAAAAAGGAGTTGTTGTTGTGAATGCCCTACAAGAAGAAAAAGGAGTTGTTGTTGTGAATGCCGTACAAGAAGAAAAAGAAGTTGTTGTTGTGAATGCCCTACAAGAAGAAAAAGGAGTTGTTGTTGTGAATGCCCTACAAGAAGAAAAAGAGGTTGTTGTTGTGAATGCCGTACAAGAAGAAAAAGAAGTTGTTGTTGTGAATGCCCTACAAGATAAAAAAAGGAGTTGTTGTTGTGAATGCCCTACTAGAAGAAAAAGGAGTTGTTGTTGTGAATGCCCTACAAGAAGAAAAAGGAGTTGTTGTTGTGAATGCCCTACAAGAAGAAAAAGTGGTTTTTGTTGTTGTGAATGCCCTACAAGAAGAAAAAGGAGTTGTTGTTGTGAATGCCCTACAAGAAGAAAAAGGAGTTGTTGTTGTGAATGCCCTACAAGAAGAAAAAAGAGGTGTTGTTGTGAATGCCCTACAAGAAGAAAAAGGAGTTGTTGTTGTGAATGCCCTACGAGAAGAAAAAGGAGTTGTTGTTGTGAATGCCCTACAAAAAGAAAAAGGAGTTGTTGTTGTGAATGCCCTACAAGAAGAAAAAGGAGTTGTTGTTGTGAATGCCGTACAAGAAGAAAAAGGAGTTGTTGTTGTGAATGCCCTACAAGAAGAAAAAGGAGTTGTTGTTGTGAATGCCCTACAAGAAGAAACAGGAGTTGTTGTTGTGAATGCCGTACAAAGAAGAAAAAGAGGTTGTTGTTGTGAATGCCGTACAAGAAGAAAAAGGAGTTGTTGTTGTAAATGCCCTACAAGAAGAAAAAGGAGTTTTTGTTGTGAATGCCCTACAAGAAGAAAAAGGAGTATTTGTTGTGAATGCCCTACAAGAAGAAAAAGGAGTTGTTGTTGTGAATGCCCTACAAAAAGAAAAAGGAGTTGTTGTTGTGAATGCCCTACAAGAAGAAAAAGGAGTTGTAGTTGTGAATGCCCTACAAGAAGAAAAAGGAGTTGTTGTTGTGAATGCCATACAAGAAGAAAAAGAAGTTGTTGTTGTGAATGCCGTACAAGAAGAAAAAAGAGGTGTTATTGTGAATGCCGTACAAGAAGAAAAAGGAGTTGTTGTTGTAAATGCCTTACAAAGAAGAAAAAAGAAGTTGTTGTTGTGAATGCCCTACAAGAAGACAAAAAAGTTGTTGTTGTGAATGCCGTACAAGAAGAAAAAGGAGTTGTTGTTGTGAATGCCCTACAAGAAGAAAAAGGAGTTGTTGTTGTGAATGCCCTACAAGAAGAAAAAGGAGTTGTTGTTGTGAATGCCTTACAAGAAGAAAAAGAAGTTGTTGTTGTGAATGCCGTACAAGAAGAAAAAGGAGTTGTTGTTGTGAATGCCCTACAAGAAGAAAAAGGAGTTGTTGTTGTGAATGCCCTACAAGAAAAAAAAGGAGTTGTTGTTGTGAATGCCCTACAAGAAGAAAAAGGAGTTGTTGTTGTGAATGCCCTACAAGAAGAAAAAGGAGTTGTTGTTGTGAATGCCGTACAAGAAGAAAAAGGAGTTGTTGTTGTGAATGCCCTACAAGAAGAAAAAGGAGTTGTTGTTGTGAATGCCCTACAAGAAGAAAAAGGAGTTGTTGTTGTGAATGCCCTACAAGAAGAAAAAGGAGTTGTTGTTGTGAATGCCGTACAAGAAGAAAAAGAAGTTGTTGTTGTGAATGCCCTACAAGAAGAAAAAGGAGTTGTTGTTGTGAATGCCCTACAAGAAGAAAAAGGAGTTGTTGTTGTGAATGCCGTACAAGAAGAAAAAGGAGTTGTTGTTGTGAATGCCCTACATGAAAAAAAAAGGAGTTGTTGTTGTGAATGCCCTACAAGAAGAAAAAGGAGTTGTTGTTGTGAATGCCGTACAAGAAGAAAAAGGAGTTGTTGTTGTGAATGCCCTACAAGAAGAAAAAGGAGTTGTTGTTGTGAATGCCCTACAAGAAGAAAAAGGAGTTGTTGTTGTGAATGCCGTACAAGACGAAAAAGAAGTTGTTGTTGTGAATGCCCTACAAGATAAAAAAAGGAGTTGTTGTTGTGAATGCCCTACTAGAAGAAAAAGGAGTTGTTGTTGTGAATGCCGTACAAGAAGAAAAAGGAGTTGTTGTTGTGAATGCCCTACAAGAAGAAAAAGGAGTTGTTGTTGTGAATGCCCTACAAGAAGAAAAAGGAGTTGTTGTTGTGAATGCCGTACAAGAAGAAAAAGGAGTTGTTGTTGTGAATGCCCTACAAGAAGAAAAAAGAGGTGTTGTTGTGAATGCCCTACAAGAAGAAAAAGGAGTTGTTGTTGTGAATGCCGTACAAGAAGAAAAAGGAGTTGTTGTTGTGAATGCCGTACAAGAAGAAAAAGGAGTTGTTGTTGTAAATGCCCTACAAGAAGAAAAAGGAGTTTTTGTTGTGAATGCCCTACAGGAAGAAAAAGGAGTATTTGTTGTGAATGCCCTACAAGAAGAAAAAGGAGTTGTTGTTGTGAATGCCCTACAAAAAGAAAAAGGAGTTGTTGTTGTGAATACCCTACAAGAAGAAAAAGGAGTTGTTGTTGTGAATGCCCTACAAGAAGAAAAAGGAGTTGTTGTTGTGAATTCCCTACAAGAAGAAAAAGGAGTTGTTGTTGTGAATGCCTTACAAGAAGAAAAAGGAGTTGTTGTTGTGAATGCCGTACAAGAAGAAAAAGGAGTTGTTGTTGTGAATGCCCTACAAGAAGAAAAAGGAGTTGTTGTTGTGAATGCCCTACAAGAAGAAAAAGGAGTTGTTGTTGTGAATGCCGTACAAGAAGAAAAAGAAGTTGTTGTTGTGAATGCCCTACAAGAAGAAAAAGGAGTTGTTGTTGTGAATGCCCTACAAGAAGAAAAAGGAGTTGTTGTTGTGAATGCCCTACAAGAAGAAAAAGGAGTTGTTGTTGTGAATGCCCTACAAGAAGAAAAAGGAGTTGTTGTTGTGAATGCCGTACAAGAAGAAAAAGGAGTTGTTGTTGTGAATGCCCTACAAGAAGAAAAAGGAGTTGTTGTTGTGAATGCCCTACAAGAAGAAAAGGGAGTTGTTGTTGTGAATGCCCTACAAGAAGAAAAAGGAGTTGTTGTTGTTAATGCCGTACAAGAAGAAAAAGAAGTTGTTGTTGTGAATGCCCTACAAGAAGAAAAAGGAGTTGTTGTTGTGAATGCCGCACAAGAAGAAAAAGGAGTTGTTGTTGTGAATGCCTTACAAGAAGAAAAAGGAGTTGTTGTTGTGAATGCCGTACAAGAAGAAAAACGAGTTGTTGTTGTGAATGCCCTACAAGAAGAAAAAGGAGTTGTTGTTGTGAATGCCGTACAAGAAGAAAAAGGAGTTGTTGTTGTGAATGCCGTACAAGAAGAAAAAGGAGTTGTTGTTGTGAATGCCCTACAAGAAGAAAAAGGAGTTGTTGTTGTGAATGCCCTACAAGAAGAAAAAGGAGTTGTTGTTGTGAATGCCCTACAAGAAGAAAAAGGAGTTGTTGTTGTGAATGCCCTACAAGAAGAAAAAGGAGTTGTTGTTGTGAATGCCGTACAAGAAGAAAAAGGAGTTGTTGTTGTGAATGCCCTACAAGAAGAAAAAGGAGTTGTTGTTGTGAATGCCCTACAAGAAGAAAAGGGAGTTGTTGTTGTGAATGCCCTACAAGAAGAAAAAGGAGTTGTTGTTGTTAATGCCGTACAAGAAGAAAAAGAAGTTGTTGTTGTGAATGCCCTACAAGAAGAAAAAGGAGTTGTTGTTGTGAATGCCGTACAAGAAGAAAAAAGAAGTTGTTGTTGTGAATGCCGTACAAGAAGAAAAGGGAGTTGTTGTTGTGAATGCCCTACAAGAAGAAAAAGGAGTTGTTGTTGTGAATGCCCTACAAGAAGAAAAAGGAGTTGTTGTTGTGAATGCCGTACAAGAAGAAAAAGGAGTTGTTGTTGTGAATGCCCTACAAGAAGAAAAAGGAGTTGTTGTTGTGAATGCCCTACAAGAAGAAAAAGAAGTTGTTGTTGTAAATGCCCTACAAAAAGAAAAAGAAGTAGTTGTTGTGAATGCCCTACAAGAAGAAAAAGGAGTTGATGTTGTGAATGCCCTACAAGAAGAAAAAGGAGTTGTTGTTGTGAATGCCCTTCAAGAAGAAAAAGAAGTTGTTGTTGTGAATGCCCTACAAGAAGAAAAAGGAGTTGTTGTTGTGAATGCCCTACAAGAAGAAAAAGGAGTTGTTGTAGTGAATGCCGTACAAGAAGAAAAAGGAGTTGTTGTTGTGAATGCCATACAAGAAGAAAAAGGAGTTGTTGTTGTGAATGCCGTACAAGAAGAAAAAGGAGTTGTTGTTGTGAATGCCGTACAAGAAGAAAAAGGAGTTGTTGTTGTAAATGCCCTACAAGAAGAAAAAGGAGTTTTTGTTGTGAATGCCTTACAAGAAGAAAAAGGAGTATTTGTTGTGAATGCCCTACAAGAAGAAAAAGGAGTTGTTGTTGTGAATGCCCGACAAGAAGAAAAAGGAGTTGTTATTGTGAATGCCCTACAAGAAAATAAGGAGTTGTAGTGGTGAATACCCTACAAGAAGAAAAAGGAGTTGTTGTTGTGAATGCCCTACAAGAAGAAAAAGGAGTTGTTGTTGTGAATGCCCTACAAGAAGAAAAAGGAGTTGTTGTTGTTGTAAATGCCCTACAAGAAGAAAAAGGAGTTGTTGTTGTGAATGCCCTACAAGAAGAAAAAGGAGTTGTTGTTTTGAATGCCCTACAAGAAGAAAAAGGAGTTGTTGTTGTGAATGCCCTACAAGAAGAAAAAGAAGTTGTTGTTGTGAATGCCGTACAAGAAGAAAAAGGAGTTGTTGTTGTGAATGCCGTACAAGAAGAAAAAGGAGTTGTTGTTAAAAATGCCCTACAAAGAAGAAAAAAGAAGTTGTTGTTGTGAATGCCCTACAAGAAGAAAAAAAAGTTGTTGTTGTGAATGCCGTACAAGAAGCAAAAGGAGTTGTTGTTGTGAATGCCGTACAAGAAGAAAAATGAGTTGTTGTTGTGAAGCCCTACAAGAAGAAAAAGGAGTTGTTGTTGTGAATGCCCTACAAGAAGAAAAAGGAGTTGTTGTAGTGAATGCTCTACAAGAAGAAAAAGGAGTTGTTGTTGTGAATGCCCGACAAGAAGAAAAAGGAGTTGTTATTGTGAATGCCCTACAAGAAAAAAAAGGAGTTGTAGTTGTGAATGCCCTACAAGAAGAAAAAGGAGTTGTTGTGAATGCCCTACAAGAAGAAAAAGGAGTTGTTGTTGTGAATGCCCTACAAGAAGAAAAAGGAGTTGTTGTTGTAAATGCCCTACAAGAAGAAAAAGGAGTTGTTGTTGTGAATGCCCTACAAGAAGAAAAAGGAGTTGTTGTTGTGAATACCCTACAAGAAGAAAAAGGAGTTGTTGTTGTGAATGCCCTACAAGAAGAAAAAAGAGTTGTTGTTGTGAATGCCGTACAAGAAGAAAAAGGAGTTGTTGTTGTGAATGCCCTACAAGAAGAAAAAGGAGTTGTTGTTGTGAATGCCGTACAAGAAGAAAAAGGAGTTGTTGTTGTGAATGCCGTACAAGAAGAAAAAGGAGTTGTTGTTGTAAATGCCCTACAAGAAGAAAAGGGAGTTTTTGTTGTGAATGCCCTACAAGAAGAAAAAAGAGTATTTGTTGTGAATGCCCTACAAGAAGAAAAAGGAGTTGTTGTTGTGAATGCCCTACAAGAAGAAAAAGGAGTTGTTGTTGTGAATGCCCTACAAGAAGAAAAAGGAGTTGTTGTAGTGAATGCTCTACAAGAAGAAAAAGAAGTTGTTGTTGTGAATGCCCGACAAGAAGAAAAAGGAGTTGTTATTGTGAATGCCCTACAAGAAAAAAAAGGAGTTGTAGTTGTGAATGCCCTACAAGAAGAAAAAGGAGTTGTTGTTGTGAATGCCCTACAAGAAGAAAAAGGAGTTGTTGTTGTGAATGCCCTACAAGAAGAAAAAGGAGTTGTTGTTGTAAATGCCCTACTAGAAGAAAAAGGAGTTGTTGTTGTGAATACCCTACAAGAAGAAAAAGGAGTTGTTGTTGTGAATACCCTACAAGAAGAAAAAGGAGTTGTTGTTGTGAATGCCCTACAAGAAGAAAAAGGAGTTGTTGTTGTGAATGCCATACAAGAAGAAAAAGGAGTTGTTGTTGTGAATGCCCTACAAGAAGAAAAAGGAGTTGTTGTTGTGAATGCCGTACAAGAAGAAAAAGGAGTTGTTGTTGTGAATGCCGTACAAGAAGAAAAAGGAGTTGTTGTTGTAAATGCCCTACAAGAAGAAAAAGGAGTTTTTGTTGTGAATGCCCTACAAGAAGAAAAAAGAGTATTTGTTGTGAATGCCCTACAAGAAGAAAAAGGAGTTGTTATTGTGAATGCCCTACAAAAAGAAAAATGAGTTGTTGTTGTGAATGCCCTACAAGAAGAAAAAGGAGTTGTTGTTGTGAATGCCCTACAAGAAGAAAAAGGAGTTGTTGTTTTGAATGCCGTACAAGAAGAAAAAGGAGTTGTTGTTGTGAATGCCCTACAAGAAGAAAAAGGAGTTGTTGTTGTGAATGCCCTACAAGAAGAAAAAGGAGTTGTTGTTGTGAATGCCCTACAAGAAGAAAAAGGAGTTGTTGTTGTGAATGCCCTACAAGGCGGAATCAAAGATTTGGACGCAGTTGAGAACCTTCTATAGAAAACAACGATAGAGTAGAAAAAAACTAGCAACGCCTCTTCTGTCAGAAAAAAAACCTTTAAAAAAGAACCGATCATCTCCCACTAGATTTCAAAGTCGATTCTGTGCTCAAGGTTGCACCTCCCCAGATGTGGCAGCAGCACCTCCCCAGATGTGGCAGCAGCACCTCCCCAGATGTGGCAGCAGTGCTCCATCTAATGGCTTATCTGACTCTTATGTAGGTAGAGGATTGCACCAGGATTCAAGTACATTCAAGGGTAGCAGAATAATTCGACTATTTCGCCAGCCACCTTAGCAACAGATTGGATATAAGTCTTGCATTTTAGATGTGGAATGAAAGTCAGTCTTAGGTGATTAGCGGTGCTGGATATGACCTTAAAAGACATCTAGTTGTGAGGCTTTTATTTGGGAGCTGTGAGAAATGTGGAGTGGCTCCTTAGCTTCCATTGCTCCCAGGTCCACTCTGTCTCGGAGTAGTAGTACCTGTAAGGGCCCCATCTATGGGTCAAATAGAACCTACTGGTGCTACCAAATCAGGCTGTCTGAAGTTATTGACTTCCTGACTCAAAATGCACCAAACATTGATGTTCTATTGTTGTTTTTTTGCTTTGCAAAACTCAATCATGTTTTGCAAAATCCAAAACAAAACACAACAATTTTCCTCCCTCCCCTCTTCTTCCACATCCCCTCTTTCTTCCCCCTCCCTTTTCACTCGACGAAGCACCATGAATAAATACTGAAACATATAAAGAACTTGAAGCATGAAAACCTTCACCAAAATGACCGGATTCAGCATTAAATGACCTGAAAAGGGTCGATATGCAGTAAAAACAAAAACAACCAAACCAAAAACCATGATTAAACATTTGAACATATAAAGAACTTGAATCATAAAAACCTTCACTTAAATGACTAGATTCGGCATTAAATAATCCGAAAAGGGTTGATATGCCGTAAAACAAAACTACCTTACCTTAGGTTATTACTAAAACAAGGGGAGAACAATTCATTGTGGAGCAAAAAAAGGATCTCAGCGTTGCTGGGGGAAGGGGAGAATATAGGCTGTAGTGGTGCTAACAGTAACAAGCCACCATTTTCTAATTGAACCACGTACCTAAGATCTGAAAGAAGAGAACTAGCAAGAGCTCTTCAACCGATGCTCTTCCAAGTGCTGCCATTCAGGCAATAAATTATCATCAAACATCTTTCCGCATCCGGCAAAATGCGATCTATCATACATTAACTGTCTCTCATTATTTTATTTAGCTGACTGATTATCACGTCATCTTCTCGATAGTATATCTCTTTTTCTGCACCCTTCCACCATTCCATCTAGACATACTACAGAATAAGATATATCATTGATCAATACCTCTTGCCTCTCGCTACTTGGTTCATCATCTTCTTGGTTGTTTAAATAAGTTTCTGCACTTTTCCACCATTCCTTCTAGACAAAATGCAGAATACAATCTATCATATATTATCTGTTTCAAAGATTTCTTCTCTTTCACTACTTTTCATCTGCCTGATTAATCTGAATATCTCGGAACACGGCATTTTTTAGTGGTCTATTTCATTTTCTGCACCCTTCCACCATCCTTTCTAGATATACTAAAGAATATGGTATATGATGTCTGAACTGTCGCCAAGATCTCCTGTCTCTTTCTATTTTGTTTAACTGACTGATTGATCCGGAAGTTCAAGAAACATACGCTATCACGTCACCTTTGTGGTTTATCTCTTTTCTGCACTCTTCCACCATTCCTTCTAGAATACCTTTCTCACATCGACTGTTGATCGCTCATTCGACTGACTGTCATCCATTCAGTTTACTCTACACGCTGTTCGCATTATTTTGTTATTTTCAAACACAATTTCGTTTTCCATTGTTTCGTTTGTTCATATGTGTACTTGTACTAGAATCGATTTTCATCGGAAGTTGGCTTAACCGGCGTCCAGGGGCAACAGCACATCTCTGATTGCTGCGGTCCATTGTCTCGAACGGTCAACAGACAAATATAAAAGTGTGTTTGGCTCTGAATGACCAATACAATGGGATAGATACAAGTTGGGTAATTGCTTTGTCATGCATATGGGGAACGACTCATTCGCATTACCGCCGTCCTCCTCTAGGCTAGCATTGTTTCTTTTATAGGCTACTCGGGATAATTCTATTGCATAACAGGGTGTCAGTGCTTTCTACACAACAGAATCTTCGACACAAAGTTCAATTAAACATCATTCTTATTTTTTTTTAATTAATTACAAAAAAATTATGAAGACGTAAGTGTTAAAAATTGGTTGATTTTTATTTAAATTTTCTGATTCATTAAAATTTGTTTTGATCGAATTTTAATTATTTATCCAAGTTTTCCCTGAATGTGTGCACCGTTTCTGATATTGGCACCCTAGGCGATCGCTTAATTAACATAGTAAGTAGCACCGACTCTCTTCTCATTAGTGTCCTTATCAACTTTGATATTTATATTTACTCAAATCTAACGGTATAAAAAAGGGGAAGTAATGATGATGTCTGGGAAGATTTTATCATGGCAACAGAACATATAATACAATAATCCCCGAAAGGAGATGGTCATGCCTGGAAGGATGGTAATACTATTTCACTTCTAATACAAGGTAGAAGTAACGTTAAGGAAGGGGTATCATGGCAACATAACAAATGCAATACAACCCCTACCCCCAAAAGGATGTGATAATGCATGGAAGAGTGGTATCACGAAGAGAGAATATATACTACACTACCCCGAGAGAGGAGGTAATACATGCGAGGATAGTCGAATGACAACAGAACAGCTACTACACTACTCCTCGAAGAAACAAGTAATGCCTGGGAGGATAGCCCGATAATAACAGAACAGATACAACTCTACCTTACTTCAAGAAAATAAAGGCGGAGGTAATGCCTGGAAGAAAGATATAATGACAACAGAACATATACTGCAGTCCGCTCTCCAAAAAGAAGGATTTAATTAAGCATGAAGCCACTTGATGTAAGGAGATAACAAGAACGAAAAATGATGATCGCAAACTCAGGAGATGCTAATTGGCCTAAGTCTTGAAAAGACTAAGACTGTAAGTAAGGGGGAAACAGTCAGCAGCAAGAGTTCCACAAGTCTGCAGTTTTGGGGAAGAAGTTTTTGGAATAGGATTACAATGAGATATCAGAACAGTTAATTGATGAAGAACACTAGACAAACGAGTCAGGGAATAGATAAGACAATTCTGAAGAACACATGCCATAATATTATTTATAGAAAGAACTTAGACTAACAACATCGCGTCTGTAAGAGAGGGGTGCAGAGAAGAAGAAATGGTGAGACCAATCAAAGTTAAAATACGTTTCTGCACCTTATCAAAAACCATCAAATGGGACAGAGATTCACCAGCCCAAATATGATATCAGAACTTCTTACAAGATCTGATAGTAGAAATGTTAGGATGAAAAATAGTCTCAGGTGTGAGAAAGTGTTTGGAACGATCGAGAGAACCGGCTTTACGAGAATCAGAAAGAGCAATGGATGAACTCCAAGAAAGTGTTGATGAAAAAAATAAAACAAGAAGTATCAGTGTCAATTTATTTTCAAGAACAGAGCCATCCATGAAAATCTCAGGAAGAAAACGGACACGCCAATGAGGCTGTCCTGTGTATAATTCGTCGGTATTTATGACACAACCATCTATGGAAACCTGTCTCTGACTCACTGTCTCTGTCTCTGTCTTTATCTCTGTCTCTGTCTGTCTCTGTCTTAGTCTCTGTCTCTGTCTGTCTCTGTCTTAGTCTCTGTCTCTGTCTCTGTCTTAGTCTCTGTCTCTGTCTCTGTCTTAGTCTCTGTCTCTGTCTCTGTCTCTGTGTCCAGGTGTATAATACCGGGCTGCTGTATTGCCATTTAGTGAATGGAGTCTGGACCATGCAGTTGTTTTTGTGGGGCCTCTCGATGCCATATTAGTGGAAACTGTTACGGCTTTTCTTTCTTCAAATGGTTTCAAACAAATCTTTCTGTTACTCACTCTCTCTGTGTTCTGCTCTGAACTCATTTGCTGACCGGTTCCACAAATCTTCCATTCCCAACATAAAAAGTCTCCCAACAAATTAACCCAGACCCCCAACTCCCAACGTACATCCTTACTATCACGTCTTCTTTTCCAACATCAGGGATATACGTTACAACCTTCCAGAGGTTTATATATATTTATAGGATACATTTTGTTCCTATTCGAAACTGGTATAGGCTGGTCAGTTTTTACTGATGCCTTCATAATCCCAGGATACTAAAATATGATCTCTAAACCCTACCCTCTTGATCGCTATGGTGATGGAATATGTGCCTACATCAGGGATAGTTTTCCTTGTGGTAGAGACACTTCCTAAAAAGACCATAATTCGTATTATATGTGTGTTCCGTGTTTACTCTTACGCACATAACCCCTTTCATCTTTTCTCTTTATCGTTTCCTCTCCGACGGGGTACTGTCATTGGGCAAATTTCTGACAAAATTGACAAGATCCTGTCTGTTCAGCTTTTTGCTAGCATCCATATCTGTGGTGACTTTAATGTCCACAATGTTGAATCGCTAGTTAATTAAAACAAGACTGACAACGAAGGGCGTTTTGTCACGGTTTTTACCTTGCTTATGATCTAACACAGATTGTTGACAAACCCACCCGCGTTCCCGATGCTGACGGACATTTTGCAAGTCTTCTTTATCTTTTCTTAACAACTCGTCTGGAACTATGCTCATTCTCTGTCCTGTCTCCATCGATCAGAACAAAGTGCAACAAGTCCTCTGAAGTCCCTCTCCATCGCACAATGTATCGATACTTGATAGCCGACTGGGACAGCCTCAGATCCTTCATATCAGAAATTTTCCTGCATTCCATGTTTTAAAAGAATGTGCCTATATCACATCTGATTTAACTGATTGGATAATCGCTGATATTAAGAACTTCATACCCTCCAAGAAATGCCAAACTCCCAGTCGTGGTAAACTCCTGAATGTGCCGCTGCCATCGCTCACACTTACCACAATTTCAATAGCTTTCAACAAAATAGATACTCTGAAACCAAAGCCACCTTTAAGGTTGCCAGTAAAAAGAGTTAAATAATGGAAAAAAGTGCTCCCAATCTATTCAATCCAGAGTCGCCGAGCAGAAGCTTGGTTCCCACGAGTTCTGACGTATAACAAACAGGGTCCTGAACAAAAGCGTATCATCTATTCCAACCACCATAAATGGATCAGAGGTGGTTTACTCAGCGTCTGACAAAGCCTTTGAACTTTGAAGCAAATTCCACCCTTTGCGATCAAGGCTTCCTATTTCCTGAATTCCCCCATTAGTGTAAACACCCTGAGCAACATCCACATATCTGACCGGGACGTGACCAAACTAAACCTTGATGCCAGCAAGTCAACTGGTCAACTGGTCTTAACAACATCTCATTGTGATTAAAAAGCTGCAACTGGAACAAACTCCTATTCTTACAAAGCTGTTCAATCGTTGCTTAAAGGAGAAGTGCTCCCCAACACCTTACAAACCTCGTCAGCATGTTTAATATTTAGAAATACTGGTGACCGGTCCTCTGTATTACAGTACAGACCAATCACTCTTCTGTGCGTCATGAGTAAGTCGCTTAAATCTGTGATGAACTAAGAAGTTGTTAATGACCTTAGCAGAACAGCCTACTCAGCAACAAGCAATATGGCTTTCGTCCTACAAGATCAAGAACCGATGTGCTGACTGTAATATCACACAGGATCAGTGAATCTATTGACGTGGGCTAAGTTTCTAGAGCAATAGCGCTTGACATATCAAAGGCTTTTGAAAAGGTTTGGTATAAAAATTTACTTCACAGGCTTGCTAGCTATGGAATATCTGTAAATGTACTCTCAACCTTCAAATGCTTTATCTCTGATAGATTTATAAAAGTAGTCGTTGATGGACAGAAGTCTGAGGCACACAGTATCAACACTGTCGTTCCTCAGAGTTCCATTCTGGGCCCCAACCCTCTTCCTGATCTTCATAAATGATCCCCCAAACCACATTCTAAGATCATTCGTCGACATTTATGTTGCTGACACAACCATCTATGGAAACGTGTCTCTGACTCACTGTCTCTGTCTTTGTGTCTGTCTCTGTCTTTATTTTTGTATCTGTCTCTGTCTCTCTCTTCTGACTTGGGGCAAGTGGTACAATGAGGGAAAAGGTGGATTGCACTTTTAATGCGTCAAAGACCAAGCTCCTCTCCTTTCACCGCCAACGCTCCGATCCCAACTTTGTCCCAGTTGAAATGAACAGCTCTCTTCTTAAGGAAGTCCACTGCTTTGATAAGCTCCTGAGACAGACGTTCTCTTCAGACTTGAATGGCAGACTTACATCAAATCTGTTGCTAAGACCGCTGGAAAATGGTTGGATCATTCTACCGCTCCAGAAGGTATCTCACGCCCGACGCCATCATCTACTTTTTCAAGGGTCAAATACGTCCTAAGATAGATTACTGCTGCCTTGACATAGTCTAAAACCTACTTAGAAATCTAGTGGGAGATGTCCTCTTCTCTTTCCTATAGTCACTCTCTCACAGAAGAAATGTTGCTAGTATTTCTTTGCTCTACCGTTATTTTCTATAGTAGGTGCTTGACTGAGCTAAAATCTATGCCCCCTTGTAAAACATTCATAATAAAAACCCGCCTAGCTACTACCACTGTCAATTTCCCTTTCTCTCTCTGCGTGCTCAAGACGAAATTTCCATGGGCAGAACTGCCTGTCTGTGGAACACAGTGCCGGAGCTTGCTTCCCTGCCGACGACAATATAGTCGCCTTCAAGTCCAAAGTAAACAATTTTTTTAAACCGTCTCCGTAAATAATCAATTTATGCCCTGCTACAACCAACGTGTTGATGAACGCGATGTTGTCTCACCATCCACCAGTCAAACTCTTTAACCCCTATCCTCGGATCAAACTCTTTAACTCCTATCCTCGGATCAAACTCTTTAACTCCTATCCTCGGATCAAACTCTTTAACTCCTATCCTCGGATCAAACTCTTTAACTCCTATCCTCGGATCAAACTCTTTAACTCCTATCCTCGGATCAAACTCTTTAACTCCTATCCTCGGATCAAACTCTTTAACCCCTATCCTCGGATCAAACTCTTTAACTCCTATCCTCGGATCAAACTCTTTAACTCCTATCCTCGGATCAAACTCTTTAACCCCTATCCTCGGATCAAACTCTTTAACTCCTATCCTCGGATCAAACTCTTTAACTCCTATCCTCGGATCAAACTCTTTAACTCCTATCCTCGAGTTGTCTTTGGAACTTGATAAGTGGTGACCTTTAATGTAAAAAAAGAAACGTTTGATATCTACGAAAAAGCATTTTACCGGCAACGTACTTACGTAGAGATGAGGATTTGTGTTTTTTTAGAGGGGGAGGAGGGTGTCCATACACAAACACTGTAAATGAATTAAAAAAAAATTATTTTCAGAAAATCAGTGTTTAATTAAAAAAGTTAGCGAATATTTTGTGCAGAACCGGTTCTTTCGTTGAATAATAATCTATATCTAAATTAAATTTTAATTAAAAAATTTAGTAAACACTGGAAGGAAGGTACTATTTTATTTGAGTAAATATATTTTGTACATGAAGTAATTTGTCTAGTCATAAGAAAAGAAAACGTTTCAGGATAAAACACGAACGCTTGTGTTTGTATGTTAACTGACATACTTTTAATCGTGAGACTATGCTGATCGGTGAGATTTTTTTTTTTTGCTCATGTGAACCGGTGTGTGCTGCTACTACGATAAGTGTATACTCTTTCTCTTTCAATAAATAACCAACAAGCCTAAGCACTCATACCTAATAATGGAAAATGCAAAATACTGCAATGTTTTATTAAGATTAAAACAAAGAATTATAGGGTACGGTTTGCTATGTATATTCTTAAGAACGTTATTGGATAGAAGATTGTGGATATTTGTGTATTATTTTTAACCTTTAAATTAGGAGTAATTGTTTTTCAGGAAATAAATATTTCTTTTGTACCCAGAATCCCTTGGTAAAAAACGATAGTTCTAAAATCTCGTCACCAACACAAGCTCTCGTAGGAAATCTCGTACCAACACGTGGTCGATTATTATTCTTATTTTCTGCTTAGATTTTCTACAGATAGGACCTGCCTAACAGAAAAGAATTCAGGTGCATTTTTAATGTATTGGGCACAGTTTACAAGCTATTAACAAATTAAAAACTATTAACAAATTAAAAGTCCCTGTCCACCGCAGGCTTTTTACTGCATTTTATTTTCTGCAATGCGATAAACGGAGATTCTTAGCAAGACTTAACTTTCTCAGAGAATTAATTAAAGTTCTCTACCCACGCGTTGCACATCTTCATAAATTTGAATCTAAAATATTCTAATTCTTCACGCAGACTCACCTCTGTGAGAGGATATTTCTCGGTCGGACTGTCACGATTAAGTTTGTCATAGAATGCTCATAACTCTGTCACACTTAAGCATAAAGTAGCATTTTTGATTAAATAGATGCGTTTTATTTTAGTTTCGTCAAGACTCCTTCTTTATCGGTTTGTCTGTCACGCATGTAAAAAGCTTTATTTTCGTCAATCTGTCACGGTTAAGTTTCAAACAGAATTTTCCTATGTCAGTCCCACTTAAGTTTTAAATCGCGTTTCCGTTGCTGTCTCTCGTTTGAGGTTGAAATGGCATTGGATCTTTCATCTAACAAGAAGAAGTGCCTCGCCATCCCCGAAAACAGACAAAAAACGGGTTGCAGTACAAAAAAAAACCTTTTCTAACTAAATCAAGAGTATGACATCATGTCATTAAGTATTTGCATAAAAAGATCGTTTTCCTTATATTTCTGTCTCTACATAAACCCACCCAGATAGTTGTCCACCATTTCGCGATGCTTTCTACACTGGCGTTTATTCTGAATTGTGTACATCTTATCTCTGACCCCTAACCTGACGCATGTCTAGACAGGAGTCACGAGTCACAAAAGTAAGTAAGCGGTGTGTGCACGCACTACGTATTGCTGGCTGTTTTTTTTTGACAAACGACCTCTAGAAGTTTCAGCACTAACCGCACAGATTGAATAGACGCATCTTTTTCGTATTGTTTTTCTTCCCAGATTCTTTTATCTCTGCTTGTTAAAATGTTATATTTGTTGGACGATTGTTAGTTTGATGTTTAATACCTTCCTGTTAGGGCGTATCCGCGTAGCTATTTATTATTTTTACACGATGTTGTCGGCATCTGACAATCCTTTGTATTTAAATGATACTAACATCGTTTTCCGGCGTTGCCTGGATATCATATAACTAATAGCATTGATAAATTAAAAGTAATAATAATAATAATCACCATTCGGTGATTATTATTATTATTACTTTTAATTTATCAATTAACGTTAGAAAGTTCAGCAGAAAAATCCTCCACTCTGTAATAAAGAATAATGTATATTTATTTGTATATATATATATATATATATATATATATATATATATATATATATATATATGAGAATGATGTTGTAGTTTGCTTGAAGCATTGTGCGAAGTATGCAAGAAGTTGTGTTTGAAGGCTATGACAATGCAGTGAGGTAGAAAAACACCGTTAGATACGAGACAAGGTAGACAGAATAAGTGACAATATTGAAAGATTTCAATAATTTTCGATTAACTATTTATTTACCAACGTAATGTGTCGAACCCTGATGGCATCGGTGGGGTTATGTTCTTTGAATTTTCGAAAAAAATATGTATAATCACTCGGTTTGCCTGGCAAAAACACCTCACGACCAGGATGTTATAGAATTCCAAGAACATACCACAACCTATTGCAACAGTTTCTTATTAACTTGCGACTTTCTGGCAAAAACAGACCTAAACCGAGTGGTTACAATTTTTTCTTCTCTTTCTGAAGATGATGTCTACATCGAAAATTCAAAGGACATAACAGCACCAATACCATCCTGATTCGTCACATTACGTTGGTAAAAAAATAGTCAATAATCGAAATCTTTCAATATTGTAATTTATTCTGTTTACCTTGCCTCGTACCCAACGGTGTTTTTCTAGACAACTGCATTGCCATAGCCTTCAAATACAACTTCTTATAAATTGGTATATCAATATGTATCTATTACTAATGGAGATTTGCTATCTGTCTGTCTGATGCCAAAACTATATTATCATTTCTATTAATTGTACTATTGTTCTTTTATTACTAATGGAGATTTGGTATAGGTCTGTCTGAATCAATGGAAGTAATAGTATAGTTGTATACTATACTATACTATACTATTACTTCCATTGATTGTACTAAACTATAGTATTATTTTTGATCGCTCTCTTTTTATTTACCTCCCCAGGAGGTTAGGCACAAGGCCAGGTTTATCTTACTCCCACAAGGTAAGATGTGACCTAAGCTCGGGTCGGGAAAGTGGGACTTGAAAAGCCAGCGCCCGAGAAGGTGAGCACTCTGGCCATTAAAAATTGCCTGGGCAGCCCTGTCGGCATTCCCCGGTAGGGGCGCCTCAGGCAGTAAGCAATAAACTTGCTCCTCCCCAAAGAGGGGAGGCAAAGCCTGGGAGGGTGAACCTCCTAGAACTGCACAGGACAGTACCTCAGACCGGCGTAAGTCAAGACCCGAAGGACAAGACAATACCAGTCTATGGGGTGCAGTATCCATCGGAACAGATACTACACTCTGATCTTAGCCAAAAGGCCAAGTTTTTGATCGCTCTCTTTTTAAATCTACTTATTAACTCCTATATGTATATTCCAAAGCTTCTCCAAACATCGCGCGTCTTTCAAATTTACATAATAAATTTGTTTTAAAGCTTCTAATAAATTAATATTCGCAAATATACACTCGTGATTGTTTTTTTTAGATTTCCAGATGTATTTTAAATATTTTGTTTTATTTTTTGTTTTACATTTTACGCCGTAAAGGGTAAATGTAGTTTAAAAACTATGTGTTTATTATTCTGTGTTTTAGTTATTAAAATAAAGGATAGGATGATTTTCTTTCTTTGTTTTGTAAAAAAAAAAAGTAAACCCATTTTTCTGAATAAAACAACTAGCAAGATATGCGTCCGGAGGGAGCATATATTTGCTCGTATCAATAAATATATCCGCTTCGTTACACAAAATTTAGGGAGCAAATAAAATTCCGGACGAGACCTTTCCAACTATTTAAGGGAAAGAAAAATCAAATAACAAGTTAGACGACCCCAGGATTTCAATCCGTTTCCATAATACGACGTTTTCTTTTTTCTTTCGGCCTTTTAACCGATTTATACGGTTTTTCTTTCCTTTTTTTTCTTTTTGTAAACTTCCCAGTTTGAGACGTGTTCATCCTTATTTCTTTCTTTCTTTCTTTAACTTTTCTGATTGAGACGTTATTTCGTATGAATTCATATTAGCGCGAACACTGGCGAAAGATAATTTTGTCCTCGTCATTGTATATTGTAGAGACACCCTATTGTGGTTTCCATTGTTTTATTCCCCGTGTTTTTAGTTAAGTATTAATTTCTTCTATTGTGGCTGCCATTTTGTTTCCTTTATGAAAATTAATAAATGCGATATTTTGTAGTCTTTTAGTGTTATGAAGACTTGTGCTTTTGCTAAGCAGTTTATAAAGACAGAGAGCTGCCGTTAAAAAAAACACTGGCGTTTGAATATTAAAGTTCGTGATCGGTGTCTTCTATAATAACAAGAAGTGGTGTGTTTTCTTTATTGTGGTTGTTGTTAGTTCGAGTTTGAGTTGGTGTAGGTGTTTTTAGTGGTGTTAGTGTTTTAGTTGGTGGTGGTCTGTTTTTATAGAGTGCTGTTTTGTTATGTTTAATTGTGGTGGTAATCGTAATATTCGTCTGCTTTTTTGGTTCTTTTTGGCGGTTATTATTTGTCGAAATTAGGGTGTTTTTCGTTTATATAGGATGTGTCATGTAAGTCCTTGGTAATCGTTGTTTTGTCTTTTCAGTGGTGGTTTATCAAATTGTCTTGTTTGGTCGTGTAATTGTTCATTTTTTTTTATAAAAATGTAATTTTTATTCAATCACAAAAAAATAAGACAAATATATTACACTGATCCATTCGAATAAAAAGTAAACAATGAGATAAATAATTCAATAAATAATTAATAAATCACTTATTCGTTACTTGGACATTGTTTAGTTCTGCTTCCCATACTTTTGGGGTTCGCCATTTGGTTGGGGTAGAATGGTTTCTCGTCTTCCTCGTCTTTTGTGTCGAATACAAAGTCTTCGTCCTTCGTTTTGCTGTCGAGGAAGGGTTTTCACCGGGGGAGTGTTAAATCATTATCTTGTTCTTCGTTCCGTTTTCGTTTCAGAACCGGTGTTGTTTTTGTAATGCTGCTTTCCAGTTCTTGTTTCGGCAGGCTTTCGAAATTCTTCAGGGTGATTTTGTATATTTCCCCCGTTGGCTTCAGTTGCTATTTTTCCAGCTTCTCTGTTTATTTCAACTTTTATAACGAGTTGTGCATTTTTGTATGGTTTTGTGATATTTTCTTAAACTAACTTGTTTTGTGGTTGCTGTTTGAGTTCATGTTTATTTATACACAATCAAGGCAACCCGGCGTTGCCCGGCGGAAGAGTAAGTCATTTTTTTTGTCAATAACAATTGTTTACCTAGGTAAATTTGACCATCCAAACCGAAACAACTAATCGAGTTGAACTTACACAAAAAAAAAAACGCGACATAACTCTTACTCAAAGAACAAATACGCGAGTAAAGTTTTACAAAATAAAAAACATTAAAAGTGGGCAGGATAGGTTTTATTTAAAAAATAAACTAATCCCTCTCTCTCTCTCTCTCTATCTCTCTCTCTTCTGAATCTGTAAATAAAGCAGCTGTGTACTTGTAGATTACTCCCTATTTTAGTCACAAATAATATTAAGAACAAGAGAATAGTTTTTGTGTCAAAAGAAATTATGTCCTTTATTTTTATTATCAGTTATTAAGATTAAGCCTCCTCTTGTTTGCTCATAAAATTAAATTTGCATGCGTGATTATTCTTTCCTTTCTTAGTTATTATTAAGATTAGGATTGAGCCTCCCCTTCTTTGCTCATAATAATACATTTGCACACGTGATTATTGAAACGAGCCGTATACACGTACGTTTACTTTTATTATATAGATTATGACCTAGTGTTTAAATATTTTGATGATTCGTTTATAGGTTTTACATTATCTTAGCTTAGCTTTTTACGTTTTATGATGAAATTTTATGTTTTTGATTGAGGTATTTTCGATGTTATCAAGTGCATCTATTTGCGAAGGGTACTTTATGGTTTTAAATCGAAATATTTATTCTACTGTTAGTGTCGTCGATTTAGAAAAAAATAAGCATTCATGGCATTATGTTTATGAGGTTCTCTATTTTATCAGTTAGGTTTCCCTTGTACTGCGGTGTGTGGAAAGAAGGTAGGTTTGGTAGTTTTGTTTTACGGCATATCAACCCTTTTTGGGTTATTTAATGCCGAATCTGGTCATTATAGTAAAAGTTTTTATGCTTCAAGTTCTTTATATCTTCAAATGTTTAATCATCGTTTTTGGTTTGGTAGTTTTGTTTTACGGCATATCAACTCTTTTTGGGTTATTTAATGCCGAATCTGGTCATTATAGTAAAAGTTTTTATGCTTCAAGTTCTTTATATCTTCAAATGTTTAATCATCGTTTTTGGTTTGGTAGTTTTGTTTTACGGCATATCAACTCTTTTTGGGTTCTTTAATGCCGAATCTGGTCATTATAGTGAAAGTTTTTATGCTTCAAGTTCTTTATATCTTCAAATGTTTAATCATCGTTTTTGGTTTGGTAGTTTTGTTTTACGGCATATCAACTCTTTTTGGGTTATTTAATGCCGAATCTGGTCATTATAGTAAAAGTTTTTATGCTTCAAGTTCTTTATATCTTCAAATGTTTAATCATCGTTTTTGGTTTGGTAGTTTTGTTTTACGGCATATCAACTCTTTTTGGGTTATTTAATGCCGAATCTGGTCATTATAGTAAAAGTTTTTATGCTTCAAGTTCTTTATATCTTCAAATGTTTAATCATCGTTTTTGGTTTGGTAGTTTTGTTTTACGGCATATCAACCCTTTTTGGGTTATTTAATGCCGAATCTGGTCATTATAGTAAAAGATTTATGCTTCAAGTTCTAAAAATAAAATAAAAAAGGGGTGGGGGAAAGGGAGAGGGGCTGTTGTTTTTGTTTTTGGTTTTGTAGAACATAATTAAGTTTTACAAAAAAAAAAAAGAAGAAAAACAAAAAACGTCAATGTAGGTGAATTTCGTCTCAGGGAGCCACAGGACAGCCTGATCTGGTATTACCAGTGGAAAGAAGGGATGTCTTTTATCCATATAAGCAAATAAAGCGAAGAGGTGTATTAAAAATATAGTTCATCAAATCCTATATTTATAGTGCTCAGTATCTGTGATAGAGGTTATTTAGATCCTTTTTTGTAAAGTCCAGTTAGTAGTAACAATTTACTTGCCTCCCCAAGTTAGACACAAGATCGGTTTTGAATCTTGGGAAAATCCAGCTCTTCAAAAAGGAGCACTCTGTAATGAGACTAAATTTAAACTTGTCTCAGATTGGAAGGAGTTCTTCTTCACTGACCGAGGACAGAAAAAATGGAGTGTAGTATCAGAGCAGATACTACACGTTGCTCCTAGCCAAAAGAGTTTATTATCTCGCAACTTTAGTGGTTATCTCCCCTATGTTGTTGCTCTCTTTATATATTTGGGAGTTCACATTCTATTTTTAAACTCTTTGCTGATAATATATTTTAGTAATCTATGTTAAATGTAGTTTCTGTATTTTATTTTTGTAGTTAAAATTTTAACAGTTTATTTCTAGTTTATTATATAAGATATTTAATGTAAGGGATTAATTTATAATTTATTTTGTTAAACTAATTTTAATTTAATTGATTAATTTTTATTTTTATTTTAATAAATAAATCTCTATTTAAATAAATCTCTATTTATATATATATATATATATATATATATATATATATATATATATATATATATATATATATTTATATATTTATATGTACAAGATTTAAATTAAATTGATTAATTTGTATTTTATTTTGATTTTAATAAATAAATCTTTTTTGAATATATCTCTATTTATATAAATCTCTATTTAAATAAATCTGTATTTATATATATATATATATATATATATATATATATATATATATATATATATATATATATATATATATAGGAAATGAAAAAGGAAAAACCAAGAGATATTTTTTTATATATTCATCAATGGCCATCAGGATGATAATTTTAAGAGAAATGTCATGCAAGTACATCGAAATATTGGGTTGACATGATGAGTCGATGAGAAAAAGTAGTAGCCAGCACTGGACCAATGTCCGGCTGAAAGAAGTCAGTGGAAGAGAGTGAAATGAATGTAGATATCTGTGAATATTTATATATATATTTATATATTTATATGTACAAGATTCACTCCTAAACAAATCACCCAATCATTATGAATTTTGGAATAAAGCTGCTAGACATAAGAGGTCGTAATGTGTGTTATATTTACTTTCATTTAGTCTTATACATAATGGGTAAAAAGGGGATGGAAGCCCTTCGTGAAAATTCAGAGAATTTTGATTTTTGTTCAATTTTAGCAATAGGTATAAGACATCAATTGATTAATATTCCCCATATTTCAATTTCTTTGTAGCATTTCAAAAGTTTTTACGGACATTTTTTTACCTCCATTTTGAAAATTCAAATATTTCAGATTTTAATTAAATTTGATCCATAGCCATTACACACTAATTAAGCAAGATTCTCTAAATGTGCATTTCTTCTTAAGACCTCTTAAGCTTAAATGTTAATTTTAGATATTTTCTACAATCAAAATCATGTAAGAGGATTTGATCACCATTGGAATATGGATTCTAGAAATAAGTTTTAGTATCATAATATCTTGAGTTTAATCTCCATAAAGAAATATAAAAGTGGTGCAAATTAATTTTACCCACCATGGACGGGTATTCTTCTTGTTGCTTTATAATATCGCACCGACCAATGTATAACACGATACGGCAAAACTACAATTTTAGTGGCGGTCGCCTAATGCTGACCATCTATCCACCCCAGCTCCAGCCACTTGCTTTAAAAGCAAACACTGGTTCACTGAGTCCATCAATCGACTCATGTGAGCCACATGTGACCACGTCCCCATTACCACATCGGAAAGAAAAGACCATAACGTACGTCAAGCGTGAATGACAGAAACGCTGGTCTCCGCATGGTTGCGTTCAACACTAATAAATCTTTTGGTGAGAGAATGACGTTACAAGTTAACACTTAATCCATGTTAATCCAAGTTTTAAATCGTTCGATTTATGTTGACAAAAATAAATAGTCCGTATTATTCGGATCATTTGAACTCCTCTTCTCATCTTGAGTGCTATTTTCACAACGTTTCGGCCGATGTAACCTCCGACCTTCTTCGGGTGCATCTAGTAAAACTCGGGAATCTTTCTGTCGAACTCGGGAATCTGTACGGAAGTCTTAAATATGTCGTAATTGTATTCTTAGAGTCGCCCGCACTGTACTGTTGCGTCACATATATAAGTACTTAGTAATAATCACTTTTCAGTGACAGTCTTCTGGAGGTTGAAGGTTCAATCCTCAGTGCGGGCGATGCTAAGAATACAATTACGAATTGCTTACGGCTTCTGCCGGGTCATGGCTAACGGAACAAGAGAAAGCTACCCAGTTGATTAAATAAAGAGTTCTGTTTGAAACCCGTACAGATTCCGGAGTTCGACAGAAAGGTCCCGCGTTCGATAAGATGCACTTGAAGAAGATTGGAGATTACATCGGCCGAAATGTTGTGAGGACAACATCCTAGAGTAGTCCAACAGTCGTCCGAATAATCCAAATAATCCAAACAGGCGGAAGCATCTATTATAATTAACAATATAGAGTGATCCTAAAACAATGGTACCAATAAAATCGCTCATAAAATTCATGAGGTTGTCTGCAATCCGACCATATTTGTGTCATATAAACTTCATTTAACGCCTCAATTGTCAAACCCAGTTTCACTAATGAATGCCCAACAGTAAATAAATCTGACACACTCCTCTGTTAGAACTGTCCGGATTTGGGCTGTGATGATCTACATAAAAACTAAAAATGTATTCATATGTAAAATTTTCTAGAAAAGACAATGGAAGTGGTCCTGAATATTTAAGTGCTCTCGAAGACAGCCACCCCCTTTAAAATTTCAAAACTATACTATTTTTATGCTATTTAAATTATATGTATACAATTCTCAACGGAATACAATGGAAATGGTCTCAAATAGTGTTCACCATTAAATCCCGAGCAACGTCGGTCTTCCTGCTAGTTTATTACATATGGACTGGGGGGAAGGCTTCATTCAATGAAGACGTCGAAAATGAATTTCTGTTTGGCTCTTACGATTGCTTCTCCGCATTGCGAAACGAGGTTTATCAATGCTATTTATTAGTTTTGATTAATTATTCCGATTTATTCACTTTTCCCGCCAAAACTTTTCGTATGAGAAAAAATTCCAAAAGAAAAGAAAAAGATGCATTGCCAGATTTGCATGTGTCTAATCACATTTATTTTTGGGTCTCTTAGCAAATCTGTTTCTATTGATTTCTGTAAATCCATTACTTTAAGTTAAGAAAAGTGTTTTTTCCATAATTAATCCTGATCAATAATCATCCTGGCTTGTCACTTTTCAAAAATAGAACGTAATTTATAAATGTAATTAATTTCGCTTAATCTGAAATGTTTCTGCTATGCGAAACTGATTTCAAGCTAAAAGAAGGAAATTAATTGCATAATGTAACAAATTATGGGATTGGATATGCCGGGTTCGAACCCTATCAAATAGTCTGCTCATTTCTGCATTAATAATGTTGAGAAAATGATCAACCCCTAATTTTCCTTCAGTTTGTTGTAAAGTAGAAATTTGTATTCAACTAATCGTATAGAATAAATTTTTGACAGTAGATATGGTATTTCGATATTAAATAACCCAAAGAGTTGATATCATAGCGAAGATGAGAAGCCCGACTGGAGGTCGATTGACAAATGTTTAATTTTCAGTGAGTGTTAAAGTAAATTAACGCAACTATATTTGAAAATACATTAAATAACATTCTGATCCATACTATGATATGATAATAAGATATGTTGACAGAGAGTCCAATATAGTAAAATACGTATGTGGATATCTTTTACCAAGCATCTTAATTACCTCTTTCTTTTTTTGATACTTACCTATTTCCACAACAAAAATATCTACACACGTCTACACATGTTTTACGCTCTGAGATTGAATGATGACACTACTACTACAACTACTACTACTACTACTACTAATACTACTACTACTACTACTACTACTAATAATAATAATAATAATAATAATAATAATAATCGTAGGAGCACTAGGAACAACATCAAAGAACCTGGAAAAAGACTGGGAGAAATTTGAATCAAAGAGATCACTGGAACTATACAAAGAACGGCAGTGATCAAAACAGATACAATCTTAAGAAAAATCATTGAATGCGGAAACCAACCCGCATAAGTTACGAAAGGTCACATGGAATCTACAACAAGAAGAAAACAAAATCACAGAAAGAACACCACATCACAAACGAAGGAACAGAAAATGCAAGTAACATCACTTTTATAAGCTCAGAGAGTGGTGGGACCTAGGTGAGGCTTATTGCCACCCAAATCCCACAGAAGACCAATGGTCCTTACCAGCGAGAAATCAATGGTAAACGGCTGTTAAAATACTGCAAGTTTATTTGCGGTGGCTATCGAAAATAGGTTGAGAATACTGTACATCTGGGGAGACTTGTTGTCACTCAGACTCCAGGAAATACCACCGGTTGTCGGTGAGTAATCACCGATGACCTGTGTGAGAATTCCTAGTGAGTACAAATAATAATAATAATAATAATAATAATAATAATAATAATAATAATAATAATAATAATAATAATAATACCGAGCAGTACCCAAATTATAGTCATCGACATGGAAATGCGACAGTATGAGACAGTGACAGGAGTTGAAATCTCTTTGTTGGTGCACTTGTGTGTGATAAAAGGATTCATCTCTACCAGCATCTTTTAGACGGTTCGTTTAAGTTACTATGCGTCGTATCGTTCGGTCATGAAGGAAACTTTCGTTCAAAGGGGAGGGCAGAGATATGTAACTCACACATCTATCAGTTTATCCGATATCGTTCACCAGTAATGCCACCCACTACTCACACACAGCTTACACTAGAATAAGATTTTTTGAAAGTTTTCCTGGTTGAACAAGCTTTTTTGAAAGTTTTCCTGATTGAACAAGCTTTTTTGAAAATTCAACCTCACAAGCTTTTTAAAAAGTTCTCTTGTCTTAACAAGCTTTTTTGAAAATACTCCCTGCTTAACAAGCTACTTTTAAAGTTCTCCTGGCTTAATAATCTTTTTAAAACTTCTGGTTAAACAAGCTATTTTGAAAGTTCCCTTGGCTTAAAATGATTGTTTTTAGCTAAACAAGCATCTTCAACATTTCTAGTATAACAAGCTTGTTTGAAGGTTTTCCTGTTGTAATAACATTTTTTCATAGTTCTCCTATCTTAACAAGCTTTTTTTAAAGTTCTTCTGGCTTAACAAACTTTTTATTTAAGTTCTCCTGGCTAAATGAGCTTTTTTGAAAGTTTTAATAACTTTACAAGCTTTTTAAAAAGATTTTTTCTGTTTTTCTGGCTTAATAAGTTATTTTGTAAAGTTCTGCTGGCTAAGAAAGCTTTTGTTAAAGTTCTCCTGGCTTAACAAGATTTTTTATGTTTTTCTGGCTTAATAAGTTATTTTGTAAAGTTCTGCTGGCTAAGAAAACTTTTGTGAAAGTTCTCATGGCTTAACACGCTTTTTAAAAAGTATCCTGGCTTAAAAAGCTTTTTTGAAAATTCTGCTGGATAAGCAAGCTTTTGTTAAAGTTCTCATGGCTTAACACGCTTTTTAAAAAGTATCCTGGCTTAAAAAGCTTTTTTGAAAATTCTGCTGGATAAGCAAGCTTTTGTTAAAGTTCTCATGGCTTAACACGCTTTTTAAAAAGTATCCTGGCTTAAAAAGCTTTTTTGAAAATTCTGCTGGATAAGCAAGCTTTTGTTAAAGTTCTCATGGCTTAACACGCTTTTTAAAAGGTATCCTGGCTTAAAAAGCTTTTTTGAAAATTCTGCTGGATAAGCAAACTTTTGTTAAAGTTCTCATGGCTTAACACGCTTTTTAAAAAGTATCCTGGCTTAAAAAGCTTTTTTGAAAATTCTGCTGGCTAAGCAAGCTTTTGTTAAAGTTCTCATGGCTTAACACGCTTTTTAAAAGGTATCCTGGCTTAAAAAGCTTTTTTGAAAATTCTGCTAGCTAAGCAAACTTTTGTTAAAGTTCTCATGGCTTAACACGCTTTTTAAAAAGTATCCTGGCTTAAAAAGCTTTTTTGAAAATTCTGCTGGATAAGCAAACTTTTGTTAAAGTTCTCATGGCTTAACACACTTTTTAAAAAGTATCCTGGCTTAAAAAGCTTTTTTGAAAATTCTGCTGGATAAGCAAGCTTTTGTTAAAGTTCTCATGGCTTAACATGCTTTTTAAAAGTTATTCTGGCTTAAAACGCTTTTTTGAAAGTTCTGCTGGGTAAGCAAGCTTTTTTGAAAGTTTAAAAAGCTTTTGAAAAGTTTTCTTGGCTTAACACGATTTTCTTTAAGTTCTCCTGGCTTTAAAACGTGAAATCTGATTCCTCTATTCGTCTAAAGCAACTTGGCAATGCCGAGAATTGAGCTTCGTTAACGCAACAACCAAGACCATTGAGTGGCTGCATTGAATACTCTCAGTAATGAGTATTTCTTATTTGGCTGATGATTCGGAAGGGCAGTTCAATCGGCAAAAGACCCTAGTACCGTCCGCTGTGGTGAATAGACAGAGTCCATTAATCTTATTTTACTACAGACATTGTTATCCGGCACCGTTGGACAACAAAATAGAAGAGATCAACAGTGTGTGTAACATCTTTTTTTTTAACTTCTCCCTCTCGTTCTCTCTCTCTCTATTCCCCTTTCTATCTATCTATCTATCTATCTATCTATCTATCTATCTATCTATCTATCTATCTATCTATCTATCTATCTATCTATCTATCTATATTCCCTTCTATTATCTCTCTCCCTTCCCATCTCTATCCCTTCTTTTTCTACCCATTCCTTTTTTCACTCCCCCCTCTCTCTCTCTCTCTCTAATACTCTCTGTCTCTGTCTCTGCCTCTCACTCTATCTCTCTCTCCTTCTCTCTCTCAACTTATCTCTTTCTCTGGCAACTGGAAAATCGTCTCAAATGTTGACACCTTTCTTGATTAATTTTGTTCCTGATAAGTCTAAAAATAATGAATATTATAAAACATGTGCCCATATTCTGTCCGAGGCAATGATGGAAAAGAATATATCAGCTTTGTGGTGTGTCTTGTGTAGTTTCTGATTTTAAGGTTGACCCACACACAAACAGGCTCTTTATATTATAGAAAGAGTCAGCCGTCGGTTGTGTGAGTCGGTTACATAGTCCCCGTCCTTAAAGGATAGTACTAGTTCAGATTCAATAGGGTACTGCCGTTAGATAATGAGCATCACTTGTTTCTTTTGTGCTGACTCGATGTTATCCTTATTCTTTCTCCAACTTGTTCTCATTTTCAAACAATGACTGGAAATGGGAATTAAAATGAAGAATGGGAATCTCTCTTCGTTATAATGTGTAGGTTAGTAGAAGTCTCGCTACTGTGAGACTTGATTGGCACTTATTTTGAATGGTATTTAGACGCTGACTTTGAATGGTATTTAGACGCTGACTTTAAATGGTATTTAGACGCTGACTTTACATGGTATTTAGACGCTGACTTTAAATGGTATTTAGACGCTGACTTTACATGGTATTTAGACACTGACTTTGAATGGTATTAAGACGCTGACTTCAAATGGTATTAAAACGCTGACTTTAAATGGAATTTAGACACTGACTTTAAATGGTATTTAGCCGCTGACTTTAATTGTATTAAGACGCTGACTTTAAATGGTATTAAAACGCTGACTTTAAATGGTATTTAGACACTGACTTTAAATGGTATTTATCAGCGGACTTTAAATAGTATTTAGATGTCGACTTGTCAGGCGGATTTCGAGCTGCCAAAACAATCACGTTTCAGTTCTGATTAGGCTAGTTTAAATTCAAATATTTTTTGTTAATTTCTTTTTATAATTAAGCTAGGATGTGCATGCTACAACCAGCCACCTTTTTAGGCATATTTTGCTTGATAATTCCTCACACCCCTCTCGAGCCACTTGATTTAGTAAGGGATTTCATAATTTTTTAAGAAGTTTAAGGACAAATCTTTCAGAACCCAAACATTTTTGGACTCGCAAATCTGCCGATCGATTTAGAAACTGGATTGTTCTTTCTTCATCGTATAGATATTAATGTTATCATCTTATTAACTCCGTCAATGCATGGCTTATGTTTTCGGTCGAGTTTGTTTGTGCACAACCTCGCTTCCACATCGCTTGACCAATCGTTAACAAACTTGGTAAAAGTATCGGTCATGGTTTGACTTTGAATTTATCTAATTTTGAGATATCTAGGTCAAAAGTCAAGTTCAAGGGCACGGAATAGTGAAAGTTAAACTTTTGGCGATAACTTCGATTTTGCTCATTGTAGACATTCGCTATTTGGCTCATATTGTAGCAATTGAAGTCCAGCATCTTATACGACTAGAACTTTACTTTTGACCATTGTAGACATTCGCTATTTGGCTCATATTGTAGCAATTGAAGTCCAGCATCTTATACGACTAGAACTTTACTTTTGACCATTGTAGACATTCGCTATTTGGCTGATATTGTAGCAATTGAAGTCCAGCATCTTATACGACTAGAACTTTACTTTTGACCATTGTAGACATTCGCTATTTGGCTCATATTGTAGCAATTGAAGTCCAGCACTTTGACCATGATTTTGAAAAACTCAGTCAGGATCGAAATTTTGATAGAATTCGACTAGACGATTCCTAAGTTCCTGCATACTGTCCCGATGTCATATCCTCTATTTTATTTTAGATAAACACTCGTAATATGCAAGACAAATTCTGATGAATTTGTTATCCGGCTATGGCTGACGGAATGAGAACATTCTATCTTCGTGGTGTCTAATGACTAAGGATACAATTTAATACAAATCTGAAATATTTGAATTTTCAAATGGAAGGCCGTGCTCATATTATGCACACCAAACCCCTCTAAAATACTCCAAATGAATTGAAATTTGAGGAATATTTATAAAATGATGTCTATTACCTTATTAGTGTTGAGTTTGCTAATGAACAGCGAATTGTGACAATTTCTTATTGACATATGCTATCCTCCCTCAATGGAGGAGATAATGCCTGAGAGGATTGTCTCATTACAACAGAACAGATACTACACACTTTGTGTCTAATGACTATAGATAAAATATAATGCAAATCTGAAATATTTAAATTTCGAGATGGGAGGTTGTATCAATACCATGCTCCCTTAATACCATCTAAAATAATCCAAAGAAGCTGAAATTTGGAGAATATTTATTAATTGATGTCTTATACAAGTTGGTTTCCATCCCCTTTTTACCCCCCTTTGCATAAAACTTAATTAAAGTAAATATAGTTCACATTTAGACCCCTTATATCTAGGAGTTGTGTTTCAAAAGTCATAATGATCAGTTAATTAGTTTAAGAATGAATCATGTAATACAAATATACAAACAAATAAACATACCTAACTTTATATAGATAAAGATATAAATCTTTCCCATCGCACACAAAAAAAGTCATTTCAACTGTTATGGGGAAGGGAGAGAGAGCAAATACCAAGTCCCCCCCCCCCACTATCTAAGATCAATTCGAAAAGAAATCCTTTAATCTATTTCCATACTGAACTTTTTTTTTCTTTTATATTTTCTTTTCTTATTTCTGTACAGATTAATAGGTTTCTTCCTGTCTTTTTTCATTTGTTAAACTTTCCAGTTTGAGACGTTTTCAGTTGAGACGTTATTTTATATGAACATTAGTGTGAACACTAGTGAAGCATAATGTTTTCTCATCATTTTTCACGGAGGGAGGTACAGTCGTTGTTAATATTTATTTCTATTTGATTGTCGGCTGTAGTACTCAGAATGTTCTCCTTTTGTACTTTTACGGCCAGGTGTGTTTATCCCCGCAGTGTAACGTGATACACGCCCGGGATCCTACCTGAAACGCCTTTTAAGTTTACCTACTAATCTAGCAATGATACAGGCTGCCTCGATAAACAGCTTGACATGCAGGATACAATTTAATGAGCTTTTACACTGGTTAACAGATAATAGATGAATCGTTTATATAATTGATATAAGCTGAAGTAAAAGCCGTCAACGCCGGGTTTTTCAAACCTTCCTCTTCTGTACGCCAGTTCAAATGCAAAAGTTTTCTTTGTACTTTGAAACGCAATAAAATAATTTTAAAAAAACAGGGTTTTAAATGGTAATATATCGTATATGGCAGTAGAAGCTAGACTTTCACATGGTAATATATCGTATATGACAGTAGCAGCTAGACTTTCACATGGTAATATATCGTATATGACAGTAGCAGCTAGACTTTCACATGGTAATATATCGTATATGGCAGCAGCAGCTAGACTTTCACATGGTAATATATCGTATATGGCAGCAGCAGCTAGACTTTCACATGGTAATATATCGTATATGGCAGCAGCAGCTAGACTTTCACATGGTAATATATCGTATATGACAGTAGCAGCTAGACTTTCACATGGTAATATATCGTATATGACAGCAGCAGCTAGACTTTCACATGGTAATATATCGTATATGGCAGCAGCAGCTAGACTTTCACATGGTAATATATCGTATATGGCAGTAGCAGCTTAACTTTCACATGGTAATATATCGTATATGGCAGCAGCAGCTTAACTTTCACATGGTAATATATCGTATATGGCAGTAGAAGCTAGACTTTCACATGGTAATATATCGTATATGACAGCAGCAGCTAGACTTTCACATGGTAATATATCGTATATGACAGTAGCAGCTAGACTTTCACATGGTAATATATCGTATATGGCAGCAGCAGCTAGACTTTCACATGGTAATATATCGTATATGGCAGCAGCAGCTAGACTTTCACATGGTAATATATCGTATATGGCAGCAGCAGCTAGACTTTCACATGGTAATATATCGTATATGACAGTAGCAGCTAGACTTTCACATGGTAATATATCGTATATGACAGCAGCAGCTAGACTTTCACATGGTAATATATCGTATATGGCAGCAGCAGCTAGACTTTCACATGGTAATATATCGTATATGGCAGTAGCAGCTTAACTTTCACATGGTAATATATCGTATATGGCAGCAGCAGCTTAACTTTCACATGGTAATATATCGTATATGGCAGTAGAAGCTAGACTTTCACATGGTAATATATCGTATATGACAGCAGCAGCTAGACTTTCACATGGTAATATATCGTATATGACAGTAGCAGCTAGACTTTCACATGGTAATATATCGTATATGGCAGCAGCAGCTAGACTTTCACATGGTAATATATCGTATATGGCAGCAGCAGCTAGACTTTCACATGGTAATATATCGTATATGGCAGCAGCAGCTAGACTTTCACATGGTAATATATCGTATATGACAGTAGCAGCTAGACTTTCACATGGTAATATATCGTATATGACAGCAGCAGCTAGACTTTCACATGGTAATATATCGTATATGGCAGCAGCAGCTAGACTTTCACATGGTAATATATCGTATATGGCAGTAGCAGCTTAACTTTCACATGGTAATATATCGTATATGGCAGCAGCAGCTTAACTTTCACATGGTAATATATCGTATATGGCATCAGCAGCTAGACTTTCACATGGTAATATATCGTATATGGCAGTAGCAGCTTAACTTTCGCATGGTAATATATCGTATATGGCAGCAGCGGCTAGACTTTCACATGGTAATATATCGTATATGGCAGTAGCAGCTTAACTTTCGCATGGTAATATATCGTATATGGCAGTAGCAGCTTAACTTTCACATGGTAATATATCGTATATGACAGTAGCAGCTAGACTTTCACATGGTAATATATCGTATATGGCAGTAACAGCTAGACTTTCACATGGTAATATATCGTATATGGCAGTAGCAGCTAGACTTTCACATGGTAATATATCGTATATGGCAGCAGCGGCTAGACTTTCACATGGTAATATATCGTATATGGCAGTAGCAGCTAGACTTTCACATGGTAATATATCGTATATGGCAGTAGCAGCTAGACTTTCACATGGTAATATATCGTATATGGCAGTAGCAGCTAGACTTTCACATGGTAATATATCGTATATGGCAGTAGCAGCTTAACTTTCGCATGGTAATATATCGTATATGGCAGTAGCAGGTAGACTTTCACATGGTAATATATCGTATATGGCAGCAGCAGCTAGACTTTCACATGGTAATATATCGTATATGGCAATAGCAGCTAGACTTTCACATGGTAATATATCGTATATGACAGTAGCAGCTAGACTTTCACATGGTAATATATCGTATATGGCAGTAGCAGCTAGACTTTCACATGGTAATATATCGTATATGGCAGTAGCAGCTAGACTTTCACATGGTAATATATCGTATATGGCAGTAGCAGCTAGACTTTCACATGGTAATATATCGTATATGGCAGTAGCAGCTAGACTTTCACATGGTAATATATCGTATATGGCAGTAGCAGCTAGACTTTCACATGGTAATATATCGTATATGGCAGTAGCAGCTAGACTTTCACCAAAAGATTGGAGAAGAAAATTGATGGTGTGTACACCCGGATGCTAAGAGCGGCTCTTAACATTTTCTGAAGATAGCCTCCCCCCCACGAAAAGGCAACTCTACGGACACACCGTCCCCAAAGCCTTGATTAAAGAGAGAAGAACCAAAGTTGCTGGTCACCAGTGGAAGACTAAGGATGAAATCATCAGCGGTGTTCTTCTGTGGATTCCAAAACAGGGATGTGGCTAAGTTGGTAGACCACACAGAACCTACATCAAGCAACTAGCAAAAGACACACAATACACCTATCAAGATCTACCTGGTGTGATGGAGGATAGAGCGAGCTGGCGTGAAAAAGTCAGGAGGATCCCTGACATTACCACGAGTAGATGATGATGATGATGATGATGATGATGATGATGATGATGATGATGATGATGATGATGATGATGATGATGATGATGATTAATAAAACTAAGAAATGTTTGCAAACTACAAATAACAAAAAACAAAAAACAAAAAAGACACTTGTCTATTGTCAGGTTAGAACCCTGTCTACGAAGAAAGCGCATCATGGGTGTTCAAGTACACCCTACCTATGATATACCGGTACACGTATCTCTAACTCTAACTTTATTCCTAATGGAAAATTCCATCTTCTTGCATAACAAATCTTTATATGGAATTTTCCATTTCTAACCTATTTTTACTCACCGAATACACGGTACATATGCAGCGGGATTCTGGATTCTGTTGGCCGTGACTTTATTTCTTTTGCAGGAAATAAATCATTTTTTCGAAATGGTTGATGCTGTTAGTTTGACTTTTCTCAAAGGGGGTGAGATTGACCACTTTCATTGCAAATCAAAACGTTTTGAGTTATTTAAGGCCGAAGTACAATATCCATTATAAAAGAGATTACTCGTATCAGATTAGTTGAACACAAGTTGCGAATTTTTAGGTTAGTGGATGGAGCAAACGCCTTTTGCTCCCTCCAGCAGGGGTCTGGCAAGCTGACTGTTCATGTAAAACTGATTGTACCAAAGAGAATGTCGGCATTCTGGCATTATAAAAGGTAGGCTATGAAAAAGCATTTTGTTTCCACTCTTCAATTTTACTGAAAGAGAAGAACACCTTTCCCATTTTGGGAACAGCAAAAGAATGGGGAGAGAACGCCACATAACTCCACATTTCCCAAATAGGGACCTCAGCACTGGATGAACTTGAAGGTCTAACCCGACAGGCCGACACAGCACAGAAACAGCATCATTTATTCAAGTGGTGCATCTTGTAAACTCGATGCTTTTCGCGCTAAACAGAATCTCATTAGAGACTCGGATGAATATTTGATTTATTTCTATTTTCTGCCGCGAAAAAGAAGCGGGATTTTCACATTATTTTCTCATCATTTCGCCATCCGATCTTGCCGGCTTTTCCGGTGCTTTTTCTGGAGATGCGGCTATTTAATGTACCCACTTAGCGATGAAAATGAAATTAGAACAATTAAAATAGAATTTATTTTCTAATATAACTCAATCCCAAAACTAAGCAATATTTTAGTACTAGCAGTGATACTCGACATTGCCTGTGGAAGTAGGAAGTCATTTATTTTTTATCAATAACGATTTTCTACTGAAATCTGACTGCACAAACCGAAACAACTAATCGAAAATAACAATTATGCAAATTAAATTTTAATAAAACACTAATTCGTTCTCTTCATCTCTCCTCTCTCTCTCTCTCTCTCTCTCTCTCTTTCTCTCTCTCTCTCTCTTTCTCCTGAATCTGTAAATTACGTACCTGTTTGTTCGTAAATTAATTCTTATTCTAGTCACAAAAATATTCAGAACGAGGGAATACTTTGTGTGTCTATAAAAAATGAAATAAATTCTTTTCTTTATTTGTATTATCATATATTAAGATTAAGCCTCCACTTCTTTGCTCTTAAAAATCAAATTAGCATACGTGATTATTCTTCCATTTTTTTTATTGTTATTATTATTATTAAGATTAAACTTCCCTTTATTTGCTTATAAAATCAATGTTCATACGTAATTATTGGGGATCTTAACTACACCTTTTGGGGTTTAGTTAGGATCCCCAATAATCACGTATGAACATTTAGTAAAAATATTTTAGTATGTATTTTGCGTGATTAAAATAGATGGGAAAAGAGACACCCACGTTGGTTAAAAATCCGCTTTATGTTTTATGGGGGTACTAACAAGCCGCCTTTCTCAGTCTCACTGTCGATCTATTTTCTTTCCTTCCAATATAAACATTTCCCAATCATCTTTCCTTTGTTTTTTAGCGAATTAATTTTGTAAATTCGGACAGCAATAAAATAACCTCCCGACACCGACTTTACTTCATTTCTCCGATGTGTGCACAACCAGCAATGCATTGTTGTTGTTTTCGATTTCTCCCGAATCAAATTCTGTAGATGATCACAATCCGTTGATACCTTCTTCTCTATTTTGGGTTTAATTCCGTAATTCTAAAGTTATCTGCGTCAGAATTATATTTTCAAATGCGTAGTTTGCAAATTTCTATTTCTCAACATTACTATTGGATTTGAAACAGTTATCTTCATTTTTATTGTTTGTTCTACCCTACAACGTTAAAACTAAAGTTGAGTTTGTTCTACACTAAAGCTGAGTTGCATTATTTGGATTATTCGAACTGCTCTTCTCATCTGGGATGTTATTCTCACCACGTTTCCGCCGATGAATCCTCCGACATTCGTCATGTGCGTCCTTTCAAACACATCGATCCGTGGCGCAACAGATAAAGTGCTAAGTAATAATAATGATAAGTTTTAGACCATAATATTTTGGTGGTTAAATGTACAGGCGATATTAAGAATATAATTACGAATGAATTAAGACTTTTACACGTTCATGGAAGACAGAACGAGAATAATATACCGCCGTGAATCAAATAAAGTGTTAGTGTTCGAAATTCAGTACAGATTCCTGAGTTCGACAAGATGCACTTGAAGAATGTCGAGGGTTACATCGGCCGAAACGTTGTGAGAATAACATCGAATAATTCCCAAAATGGAAATTATCAACCCGCATTTAAGAATTCCGAAACATAAAGCGGAGTTAACCAACGTTTGTGTTTCTTTTCCTGTGTATCTTAATCACAGAAAATACATGTTTAAATATTCATCTGTTTTGGGATTGAGTTATGGATGAAAAACTTCTATTTTAAATGTTCTAATCAGGCATAATTTGCAATTGACTAATCTAGTGACCCATCTCTTAGTAAGTTTCAATCAATCACTCTCACCCACTCTCATCATATGTTGTTTACCCACCTGCTCACTCTTGTGTCATACGCTATCTATCACTCTCGCGCCACCCCTTTCCCTCTCTCTCCCTCTCTCTCTCTCTCTCTCTCTCTGATGATTAACAGTCAAAGTTAATAAATAAAGGAAGGATTAGAAATATCGAAATAGCCCATTATAAACAAAAGAGAATATGACCAGATGTAGTAATACTATTTAACCCATATCTGCAGAAAGAAAGAAAAAGGGGACGAACCGGTAATACCTAGTGTGGTATTAGCTTTGCTCGAAGGAGGAAGTTTACAGAGAATACAAAATGTACAAGTGGTCCCCAGCGGCATGTAAATCGCAAGCATGGGAAGATGACATACGACACCTAACACTCCCACGTGCTCACCCATCTGCTACTGGCCAGACTCCATGTCGCTTAACTTCAGTGATCTAACGAGAACCGGTGTGTCAACGCGATTATAAGAATACAACGAGACTAATTTTAGATTTAAAAAATTATTTCATATATTTAACTGGCTTTGCAAACTCACCTAAAATAATTTATCCAGAGCTCAATAATTGACCCAGGGTCGCATATTTTTCAAGTGATATTTTAAACTTAAGCTTCACCGACTGACGAACATCGCCACTCATAGAGAAGCGTCGGCCACCAAAAAGAAAGTCCCTCCCCCTCCCTTATTCCATATCTTAATATTCCATGTGAAATGGTAATTATACGGATTCTAGCCGAAGCCCCAGTTCCTATAAATCTTCGGGAATTTCATAAAAGATTCCTGCTGGCATTTTTACGACTTTGAATAAAACGCTGCCTTCTAATGAGTTTTGGCGAAAAAGACAAACCAGAAAAATCCTTTTTTTTTTCATCTTTCTCTATGTACCTTGCAACCATTTGGCATCAGATAAGGAATTTTTTATGTAAA